>BSBN01001752.1:15575000-16175000 GCA_027924645.1 Cunninghamia lanceolata
TATTCCTTCATCACTTCTTGCTTCAAACTTGCTTAAATCCTCATCTCTTTTGATATAACATTATCTACAAAAAACTCTAAAGTATCTCACAATAGGAGGATGACCAAACCATAGTTCATAAGGAGTCTTACCAGAATTTCCTTTGATCTGCACCCGGTTAAGAGTGTAGATAGTAGTACTCATAGCTTCCCTCCAATAAACTTGAGGAACATTTGTTTCCATCATCATGGTCCTAGCAGCTTCTTGAATGGTCTGGTTCTTTCTTTCCATGACTCAATTTTGTTGAGGATTCCTAGGAGCTGATAACTATCTTTTTATTCCATGCTTTTCACAGAAAGCATCAAACTCACTGGAAGTGAATTCTCCACCTCTGTCAAATCTCAGACACTTCAATTTCCCACCAATCTCATTCTCAACGATCATCTTGAACACCTTAAACTTATCAAGAGCTTATGATTTTTCTTTTAGGAAAGTTACCCACATCATCTGGGAGTAATCATCAATCAGCAACATGAAATATCTATCTCCTTGCACACTCCTAATTCTAGCAGGATCACAGAGATCAGTATGTACCAGTTCCAGTCTCTCACTTGAACCTTGTTCCTTACTTTTGAAAGAAATTTTGCTTTGTTTACCCAATTAACATTCTCTATACATGCTATCTAGTTTCACAAGTCTTGGAAGATCTCTTACAGATTGAGTGGAACTTATTTTGACAATGTTATCAAAATTCACATGACACATCCTCCTATGCCATAACCAACTTTGATCTATTTGAGTAATCAAGCAACTTTTGTCTAAACTTCTTAAATGAAAGATGTTACCTTTGGTTTGAGTGCTGGATGCAATTTCAGTTCCGGAGCTTTCCAAGATTCTGCACTTTCCATCCTTGAACCGAAGATCATAACCCTTGTTAACCAACTGTCCAAAGATTGTGTTTCAGTCCTTCCACATACAAAATATCATTGGTGTTGTTCTTACCATCAAAAGAGATGGATCCTGTTGACATTTCTTCTGAATCAGCATTAGGGTTTGCCACTTCTAATGCACAGGCAGATTCAGGCCAACTGAATACAGGAGGTTGCGTGAGCTCCTCCCCTTCACTTCTGGTTCTGCCGCACCAAGGGGGGTATCCCTATAACTTAAGATGTAACCTTGACTAGCTCAAAGATAGAAAGATCTATCTTGACAACAACAGGCAGAATACTCTCATGTATGGACCAAGATATGCATGATAGATCACAAGGCTGGCAACATTCTTGGACATGATGTCTGGTTGGGTATGAGAGCATGCAGGGGGTTCCTAATCCTACTCCTACAACTAACAGGTGGAGGTATGAAGTGTTTTAGTTTGAATTTTGGATGCAAAGCTGGACATGGTGTATAACACAAGAACACAGCATGATTGGTGCCTATCCAGGGCCTGGAGTCGGTAGACATACACCTGTGAATGATCAGCATGAATAGCTAAAACTGGATTTCAGGGGGATACACATGATATCTGCCTTACAGATATCTCCCAATATAGAGTGTTGAGCTATCTCTACTTATGGCATCCCTACTACAGTATACCCTTCCCAATGTTCAACCTGAAAACAGTTTAATCTGCCCCTTGAGCAGAGGTTAAAAGATCAGACATTCAACATAGGAATTCTATGCTCTAGAATCTAAACATAAGCAAACATCCAGATCCAGAAGAAGGATACATGCAATACTGGAGACAGAATTAACACAACACATGCTAAGATAGCATTACTCATACAAGATCAACCATGAAATCAGTGGATTCATGCCAAGTCCTACAACAGGAGATACATAAACTCACAAGATCAAGCTGTACAGAGCAACCAGATCAGCTGGTTTTGGATTACAGAGCCAAAAATCATCAACTTTCAACCACCTCTGAAGTGAGCAACACAACCTGCTTATAATAGCCAGGTAGGTGCTCAGCAATTAATTACATGGTTGACCAAAATTTTGCCAGATACACAGTATCAGGAAAATGGCGCTCAAACACAACCAGATTGGCGCCCAAACTTGAATGCAGCAGGTAGGGGAGGAGACAGGAAGATTTCTCGAGCCCTGCGCCACTATCCACTGATTGACACCTCTAGTCGGGTACAGGATCCACCCACGCCATCGCCCATACCTCTGCAACAATCGCCATTAATGGCGCACCAACCCGCGGCCTTGGGAAGAACATCATACAGACTATCGCAAGCACTTCCCGCCGAGATTCATCATCATGATGTTTGAAAATGCAGGATATCAATATCCCACATGCACCCCGCGATGACCTCAATAACACTTTATATACTAGGTCATGAGCATATATCATGTCGGTGCTTTTGCTCCTGACGACACTAGTATAGACCTCATCATCATCATCCTCTAGCAGCATGATATCCTATTGTTCGAAATATCACCCTGACGTCATCATGATATTTGAAATATAACCTTCACGATAATCGGCACAACCTAATCCATCGGAGGAACATCCTCCTGCTGAGCTTATTCCAAAAGTCTGGCCATGAACATCCTGATGACGTCATCATCATATCCTGCTGACGTCATCATCATATCTGCCTACTGCGCACCTCCTCATATCCGGATGACGTCATCATCATGTTTGCAAATATCAGGAGATCTCCTCAAGATGATCAGTGTTAGAAATATGACCCCCCCGGACCTTGATGACGTCATCATCATATTAACATCATCATGATATTCGGAAGACAACCAGATATTTGGAAATATCCTCCTGATGCACAAATATCAGGTTGCACTGTAGCTCCACTATAAGATCGGGGCGATAACTGAATATGATGATGCTGCTTGAAAAGATCACCCCCAGTAGATAATGCGCAAAGCCGGCAGGCGGATATCTCCTTGATATCAGCATCATCATGATGCTGGAACAAACACACTCGAGTGATATGAAAATATCACCCCCTCCCTCGGAAATATCATGATGCAGATAGGCAGAAAGAAAGATATCACCCTGATATAAGGATGACGTCAGCATCATCAGGATGAGAAACAAAGAACAAGGTGATACAACATCATCAGGATGATATTGACTAAGATCATCCTGACGTTCAAAATATGATGACCCTAGTGAATATCGGGTCGCACTAAGAACTCTTCAACAACATCATCAGGATGATCATAACCAAGATCACCCGATGATAGAAATATCACCTCGGCGAAATATCATGAAGGCAGAAAATATGATGACCTCCGCAAGCAGCAGGATGATAACTGGAAATATGATGATGATGACGACGACCCTTAAGAAAAAACAAGTAAGGTCGAACAACTCAAAGAATAACCCCTTCAGAACATTGGGGCAACATCATCATCATGCTTGGGCAAGGTGATAAGTGCAAGATCACCGGAGACTTTGAAGAATCACCCTCGCAAGCAGATCAGGGCACACTGTAGCTCGTCAGCATCATCAGGATAAAAAACCAAACATCACCCGATACTTCAATATGATGATGACGATGAGAAAATGGTCGACGGAGAACATGATGATGCCGACCTTCATCGAAACAAACATGATGATGATGACCTCCTCCTCAAGAAAAAATGATGATGCAGCTGAAAAATGCTGAGGAGGTCCATCACTTAGAACATTTTTTGGATACTTAGGGAGAGTGCCTGAATGAAAATTGCTCAGAAAACTACCAGTCATTTCAGGCACTAACAGTGGCTCTGTCTGGGGACGTGCAGGTGAAAACCTGCAGCGAGAACCCCAGGTCTCTGGGATGCAGACCAGTCCCTTATCCATTGGGCACAGAGTCAAATACTGCACCGACCTGCATCACCAAACACACTTGATGGCCTAAGGCCACCAAGAAAAGAAAAACATGTATCTCCCTTTGTCAAATATCTTGTTTTCATCTGCATGCACTGGGTCAAGCTTGGAGATACTACAAAGATCCACCCACAAACATACCTTGTCATCTGCATATTCAACCCTCTGATTTGGCTTGTCATTATCACCCTTGTGCAGATAACCCTCAGCATCATGTGACATGTGGGTGCAGAATGTATCAAACAATGCATGTTCATATGGCATATAGCACTTATCACCTATATCATCATCATGCATTGCAACATGATCTCCTAGCTGGACTGCAAATAGGAAACACTCGGAGTCCACCACAAAACTAGGAAGATCAAGGCTCATTGTATTATATGCTGGCATATCAAAAGAAAAGCTTTCAAAATCACAATTGTGTACATCATGTACACAACCATCTGGTACACCAGACTGGAAAAGATCAGGCTCTGGCATCTCTTTTAAGTTAGGCACACTTTCGCAGTCACTTACCTGATGTATGTTGTTTCCTCCTTCATCAAGATGAGAAACAGAATCCAAGCCAAAAATAGTGTCTAGATCCTCACCATACTCAGACAGATCCTCATCACCATATGTGTCATAAATGGGTGATCCAGGTGCATCAGTTTCATCATAGTATGCCATTTGTTCATGGGCAGCAGAGCACACCTCTTCATCACCAATGGACTCAGTCTGTGGAGGAGTATCAGCCTGTGTGTCATAAGCAAAACAGCCATCAAATGAAAAACAATCATGCTCTGAACTAGCACTTATTTCAATTTCTGACTGCTCCTCATGATCTCCATGTGTTTGAAAGGTAGGCAATGGGTCACACATAGGACTGCTTCTCTGTTTGCTTATATCTTCTCTGTCTTGAGTACAATACTCACAATTATCTCCACAGGTCCATTCTAAAAATTGCTCATTGCTGTCCACAACCTCGTTATTGTTTTCATGGTCAGCTGCCTCATCATTGCAATGGGAGTCCTCATTAGTCCTTTCACTGGCATCCTCAACTGGTGAACAATCCAGTTGAGCAGTATTGTTAGCATTATGTTCAAATACAGTAGTCTCAACCTCTATGCTTTTATTTTCATTTTTATCTGCACATGATGCCATAATCATTTGGTCATTTGCAGCTTCATAACCATTATTCACACCAAGGCCTGGGGACAGGGGCTTCAGCAGGTGCACATTTCTCATTTCTTCTACATTTTCTAAAAAATTGTATGCCATCTGCATACTTGTCACCTTGAAATCCTTCAGTAATGCACTAGAGCCCTCCTCAAAAGCTTCAAAGAATATGCCAACACAGGCTGAAATATCAGGTCTGAAACTTTCAGGGACATGCGAAAGGGCTACTGCAAACCTATGACTGAAATCAACACATGGCTCTTCATCCTGTCTTCTTATTCTCATCAATTCTGCAACAAGATCAGCCGGTTCTTTTGCAAATTCCTCCTTGAAACAGTCAGCAAGCTCATCCCAACAGGCAAAGGATTTCTTTGGAAAGCTCAAATACCAGTCTTTTGCTTTTGCATCAAAGGACCTAACAAGAAACCTCATCCACATATCCTCATCTCTGAATGAATGTTTTCCCATAAAACTTTGAAAATTTTGGATATGTGCATTCCCATCACATACATTGTGACCACTAAATCTAGGCATCTGACAGTATATCCTAGCAGGCATAATTTCTACTTCATAATCCACCCATGACAAATCCAGTTGGTCATACAAAGGATCAAAAGGGCTGACAGGAGGTTTAGCTTTCTGACAGGCAGACACAACAGGGTTACTGCTTTTCAACTGGGCCTGCTCAGCCTCTAAGAATATCAACCTATTTCTTATCTCTTCTATTCCTTTATCCAACATTTTACCACTGAGTGTGGGATAACTCATACTTGGATTCATAAAAATCTTACTCTTAGACATCCTTTGTCTGTCTAAGACCTAAGGCTTCCCCTGGCATCTAACCTATGCAATAAAACAGCAAATAAAGGGGAAGGAACAAGGTACCTTTTCTCATACAGATGCAGAAATATGTACATCTTTGAACCAATAACATACATTTATCTTTCATGTGCATTTGGATCTTTTTTGCAGAGTCGCCACCTCTCCAGAGAGGACAAAATTTTCAATAGCTAAAAGCTACTTTTCCAGGTTCATTCCACCAGCAGAGCATCACTTCACCAGAGACTACAGGATATCACTTTACATTAACGTTCCCCAGTAGAGTCGCCAATTTGTTAGTGACTCGGATGGGCCACAAGTATATCATTTTTTAGTCCATCCCCAGCAGAGTCGCCATTTTGTTGACATTTCTTCTGAATCAGCATTAGGGTTTGCCACTTCTAATGCACAGGCAGATTCAGGCCAACTGAATACAGGAGGTTGCGTGAGCTCCTCCCCTTCACTTCTGGTTCTGCCGCACCAAGGGGGGTATCCCTATAACTTAAGATGTAACCTTGACTAGCTCAAAGATAGAAAGATCTATCTTGACAACAACAGGCAGAATACTCTCATGTATGGACCAAGATCTGCATGATAGATCACAAGGCTGGCAACATTCTTGGACATGATGTCTGGTTGGGTATGAGAGCATGCAGGGGGTTCCTAATCCTACTCCTACAACTAACAGGTGGAGGTATGAAGTGTTTTAGTTTGAATTTTGGATGCAAAGCTGGACATGGTGTATAACACAAGAACACAGCATGATTGGTGCCTATCCAGGGCCTGGAGTCGGTAGACATACACCTGTGAATGATCAGCATGAATAGCTAAAACTGGATTTCAGGGGGATACACATGATATCTGCCTTACAGATATCTCCCAATATAGAGTGTTGAGCTATCTCTACTTATGGCATCCCTACTACAGTATACCCTTCCCAATGTTCAACCTGAAAACAGTTTAATCTGCCCCTTGAGCAGAGGTTAAAAGATCAGACATTCAACATAGGAATTCTATGCTCTAGAATCTAAACATAAGCAAACATCCAGATCCAGAAGAAGGATACATGCAATACTGGAGACAGAATTAACACAACACATGCTAAGATAGCATTACTCATACAAGATCAACCATGAAATCAGTGGATTCATGCCAAGTCCTACAACAGGAGATACATAAACTCACAAGATCAAGCTGTACAGAGCAACCAGATCAGCTGGTTTTGGATTACAGAGCCAAAAATCATCAACTTTCAACCACCTCTGAAGTGAGCAACACAACCTGCTTATAACAGCCAGGTAGGTGCTCAGCAATTAATTACATGGTTGACCAAAATTTCGCCAGATACACAGTATCAGGAAAATGGCGCTCAAACACAACCAGATTGGCGCCCAAACTTGAATGCAGCAGGTAGGGGAGGAGACAGGAAGATTTCTCGAGCCCTGCGCCACTATCCGCTGATTGACACCTCCAGTCGGGTACAGGATCCACCCACGCCATCGCCCATACCTCTGCAACAATCGCCATTAATGGTGCACCAACCCGCGGCCTTGGGAAGAACATCATACAGACTATCGCAAGCACTTCCCGCCGAGATTCATCATCATGATGTTTGAAAATGCAGGATATCAATATCCCACATGCACCCCGCGATGACCTCAATAACACTTTATATACTAGGTCATGAGCATATATCATGTCGGTGCTTTTGCTCCTGACGACACTAGTATAGACCTCATCATCATCATCCTCCAGCAGCATGATATCTTGTTGTTCGAAATATCACCCTGACGTCATCATGATATTTGAAATATAACCTTCACGATAATCGGCACAACCTGATCCATCGGAGGAACATCCTCCTGCTGAGCTTATTCCAAAAGTCTGGCCGATGAACATCCTGATGACGTCATCATCATATCCTGCTGACGTCATCATCATATCTGCCTACTGCGCACCTCCTCATATCCGGATGACGTCATCATCATGTTTGCAAATATCGGGAGATCTCCTCAAGATGATCAGTGTTAGAAATATGACCCCCCCGGACCTTGATGACGTCATCATCATATTAACATCATCATGATATTCGGAAGACAACCGGATATTTGGAAATATCCTCCTGATGCACAAATATCAGGTTGCACTGTAGCTCCACTATAAGATCGGGGCGATAACTGAATATGATGATGCTGCTTGAAAAGATCACCCCCAGTAGATAATGCGCAAAGCCGGCAGGCGGATATCTCCTTGATATCAGCATCATCATGATGCTGGAACAAACACACTCGAGTGATATGAAAATATCACCCCCTCCCTCGGAAATATCATGATGCAGATAGGCAGAAAGAAAGATATCACCCTGATATAAGGATGACGTCAGCATCATCAGGATGAGAAACAAAGAACAAGGTGATACAACATCATCAGGATGATATTGACTAAGATCATCCTGACGTTCAAAATATGATGACCCTAGTGAATATCGGGTCGCACTAAGAACTCTTCAACAACATCATCAGGATGATCATAACCAAGATCACCCGATGATAGAAATATCACCTCGGCGAAATATCATGAAGGCAGAAAATATGATGACCTCCGCAAGCAACAGGATGATAACTGGAAATATGATGATGATGACGACGACCCTTAAGAAAAAACAAGTAAGGTCGAACAACTCAAAGAATAACCCCTTCAGAACATTGGGGCAACATCATCATCATGCTTGGGCAAGGTGATAAGTGCAAGATCACCGGAGACTTTGAAGAATCACCCTCGCAAGCAGATCAGGGCGCACTGTAGCTCGTCAGCATCATCAGGATAAAAAACCAAACATCACCCGATACTTCAATATGATGATGACGATGAGAAAATGGTCGACGGAGAACATGATGATGCCGACCTTCATCGAAACAAACATGATGATGATGACCTCCTCCTCAAGAAAAAATGATGATGCAGCTGAAAAATGCTGAGGAGGTCCATCACTTAGAACATTTTTTGGATACTTAGGGAGAGTGCCTGAATGAAAATTGCTCAGAAAACTACCAGTCAATTCAGGCACTAACAGATCCTCTGCCACGAATTCTACCAGCTGAGTTGTCTCCAAATTTCACAAATCCTCCATAATTTTCAAAACTCACAAACTTACTCTTGTCACCAGTCATATGATGAGAGCATCCACTATCAATCACCCATTCATCCTTTTCAACAACCTGAGTAGCTAAGGTACTTTCCACATTTGCACAGCTAGTAGATTCAGTAGATATTGAATCTTCTTCTTTAATAGCAATGAACACTCAATCATTTTCACCATGATCAGATTCATCATCTATGACTCCTTCTCCAGCTTCTTGGACATAGTAGCAATTTTTTTTATTTCTATATCTATTAGGATTTGGTTTTGAAAACCTCTCCAGACACCTTGAAGAAAAATGACCAATTTATTACAGGCAAAACATTTGAGTGGTAACTTCCCTTCATACTTACCAGATCCTCTTGGCATCCGTTTGGCAATGAGAGCTTCAAGATTTGCAGTCTCATTTTCATCATCTTCAAGATCCTTCCTTGTTTTGATAAATCTACTTGAATTTCTTGAAGAACCTTCACCCGGATCATATCTTTTCTTTCCATGCACACTAACCTTGAATGTCGATTCAAACTTGGGAAGAGAGTCACCAAATTCACTGAATTCAAAAGATGAAATTTTGCCAATCAAGTGTTCTCTTGTAACATTTGTAACAGTTCTAATTTCTTCTATAGCAGAAACCTTATGTTTGTATGAATTGGGCAAAGATCTGAGCACTTTTGCCACAATCTTTGATTCTTCCAAAATTTTGTCAGCACACCTGATCCAACATACAAGTTCATTTATCTTTTGCATGTAGATTGTGATGTTTTCATCGTCACTCATCCTTAGATTTTCAAACTTTCCTCTCAGACTTTGTAGTTTGGCACATTTGACATATTTATCTCCTTCATACAGATTCTCCAACTTCTTCTAGTTTTCATGAGCAGTTTTTAGTCCAAAAATATTTTGTAGGAATCATTTACCATTGTGCCAAAAGCTTGAGCTATCAACGCTCGCTACAAATGCCAGACTTAACCCGGATCCATGAAAGGAAGCTAGGTGTGCGGAAATCGCTTCCCACACTAATCTATTGAGGAGAGGGCTATGCAAATTCAACTTTATCCTAACTCTTACAGCAATGTTAAACCATTAACATGAGATATTGCAGCAAAGCACAAGAACCAGAAAGTAGACAGAAGAAGAGAGACAAAGATTTACGATGGGGAAAACCCTTATCGGGTGAAAAACCCCACACTCAGAAACCTACACAAATGTATTAAAAAATCTTAAAGTTGTTTACAATACACTTGCAATGCAAGCTACAATGGTCTTCGACACTCATGTCTGGAGTCAATCTAGAAGCATAACAGTACCTATAAACCTGTGATACAAACTCCATCTCCAAGCACCTGTATAAATAGGAAATACAAGGCAATATTGGACCTTTCTTGGAATGGGTGTCCAACATGGCTTCATGGACCAAAACCCACATCCAAAGACACTTGGTCAACATTGTAGAATGTGCCTGACACTTTTTCATAGCTCCCATCCCAAAGAGGTCACCTATTTCTGAAATGGGCTATGACAGATGCTCTTATGACACTTACGACCGTCATAGAATCTGTCATAGCAGTTACAACTTACAACTATAAGAGAATCTGTCATACACATACTATAAATAGCATATTCTCTTACAACATGTCATATTCCACCTTGGGGCACCCAAATATGCCTTATTCAAAGATGCTTCATGACACATGTCATCACCTATCTTATAACCTTCTATTTTTGACTCTTACATGTCATAGATTCGTCATAGGAATCTGTCATAACTGTTTCGGTCAAACATTCCTTACACAACATAGAAGATGCCAACACATGGTAGAATATTCCTACCACTAAGTGGGACGCCTATCTCCTCATGTGAGGACAAAAAATACAAGTTGTCATAATCCATGTAGGATTGACACATCACCGTGCCACATCCCACAATATGACAATATGGATTTTCCAAATATTTACAACATAGGCAATTAAATAATAAATACAAACATTACAAATGCAGAGAATTACCAAGGTTGAGAAACCTTAATTCCCAACATTCTCCCACTTGTCGAACACCTTGTAAGAACCAATAGAAAAATAGGATTTAACTGCTATAGGCCAAGAGGCCCATAGACTCTGAAAACCATCTGAACTTCTCTGTGCCCACTGGTTTCGTCAATGCATCTGCAACATTCTTCAAAGTATCTACCTTCTCCAAATTTACCTTTCCATCCTCAAACATGTCTCACACAAAGTGAAACTGAACATCAATGTGCTTTGTTCTAGCATGGAAAGTTTTGCAAGGCAAATTGCACTCTGACTGTCACAACTAATCATGATCTGACCTGCATCAACACCAATGTTTGAACACAATCTCTTAAGCCAAATGGCTTCCTTAAAAGCATGAGTTTCTGCCATATACTCAGCTTCTGTCATGGACAAAGCAACAACAGGTTGTTGCTTACTCATCCAACTAATAGCACCACCAAATAGTGTAAACACATAAGCACTGGTGGATCGCCTGCTGTCAATGTCACCTGCCCAATCTGAATCCACAAATCCATGCATATCAACAGAATGCAGAGGTCCTGAAACATTACCATGATAGCAAATGGAGCACTCGGAAGTACCCCTCAAATATCTAAACACTTGCTTAACTGCATCCCAATGAACCCGTCCAGGATTAGCCATAAATTGACTAAGGACTCCCACTGCTTGGGCAATGTCTAGTCTTGTGCAGACCATAGCATACATCAAACTGCCAACAGTACTAGCATAAGGTACTCTGCTCATGTCCTCCACCTCACTAGGAGATTTTGGACAATCCTCAACAGACAACTTTGTCCCCAAAGAAACGGGAACACACAATGGTCTACAATCTGCCATGCTGAATCTGTCCAACACGGTCTTCACATACTCTGGCTTAACCAAAGTTTTTTGTTGGTTCTGTCTCTTCTAATTTCCATTCCTAGAATGTACCTGGCTACCCCTAAATCTTTCATTTCAAACTGAGTTGACAACTAAGATTTAAAATCAAAAATCATATTCTTACCCTTCCCAATGAGCAACATATCATCAACATACAATGCAACAATGAGAATACGATCACCATCAAATTTATAATACACACAGTGATCCGATTTTGATCTCACAAATCCAATTGATAACACAAAGGCATCAAACTTCAAGTACCATCTCCTAGGGGATTGCTTCAAACCATACAAAGACTTCTTAAGTTTGCAAACCAAATTTTCTTTACCTTTCACCATGTAATGCTCTGGCTGTGACATGTAGATTTCTTCCTCCAAGTCACCATGAAGGAAAGTTGTCTTCACATCCATCTGTTCTACCTCCAAGTCATAAGTTGTTATGAGAGACAACAGGAATCGAATGGATGTTAGATTTGCAACGGGAGAGAAGATCTCACTATAATCTATACCCTCCACTTGTGAATACCCCTTCGCAACCAATCTGGCCTTATACTTCTCAACACTGCCATCTGCACCAATTTTCTTCTTGAACACCCATTTGCATCCAACGGGTTTCCATCTAGGAGGCAAAGGCACCAAGTCCCAAGTTTGATTATTTTCCAAAGAAGCCATTTCTTCCTCCATGGCCTCCTTCCAAGAACCTGCATCCTTCATATCCAAAGCCTCTGATATAGTTCTAGGTTCATCACAATTAGTAAGCAAAGCATAAGCACAACTAGAATCAAGCAATGTAAAACCAAACCTTTCAGGTTGCTTTCTTATCCGTGTAGACCTCCTCAAGAGCTGAGGTTGAGGTTCAACTTCTTCATCTGAGCTTTCAGAGCTGCTAGAGCTCTCCTCATCATCAGGTCTAACATTGTATTTCTGTTCAGTCTTCTCAGGGGTGAGAGGAAACTGAACAACATCCTCTTTCTTTTCTCTTTCTTCTGGCTGCAAAATAATGGAAGAAGGTGTAAGCTCTCTAAAGATGACACTTCTGCTATACAACACTTTTTCAATCACAGGGTCCCAAAGCTTGTATCCTTTCACACCAACACCATAGCTAATGAAGATATACTTAACAGCTTTGTTCTCCAACTTTGACCGCTTCTCCCTAGGCACATGTGCATATGCCTCACAACCAAAAACACAAAGATGCCTTATTGAAGGCTTTCTACCAAACCACACCTCCATGGGTGTCTTTCCAACAAGAGCTGATGTAGGAGATCTATTTACCAGATCACAAGCAGTGGCAACAGCTTCAGCCCAAAACTTTTGTTCTAGGCCAGCTCCACTAAGCATACTCCTAGCCTTCTCCATCAGTGTCTTGTTCATCCTCTCTGCAACTCCATTTTGCTGTGGGGTGTATGGAGTTGTCTTGTGCCTTTCAATCCCAAGTTCCTTGCAATACTTATCGAATTATGTAGCACAAAACTCACCACTGTTGTCAGTTCTCAAACATTTAATCTTTTTACCGGTCTGATTTTCAGCAAAGGCTTTAAACTCCTTAAACTTGCTATAGACTTTAGATTTGCTTCTGAGAAAATAAATCCATGTCCTTCTACTGTAATCATCTATAAAAGATACAAAGAATATAGATTTGATAATGAAGGAACATTAACAAGACCAAACACATCAGAATGAATGAGGTCCAACACATTAGAAGACTTATGAGAACTCGAGTAAAACTGAACACGGTTTTGTTTTCCATAAATGCAATGTTCGCAAAAGTCAAACTCAAGATTACAATCATCTAACCCCTCAATGAGGTTCTTATTTTTTAGGGTACGCAGACCCTTCTCACCAATGGGGCCAAATCTCTTATGCCATAACATTGTCTTTTCTACATGAAGTTTAACTTCCAATGCACAATTACAACCATCAAGACTAGAAACAATAGATTTCTTCACTACTCATTCAGATGGTGGGGATGAAGTGACTGCTGCCCTCTTCCTTGAGTCAGAAGAACTATTACATTGTGAAATGCATGCCTCCAGCTAAAACAGAGTACCTCTCCTAGTACCATTAGCAAGCACCATAGCTCCTCTAGTCATCTTGCATCCTTCTTTTGAAAAGACAACCTACACACCTACATCATTCAACATACTTATAGAAAGTAGGTTCCATGCTAAGCCTGGGATGTGCAGAACCCCAGAGATCCCCTTCACTCGACCATCAGGGAATCAAATAGAGACTCTTCCATGACCAACGATCTTCAGATGAGAGTCGTCACCGAGATACATCTTTCCACCATTGAACTCCTCATACTTAGTGAACTAGTCTTGATGAGAGGTCATGTGGAAAGATGCACCAGAGTTGATTAGCCACACATCATCAGATGCATGGGTTGCTAAGGCTGCGATGAAAGCATCACCGTCATCTTATGATTTGTCAAAATCTGAATCAGGAGCTTTCTTCTTTTTCTTCCTCTCCTCTTTGCATTCCTTTCAGAAATGCCTAGTCTTGCCACAGTTCCAACAAAGAGCCTTGACTTTCCAGGAGATTTGGATCTCCCACGAGATTTAGATCTACCCTTCTCAGCTTTCTTGTCCTTCTTCTTCCCTTTCTCCTTAGGTCTTCCATGAACTGCAAGGGCCTCTTTGGCTGCCTCAAAAGACTTTCTTCGCATCTCTTCAGACAACAGCGAAGAAACCACTTCTTCCATTTTGAATGTGGATGTGGTGCTTCCAATTGCCATGAAAAGATGATCCCATGAGTCCAGCAGAGAACAAAGTAGGGTCATACACCAATCCTCCTCCTCCATCTTTACACCAATAGATGTCAATTGTGCAACCAGCATGTTAAAGGCATTCATATGCTCAGCAACAGATCCTATGTCCTCCATTCGAAGAGAATACAACTTATTTCTCAGAAAAAGTTTATTAACTAGGGATTTGGCTTGATACACATCCCCCAACTTCTTCCAAAGGAGTTTTGTAGTAGTCTCCTCATGGACATTTAACAAACAGAATCGGCAAGACTAAGTCTTATGAGACCCTTAGCCTTCCGATCCTTGAGATCCCAATCATCTTGTGACATTGCAGCTGGTTTAGTTTCGTTCACACTATCCCAAGGTCTCGGTCAACTAACATGTCTTCCATTTTGAGCTTCCACAGCTCGAAATTACTGCCATTGAACTTCTCTACTTCAAACCTTCCTGATGTGCTTGCCATCTCCTTTCTGCAATAAGATATAGAATGCTCTGCACAGACTCCCACTCAACCTAAGATTAGCTCAAAAACCCCTACCCTACAACTAGGACCAAAGGTGATCAAGCTCTGATACCAACTGAAAGGAAGCTAGGTGTGCGGAAATCGCTTCCTACACTAATCTATTAAGGATAGGGCTATGGAAATTCAACTTTATCCTAACTATTATAGCAATGTTAAAAAATTAACATGAGATATTGCAGCAAAGTACAAGAACCAAAAAGTAGACAGAAGAAGAGAGACAAATATTTACGGTGGGGAAAACCCTTATCGGGTGAAAAACCCCACTCAGAAACCTACACAATATATTAACAAATCTGAAAGTTCTTTACAATACACTTGTAATGCAAGCTTCAATGGTCTTTGACACTCATGTCTAGAGTCAATCTAGAAACATAACAGTACCTGTAAACCTATGATACAAACTCCATCTCTAAGCACCTGTATAAATAGGAAATACAAGGCAATATTGGACCTTTCTTGGAATGGGCGTCCAACATGGCTTCATGGACCAAAACCCATGCCCAAAGACACTTGGTCAACATTGTAGAATGTGCCTGACACTTGTCCATAGCTCCCATCCCAAAGAGGTTGCCTATTTCCAAAATGGGCTATGACAGATGCTCTTACGACACTTATGACCGTCATAGAATCTGTCATAGTGGTTACAACTTACAGCTGTAAGAGAATTTGTCATACACATGCTATAAATAGCATATTCTCTTACAACATGTCATATTCCACCTTGGGGTGTCCAAATATGCCTTATTCAAAGATGCTTCATGACACATGTCATCACCTGTCTTATAACCTTCTATTTTCAACTCTTACATGTCATAGATTCGTCATAGGAATCTGTCATAGTTGTTTCGGTCAAACATTCCTTACACAACATGGAAGATGCCGACAAATGGCAGAATATTCCTACCACTAAGTGGGATGCCTATCTCCTCATGTGAGGACAAAAATTACAAGTTGTCATAATCCATGTAGGATTGACACATCACCGTGCCACATCCCACAATATGACAATATGGATTTTCCAAATATTTACAACATAGGCAATTAAATAATAAATACAAACATTACAAATGTAGAGAATTACCAAGGTTGAGACACCTTAATTCCCAACAATCCACGGGAGGCTCACTGCCATGTCACGAATCCTGAGGTCAGCATTGAATGCCTCACTAACAAGGGGGCAACTCACTACCAATAATCCCCCCTCAAAGCAACCTGAGGGATTCAAACCCGTGACCCATGGCTCTAATACCAATTGTAGGAATTGTTTATCGTTGCACCAAAAGCTCAAGCTATCAATGCTTGCTTCAAATGCCAGACTTAACCTAGATCCACGGGAGGCTCACTATCATGTCACGAATCTCGAGGTCAGTGTTGAATGCCTCACTAATAAAGGGGCAGCTTACTGCCAACACATTTGTCATTTCTGAATCAGTCAAGGCACTCAATAAGGCTTCTTTAGCTCGAAGATTATTTTCAGCATCCTTGAGTTCATCTAGAGTTAAGGTGCCTTTCTCCAAAGGTTCATACTTATCTTTGGTTATTAACCAATAGACATCACCCATGCACTATAAATAGCATTCCATGCGACTCTTCCACACAATATAATTTGTTCCATCAAATCTTGGACTATCCTTCTTGTAAGTTGACATCCTGGATCTTCCTCGAGTAGTTAAGCTCCCTTTTTAGAGGAACTTGGCTCGGATATCAATTGTTAGAAACAATCTAAACAACTGAGAGGGGGGTGAATCAATTATCACTATATTTTAACTTTTTGAAACTTCTCTATAACTAGATTAATGATGATAACATTAAAGCATTAATCAACACATGAGCAAAAACAATATGAACACATAACACCAGAATTTTCATGTGGAAAACCTGGTTAAGGGAAAAACCACGGTGGGTGTTAACCCACAAAAATGTGTACCCTATTAAAAGTACTTAAGAAAATAGAAGGAACGTGCCTTCGGGCACACTGCCTAGAGCTCACTGCTCAAGAAGAGGCTCACTTCCTATAAGAATTTTTTATTTACACAGAGATAATGAACTGAGAAATAGCATCTACATTCATGCTTGAATCAATCCCTTTGAAGGCTCAAAAACTTCTGCTCCTATCTTCAAATTCTTCTTCACTGACTCTTCACTCTATACTTCCTTTGCTCCTCTTCTGATCTGCTCTGCCTTTTGATCCTTTCTTCATATTTAACTCATTTGTTCAAGGATACCTTTCGACAATTCCTCAACAAGTATTTATGCACTTCATCAACCTTGGAATGATCAACAAGGTTGGCTAAACTCAACGCAGATCTTCACACTGTCGTCCAAAACATAACTAAGACTTGAATCCTCCTCTATTAACTCACCATGCTTCACAACATACTCCTTAGATCATCTACAGCATGCTAAAACCATCTGGTCGGCCAAGAACATGGAAGAACAGCAACCTCAAGGGGAAATCTTCAACAACAGGTTCAACCTTCAATGCGGACCTTCAAAATAGTAGCCACACAATCTAGAGACCTCCACAAGCACAATGAATTCAATAGAAACAACTGCACTCCTCCATATCACCAGAAACTCTTACACCTTCATCTGGAACCTCAAGAACACTATTTGCCATGACTGTCAAACTAGAAAGATTGCTTGCAGACCTCTAAACCACGAACCACTCAAGTTGAGGGAACACACCATCATTCTAGACATGTCTCTAGATCTAAAGATCATAAAGTGCTAATACCGGACCAGCTTCTTGCCACTCTGTCAACACTGAACAACTGCACGAGCTTGTTCTACTTAGAAGTCCATAACTTCACCAAAACTTCATGCAAACCTCCCAATTCTTAACTAGAGTAGCCTCTTACAATCCTCTACACAACTGTATGATCTACATGTATTGATTGTCTATAATTTTCTCAATATCCTCAACAATCCAGTCCTCTAAACAGTAGTATAGGGTACAGTTGACACCAATGGCAACAAGGATATGTTGACATCAATGACAACACCATTTTAGGCACATCTTTGCAATAATAATTAGCTTGAAACAGATGATCAACAATAAAAATCTAGAAACTAAAAGTACAGGGATGATCAGTAAAATGTCAGAACCTGTCTCCCAAAAGCAAAAGTGTCAGAGGACAAATTTGGTAACCACCCAAGACTAGAAGTAAGATTCTACCAGAGGTTAAAACTAAGAATATGCTACAAATGATGCTCAGAAACCAAATCTAGAACCTAGAAGCCCTATAGACTAGGGCACCAACTACCCAAATCTTTTCAGAGAGATAATCTAAAACTATTTTTCGATCCCAAAACTCTAATTCTTGCACTGCCTTCCTATAGTTCCACTTTTCCTGAAACCTGCACCTATAACCTGCACACAAGATGACAAGAGAGGGGTTTGGGGGTTGTGGTGTTTAGGGTTTTTCCTCAGTCAAATCTCAGGTTAGCATTCAAGATTTCCCAACACCATTGTTAGAGAGAGTGTTCCCTTGTAGGGCACAGGCTAAAGATAATCCAAATGATGAAATTACTCAAATATTAATGATGTCACCTTAGAGGTGAATTCTTTAGGAGGATGAAAGCTCTTCAACTCATAAGGAGATGGATGATGATGCCAAATCTACAACAAATATACAAATACAAACACAAATCTGCAACAATAACACAATGAATTCCTTGAATGCTCTTTGCTCCAATATCATAAGTTTGCAATATCCATCTAGGTTTAAAATGATGTCATAAACTCACTTATATATGTTTTCCCACTAACATTTACAAATTTAAATCACAAAATCTGACAACGAGGAACATTTTAGAAGGGCCCAAGCTGACATGCCATTAATTAGCCCCAACTAATCAGGGGAGACTTGGGCGGTTGGCACCCAAGTCCAGAGGCCCAAATTAGATTAGGGGTAAATTAAAAGATGTCCCAAGTGTCTAAAATGTCATGGGTTTTGGGCTCTTTTCTTAGAGATGATCAATTAGAATGTATAATGAAGCAAATAGGACCTAGGAGCTACACTAGGAGGTAAAGAGGCATGTGTCCACTTTTCACTCCATAACAATATTAAATCTTTTGCCAAAGTAATGCATCCATCTCTGCATGCATTAGTTGGTTCACTATGTTCCAGATGGCATAACCATCCAATAGTGCCATACATAGTCAAAATGGATCTATAGTTGTATGACCATGATAGGTTATGTAGGACACAACACCAGAAACTTGGATGGAAGGGTAGGGCCACTTCTAGGAAGAAAGGTGTGCGAGGGACTGTCGGTCTGTGGTTAGAGGAAAAGCACTCAGGTGATGCTCGCATTCCCAAGCAAATGATAAGCCAAGACTTATGAAGATAGATATCAAAACTCCAGATGCAATATATATATGACTTAACAGTCAAATTTATGTAAACTTATCTTTATTTCCATGAGAAAGACATTGTGATTGTAAAGTGAAGGAATTCTCTAATATGCTATCTTGAATATGTTATAAATTTTTAGTTTGAAAATATTGAGAAAAGATATGTTATTTTTGTAATGATTATGCAAATGATTATTGTTTATTAAAACAAATGTTTATGATGATCATGCTTATTTACTTGATAGTAAATTGGGAATGTAATTTCTAGGTAATATGAGGTGACATGTTACATATGGTATCAGAGCTACCAGGTTCAATCAATGGACCTATGAGCTCACTACATGAAATCTTCCTCAGACATTAACAATTGCTAATGTTTGGATGTTCTTTTGCCAGAATGGTAAGAACAAGAATGACCCCAAGGAAGAAGGTGATGGGAAATGGACGTTACCTAAAGGCTATGAGGGTGTGAGCCTCAAGAATGAAAAGCCTAGGCCAAACTGGTTACCTGGAAGACATATGATTAACTGATAATGAAACCTTCGATGATGCTATTAAACGTATCAAGCAGGAGAAGGGAAAGAAGGAAAAAGAAGTTAAGGCTATTGTTCCTATCTCTAAGAATGAATCATTTAAATCATCTACACCTAAGGACTTACCATTTGGATGTGATCCTAATGCTCCTATTATCAGTTGGGAAGTCATGGATGAGTACCTGCAAGTACATCCACATCCCAAGTCTGATTTGGTAAACCTCAAGGGTGAGGATGAACCTAGGAAGATCTCCCTTTCTGAAAGTGACTTGCAGTTGCAGGATGTAAAAATTTGTAATAAATGATGGATATTATGTGATCCATGGAAAATATAATACAATTTTGAAAATTTTGGCAAAGCTTTTCCTTTCTTGCTTAAAATTGCATAAATGGGAATGGATTTATGTTTATGAATGGATTCAATAGTATGAAAAACTAATTGAATGCTTAACCTACAAACTTTAGGAGAAGTAGCTTATAGCATGGTTTAGACAAGAACCAACACTAGGGATAGCCAAGAGGAAGGGCAACCTTTTGGCCACTCTGATTCAAAACATGACCAGATCCTTGCTATGCTCCATGAGATGAGGGCAAAAATTAGAAATTTAGAGCAAGAGGTTAGGGGTTAGAATAGACCCAAGCAATAAGCCTTCCATGAGGGTAAAGATGAGGAACATCATGAAAACACCACCTCAAGTGGGCGTGGAGAGAATGAATCAGAAATGAGACAAGATGAGGATAAAAGGAGCCACTTGGCCCTTGAGTTATCCAAAGATATGAAAAAAGCTACACCTCCCAAATTTGATGGGACTATCAGCAGAGATGCCGTGGAGGCATGGCTTACAGAAATGGAAAAATACTTCAAAATAAGAAACTATTCTAAAATAACCAAAGTGGTATGGGGAGCATACCAATTAGCAGGAAAAGCATCCACCTGGTGGATGAACAAGAAGATGGAGCTAATATTGAGCTCCTTGAGTCTAACTTGGGAAAGGTTTGTAGAACTTTTCAGGCAAAGATCGTTGCCACATCTATATTTTGATCAGAAGCTCATAGATTTTTAAAATCTGTGACAAGGTGACTCATTTGTGAATGAGTACTAGGAGAAATTCACTCGTCTCCTTAAATATGTTCCCTAATATCAACAAGATGAGAGGTTTTGCATCCAAAAGTTCATCATGGGCTTGAATGCCCAAATTGGAGGTGTAGTAGATGTGCATGGTCCCACTAAAATGGACCAAGTTTATGAGAAAGTTATTAAACATGAACAAAAGCTAGAATCCATGTCTGCATACCAGGAAAGGAACCGTTAAAAGTTTCGTTGGTCACAATCCTCTCAATCATTTAAGGAAAATGGCAATAAATAGAATTTTAAGAAGAAAAGTGATAAAGGATTCAAGGATAATCAGAATGAATCCAAGGGTGATAAGAAAAACAATAATAACTCCAAGAAAAATGGAGATAATTCAAGAAATCCCTATGAAAGGTGAGGACTTGCGGGAGGGTGTTTTCCATATGGCGGTGACCATTATGCCAATCAGTGTCCCAATAAGACACAAGGGACTCAACCCGAGGAAACCCCTTACCCTCGCAACAGGTAGCCTTCTAATAGTAGATACATGCAGCCTTGGATAACTAGCAAGCGAAGTATCAAATTACTCCAATTGAAACCATAGGTATTTTATCTGGTATTCCAATTTCAATTTTGATAGATACTAGTACTACATAATGTTTTATTTCTCCAAAAAAATTAAATAAGATTATGAGAAAAGTTGGTTACATGGAAAATACGTGGTTAGTTGAATATGCTAACCAAACAAGGTCTCGGGTAGAGAAATGTTTGTTTGAAGCCAAGGTTGAACTCCCAAGTTTTTCCACTGAAGTGAACCTTTATGTAGCCCCATTAGGCTCATATGATGTCATCCTTGGAATAAATTGGTTATGGAGACATAGGGATAAGGTGGATTGTTTTGCTAAAATAGTAGAATGCCTAGATGACCACAGGAATAGAGTTTTTATGCAAGGCACTGCTAGAGAGATCAAACTAAGGTAAATATCTACCCTACAGATGAAGAGATCCCAGAGAAAAGGGTATCAACTCTTTGCTATTAAAATGGAGAAAATAAATAATCACAAAGAATATGTTTTCCAAGATGATTTGATGTATTATAAATCTTAGAAACTTCAAGGAGTTGAAGAAAGAGAATCCATAGTACAAGAGAGATCAGATATGGATAAGTATCCTTTTCTTTGAGATTTTGAGGATGTATTTCCAGATGAATTGCCTGGATTACCTCCTAAGAGAGATTTTGATTTTTCAATAGATATAATTTTAGGATCAAAACCTATATCTAAAGCTCCTTATCAGATGACCACAATAGAGTTAATGGAGCTAAAGGCTCAATTGCAAGAATTGCTAGAAAAAGGATTGATAAGACCCAGTGTTTCACCCTGGGGAGCACTAGTGATTTTTGTTAAAAAGAAAGATGGTGCACTGCGCCTATGTATATATTAGCATATGCTAAATAAGGCAATGATAAAGAACAAGTATCCATTGCCCCATATTGATGATCTCTTTGATCAAATGCGAGGAGCAACTATATCTTCAAAGATTGATCTTCGATCAGGATATCACTAATTAAGGTTAAAAGATGAAGATATTCATAAGACAACCTTTAGAACAAGGTATGGACACTATGAGTTCATTGTCCTACTCTCTGAATTAACAAATGCACCTGTAGCATTCATGAACTTAATGAATAGTGTGTTCAAAGATTGTTTGGACAAGTTTGTCCTTGTTTTTCTTGATGATATTTTCCAAAAATGATGAGGAACACCTCTAGTATTTACAGATTGTTCTCCAGCGATTGAGAGAGCATAAATTGTATGGCAAGCTCTCAAAGTGTACTTTCTTTCAAAAGAAAGTACAATACTTGGGTCATATAATTTTAGCAAAGGGAATTGATGTAGACCCAACAAAGATTAGAGCCATTTTGGAATGGCCAGTACCAAAAAATGTGCAAGAAGTCCATAGTTTTATGGGACTAGCAGGATACTATAGAAAATTTGTGGCTAATTTTCCAAAACTTGCCTATCTCATTACTTCTCTACAAATGAAAGGAAAAAGATTTGATTGGTTAGAGTAGTGCCAAGAGGCATTCGACCAACTAAAAGAAAAGTTGACTATGACACCAATTTTAAAGATACCTGACTCGGAAGGTCATTTTGTAGTCATCACCGATGCCTCGGGAGAAGGATTAGGTGGTGTACTTGTCCAGGATGGGTAAGTTATTGCATATGAGTCCAGAAAGTTGAAAACATATGAACATAATTATGCTCCTCATGATCTGGAGTTGGCAGTAGTAGTTCATGCACTGCAAATGTGGATACATTATTTAATTGGGAAACCTTTTTAATTAAAAATAGACCATCATGGGCTGAAATATTTTCTTACTCAGTCACATCTTAATGCTCATCAAAGAAGGTGGTTAGAGCTAATATCTTATTATGATTTTAAGATTAAATACATTCAAGGCAAGGAAAACCAATTGATGGATGCCTTAAGTAGGAGAAGACATATCTCCTTGATGATCTCCATACATTCTAATTTTAGGAATAAGGTATTGCAAAAGTCCAAGGGAGATGAATACTATGAGCAGGTAAAACAAACTCTTACAAATAATCCTCACGATTCTAGATATGATGGATTCCACTTTGAACCAGATGGACTATTAAGGTTTAAAGGAAGAATGTGTGTTCTAAACTCCAAGGAGTTAAGGAATATCAGGTGGAAGCAGGTTCATTCTGCACCTATTCAGGACATCCTGGAGTGACAAAATTGCTAGCTAATGTAAAACCATTATATTTCTAGAAAGATTGAAGAGGGATGCTGCAAGGTTTGTAGCTAGATGTCTAGAATGCCAGAGGGTGAAGGCAGAACACCATCACCCAGTAGGATTTATATACCCTCATGAGATTCTAGAATGGAAATGACAGATCATTAACATGGATTTGTACAAGGACTTCCTATGTCTAGAAATAGACACAATGCTATTATGGTGGTGGTGGATAAACTCACTAAGGTAGCACATTTCATACCTGGGAATTTGACAGATGGAGCACCAGTCATAGCCCACAAATTTGTGCAATAAGTATTCAGATTACATGCATTCCTGACAAGATTATCTCAGATGAGGATGCCCATATGACATTAAGGTTTTGGAAAACCTTATTTTCCTCACTTAGAACTCAGTTAAACATAATCTCATCTTATCATCCCAAAATGGATGGCCAAACAGAAAGACTAAACCAAGTGTTGGAAGACTAATTGAGAATGTATTACATGGACCAACAATACAAGTGGGAAGATTACCTTCCTCTTGTGGAATTTACTTACAATAATTCTTATCATTCCGCTATCAAGATGGCTCCATTTGAAGAATTATATGGAAGAAAGTGTCGAACTCCTATAAGATGGGATATGCTAGAAGATAGGATTAGCCTTGGTCTAGAAAGGCTATCAGAAATGGAAGAACAAGTCCATTTGATTAAGCAAAGGCTAGCGGAAGTGAATGATAGGTAGAAAAGTTATGCAGATGCTAAATGCATTGCAAGACATTTCTCAGTAGGAGAGAAAGTCCTATTAAGAGTCAAAGCACAAAAGAGTTCCATTAAGTTTGGGAAGTCATCCAAACTAGCTCCTAGGTATGTGGGTCCCTTCAAAGTTCTCGAAGAGGTCAACCCAGTTGCATACAAGATTGCTCTACCGCCAGCTCTTGCCATGATGTATAATATTTTCCATGTTTCTTATCTAAAAAAGTATGTTGTAGGGGATAACCATATTCCTATTCTTGATTGGAATGCCATACAGGTGAAGGACCCAGGGGTGGTAGTGATCGAGCCCATCAACGTGATCGAAATACGTAAGCTATGCTTGCGTAATAAAGAATTACTCAATTTAAGGTCCAGTGGGACTAGTATGTAGAAGAGAATGCCACCTGGGAGAATTATGATGAAATTTATCAAAGATTCCCTCATATCTTTTAAGCTTTATATTATGATGAACAAAACTCTTTTTATGTTATAAACTCTGGATAAATTAAATAAAAACCTTGACTATGTTTTACTTTTACTATCATGGGATTAAGTGGATAACTAATCATAGATTAATGATTTGACGTTAGGAAATATTAGGATAAATCATTGATTTTATGAATTATGATTAATGCTTAGAATTAGAAATGAGATTACATGTTACTAAGATTGTTTAAGCATGATGTATAATGATTTATTGATGATACACTGATCATAGTTTGTATGACTATGAGTGTAACCAGGAAAAGATTTCCACCTCCAAGAATGGAAGGAGAGTATCACTAGAGGGAAGGGGATAGATGTTTTAGAAAAGTCAGGTTTGCCATTTGAGTCCTGAGTTGTACATTACGTGAACCTTCACGAGAAGGGGTATGTATTAGTTAATTTTTCCTTGTTTAGTCAATCTCAATTCTACTAGTGTCATTTTGTCGTTAATGGGTTTTTAATGTTATCTACGTCGATTTGGTCAAAGAATGTTTAGGGAACATTATTAATGATTAGAGTTTAATCAATGTCTTTTATCGAAGATTCTCGATAACTATATATTATTATTAGTAAGTATTGACTTAATTCTTTTCAATGTCAGCTTTAGATTGCAAAGGGGGAGGAAGAAAGCCTCAACCCCATACTCGCATTCTATCACATGATTAATGCTAGCACCATACTTGTGATAACACTTTCATGGTGTTAAAATATATTGACTTATCATTTGTATATTATTAAGTATATGGTGTATATGTACTAATTGTATAATATAGTTTTAAGCCTTATCATAAGCTTTGGTGGTCGAAAACATTTACTTCAAAGGGATTGGGCATGACTCCACCCTCCATGAATTGTGGAGAGAGTGGAGAAGTGTAGTGATGATGGAAGTGGGCCTACTATCTAAACGCCCACAACTGAGCATGTAGCCCAGTCTATTAGAGATTCGGGGGTGTTAGTTTGTAATTATCCTCGTAATTAGTAAAGGGAGCATATGTTATTTTTGCCTGGCTCAATAAAGAGAAAGAAAGTCACTCAGGAGGAGCTCAAAAGAAAGGGTGGTGGACCCAAAATAAAGAAAATAGACTTCAAACAAAATAGAAAGTCGTAGGAAAGGAGGAACACACACAGTATTTTACTATTGGAGTTAGTGACTCTACTAAATCAAGTATGATCGATTTGTTGTAATGCAATCAACTATGTTTATCTTCAGATGGAATTTGCATGTTTGAGATATGTTGGCTTGTGTCTGTTTATGGTCAATAGCCATAGCAAACCATAGCAACTCTGCCATAGTTTTGAAGCGTGTATTCTTTATCATATGAATGTTTCTATGAACTATATTTTCAGGCCTGTGTATCGAGGCTGATACCTTAATGATGTTTCAATAACTATAAGTTATCAAGCATGGCACCAAGGCATGAGCTGATGGCTCTATCGTTACTCCTATGCCCAAAAGGCACCTATTTATGTATTAAGACCATGTGAGGTATTCGTATACACTTCCTATCAAAGAAAAGATTCTTTCTAAAGTTTGATACTAGCCAAGAGCCATGATAACCTAATAACTAAACTATTATAAAATAAAACCACCTTGTATAGAATCATTATACTATTATTAATGATTATCACAACATGTATAACATTGGGTTAAGACCCATCAACTATTGTGTAGTTACAATATATTGAACCATTATTTTCAATGGCGGTCGACTGTGATAGTAAGTCAGTTGAAATGAGAAGTGGAATATAATGGTTTCTACATGAAATTATTTCTTATATGCTATGTGGCTATGTAATATTTTAATGGAGCTGTAATCTTCTTTACTCTGCATAAGAAAAACTAAAATGAAGGTAATGTTATTACTACACTTTGAGTGCATGTGGTGCCTCGAGCATAAGAAAAGTGAAAACTTGTATAACTTAAAGTTATTCTTGAACCACAAGGAGTGAGCTTGATAGCTCAAAAAACCTGTTACCCTTTATGGTTAACTTCTTTTCTATGATATTATTAATTTCTTTAATTGATGAATAGAAAGGGTTATAACCCTTTAAGTCTCAAGTAGACTAAGAGTCTTACTATAATGGAAGATGGTTTTCTTCTTATCTTGAGATAATAAACAGATATATGTTAATATTTATGTAATGGGATTATAGAAGATAAGTCTCTAAGTATATCCCAATCAGGTTGAGTTAATGTAAAATTCTTTTACCTTATATTATTGACTTAAATAGGAAATGTTTATAATCGATAAGGATTAGATGAGAATCCTTGAATCAGGTCAAACATCTTAACTGATCTCATGAAATTATAGACCAAAATTAGTCTTGATACTAAAAACCAATAACATACAAGCTTGTGAAATAAGGAATAGAGTGATAGGGAGTTATAGATTCCATGTTGCAGGTGCAACAAGAAACCTTTGAAATGTACTCTAGAATTCAGAGTCAGAAATCCAAGTTCGATGGACCAAATGGGAAGTTTAATTAAGTTATCAGATGACCAAAATAGGTCAAACTATAATCATTGTAGGATGAGATAGCTTATAAGTCAAGTTAGAAGCATGTAAATAATCAACTATGTTCATTGTGAAACGTCTATCTATATTAATCTTTGGCCAAAGTAATGCATCCATCTCTACATACATTAGTTGGTTCTCTATGTTCTAGATGGCATAACCATCCAGTAGTGTCATACATAGTTAGAGGGCATATATAGTTGTATGACCGTGGTGGGCTATGTAGGACACAACACTAGAAATTCAAATCGCAAACCTAATGGTTCTTTATATCTATTCCCTTCATGAAGGGTAGGGCCACTTCCAGGAAGGAAGGTGTGCGAGGGACCACTAGTCTATGGTTGGGGGAAAAGCACTTGGGTGATACTCTCCTTCCCAAGAAGATGACAAGCCAAGGCTTATGAAGACAGATATCAAAACTCCAGATGCAGTATATTCTATTTATATGACTTGATAGTCAAATTTATGTAAACTTATCTTTATTTCCATGAGCAATACATTATGATTCTAAAGTGAAGTAATTCACTAATATGCTATCTTGAATATGTTATAAATTTTTAATTTGAAAATATTGAGAAAATATATGTTATTTTTGTAATGATTGTGCAAATGATTATTGTTTATTAAAACAAATGTTTATGATGATTATGCTTATCTACTTGATAGTAAATTGTGAATGTAATTTCCAGTTAATATGAGGTGACATGTTACAAGTAATCCTTGGGGGTCATGTTGAGTCCTCCTACTATCACTTCTTCTTTCACTTTCATGTTGTTTTCTCTCTTTTGGAGAGGGGTTTTTCCCCACAGGTTTTTCTCCTTTACTCTGTTTATGAGAGAATTGTTTGTACATGGGTACCTAACATGGCCTAGTATCCAGGACCCATCCATCTTCATCCATCCTTGTATCTTTGCATTTGTCTACTTCTCCCTAAGTTGCACTTAGGTGGTGTTGGTGTGAACAGGGTTATTACCTATCTAATTTACCCCTTGTAGTGTGAATTAGGCACATTATCTAACTAGTCATTAGTTATACCTATTCACACATGTTCACATGTTAAGTTTACTTAGGATAAGTCTAGATAATTCTAGGTGGTCATGTGATCTTATCCTACACGTTTGATCTTATCAACTAGTTGGCATCTTATCCTCTAGTTGTCTCGTGTCATAGGGTTAAGACACTTGTCATATGACTACTTCATCATACATCTCATCCTTGTCTTTATAAGTAAGGCATATCATGTACATTGTAATTTCAATAGAAAATAATTATTCTCTCATTTGATCTCTCTTGTGCTTTCATAAAGTCCTAGATCTTGGGTGGCTACCTTCATAGCCAACTCTTACACATCATAGGTATGCATTCTCATAAGTAAAATAAAATCTCTAGCCAACCATATGCACAAGAGGTTAAGTGAAGTACAATATTTTGATTGAAGCTATATTTAGATCTCAACCAATCAAGTCTCACAACAATAAGTGTAAAACAATATCTAAGCACAAGTCACTCCTCCAAGAAGTCAAAAGAGCAAAATTGTGCACTCAAGTGTGCAAGTGTCTTAATGCAAGGGGGAAAGAGTATAAAATATCTTCAATAAACATAGGTCTCTCAAATACCTCAAGGTGTCAAGTTAGACCTTTGCAATATCTTCAAAAAAATCATAAAAATTAGAAAGTCGAAAAACCTAAAAAATTGTAAAATCTCAAAAATCCTTAAAAATCAAATATGTTCTTCAAAATCTACAATAAAAAGAGAATTTATTCTTCACTACTCTATCTTAACATGTGTTTATCATCCTTTTTTTTCCTTAGTCTAGGCTTTTCTCTTCGTTTGGTGTGTCTTCATCCTTATAGGTCTTCATGATGAGGCAAAGTGACTTAGGTATACATACGACTCACACATTGATGGTACATTTCCTCATTTCTATTTCAGTGCCCATTAGTAAACATCATAATATCAAAATAATACTCATTATTTCATAAACAATTGCAAGATAAAAATAATAGGTAAGGCATGTTTCAAAAACAGTACCTACCTTTCATGTAGATTACCATCCTCAAGGGGGGAAATATGTAAGTACTAAAAAAGCGCATGAGCCTACATGGTAATCTAGTGATGAGTTGTAGTCCTAAACACATACATGTAAGCATGTAAATATGACCTCTCATTTGTGAGGCCAACTATTTTACCTCCCATATTTTGATCATTATGCTATTCTGTAGATGACACTATCAGACCTTAGTGACTATGTTCATTATGCAGACTTGATGTTTTATCTCACTGATTTGATACATGTGATTTGATTTGGTCATATTGGATGATATGTTGTGGTTCGATATATGGGATGTATATTAGATGTTATTTTTTTATGAGATTCTAGTTGTTTATGTGATATGAACTATGTGACATGTGATGGAAAATGTAGTTTAATTTGTGGTTATGTATTGATGTTTATTTTGATTGCGTGAAGTTAATTTCAGTTGCTTCAGCTATGACTTTTCATGACAGGACTAACACTTGATCGAGATGAGCAGGTTTTACTTTCCCTAGCCACAGGAAATTGGAGGTAGGATTCACACCATGTTATTCCCTGTTAAGCCGATCCGTTCCCAATAGGGATAAGGATCACGTGTGTAATTGAATGATGATTTATTGTGCTTGGTTTAATTTTAATTATTTTTAGCCTTAGTACCCTTTCTTTTCTTATTTCTGATTAATATTAAGTGTTGTAAAATTTTATTTTGGATTTATGCCACTTGGTATTTTTTTTTTTTTTGGGCCATTTAAATGTGGATTTTTGACCCCTTTCATGAACCCTAGGGTCCCAAAAGTTACCCTAGGTGGTCAACCATGAGTCTAGGGTCAACTTGGACCACCTAACCCTAGTTTTGACTCACCTTAGGTCACCCTAAACCATGGTTGAGTAATAGTGACGAATTTGGAAAGAGGGAAGATGAGGGATGGGCCTTGCCTTGGGAAGAACCCATTTCCCATCCCTATGTTTTGGGAAGCATTCCCAAGGAAGACTAGGGAGGTCTCCAAGAGTCCTCCCAAACTCCCAAGTGAGTGAGAGCACCACTCAAGGCCATTGTCTTCTTGAGGTGTGAGTGGGAATCCAACTCACCATTTGTCCCCCTCCCACTTGTGTGGAAGCACAAGTGGATGAGGTGGAGATGGAGGTGGAGTGAGAGGAGGACATTTGTCATCATCCTACCTTCTCACTTTTACAAGTGGCTTTGGAGGAGGGAAGAGATGGTGACAAATGTCACCTTCTCATTCCCTCAAGGCCAAGTGGATGGCCTATAATAGCTCCTCTTGTAGAGGAGTGGGGGTTCTTCCTTTCTAGTCATTTTCCATTGCTTTTGGAGACTTCTTGCAATTTTAATTTTCTTTTCTAGTTTGGAGGAGATAGAGGAGGTTGGAGAAATTCTGAAAATTGGAAGGCTTGGGAAGGCTTGGAGCTCTCCACCAATTCCACTTCCATTGTCAAGGCCTTGAAGGTAGGCCTCTTACTTGTTTCTTGTATGATGTTCTATGTTTGAATTTTGTTTGTAAGTTTGTTTGCATTGTGGTGTTTTGCATTTGATGTTGGGTTGGGTGTTATAGTGAGAGCACCTCCAATGGAGGTAATGCTCAACTTGTATGGGTAGGGAAGAGGAACAATCCTTGGGGGCTCTCCCATAATATGTGTTTATGCCTTGAGGGCTTATCATCATTTGAGGAGGAGATATCAGAATGGCAAGAGTGCCATGCAAATTGTTGTGATTCTTGTGGATTGTGGTGTTCTAGGAGATTTTGGCTTGAGGCCATGTGTTGAGATTTTCTTTATCATTTGGGAGCCCCTTTGAGTTGAGAGGTCTATTCCCTACCCTCACCAAACTCATTTACATGAGTTGAGTATTGTGTTAAGCCTTTGGGTTGTTTTGAGTAGATGTGTTTGATTTCTGTTGTGGATTGATACACCTGTGTGAATCCCTACCTCCCTAGCTCGGGGGTGACCCACTTGCGGGTCTATGGTAGGGAGGAGAGCTTTCATTTCTTAGTGGCTGGTTTTTGTTGTTTCAGTGTTGTGTTTAGTTGCAGGTGGTGAGAAGAGAAGTGAAGTAGTCTTGGAGCCTTTTTGGTGTGGCCCTTGTAGCATTGAAGTGGTTGTTTTAGTCATGGCAATCATGGTCTCATTGTATTTTAATTCTTGAAGAGTTTGTTTTGTTATTTGCCATGATGCTGGATGTGTAAATATTGAATTGTAAATAATCTGCATTAATTTAACGCTATTACTTCTATTTTTGGTGGGGCTGTGGAGTTGTGAAATGCATGTGCAGTTATAAATAGTTTTCTACTTTTGTCTTCACAAAAAAAATATGTATGAAATTGCATCAATGGTTGTAAGACATATTTGCTTGAAGGAAGTAGGAATTTTAGGGATTAAATCTCTGTTGTTACTCAGTTTAGTTATTAAACATCTAGTTGTTGTTAGAACCTTATGAATAGATACATCTCTGTTTAAATTTGTTCAAAGAAAGAAATTCAATACTATGTTATCTAATTAATTAGATATAGAAATGAAATGTTAGTATCCAAAAAAAAAAATAGAGCTAAATCCGAAGTTAGTATTTTGTTATGGGCCATTGTTTTGAGAAAGTTAGCCTTTTGTGTTACATAAAACCCAATACAGTTGACCCAACTTGCTGAGCCATTTTTTTATACCCCTGTGTATATACAGAAGTTGGTTATTTGTGGTTACATTAAATTATATATACACTCATACATGTATACCTACAAATATATACATTCATGAGTGAGTACGTTTATCAATTTAGATATGTAAACAATAGTAGAAAATGTCTTCTTACTGTAATATTCTGGGTAGATTGGGAATTTAGACCTGAGTGTATATATATAAATATATATACACACATGCAAATACATATATTCATGTATGTATGAATATAAATTTATATCTACCTATGAAAAAAAAAATTTAATAATAATATTGATAATAACATAAATCCAAAAGAAAATATATATATATAAAAAAATAAAATAAAAATAAGTTTTCTGTGAAATTTCTGATTGACTGTACCATTCTAGAAGATATATATATATAAACATATTTATATATTTATATATATATAAACATATTTATATATTTATATAAATATAAACATATTTATATATTTATATATATATAAATATAAATTATATATATATATATTACTGATATTGAAAAGAAATTTTATTTTTGAATAAAATAGATGAGATCCAAAAGAGTATACCAGCGACGGGCTAGTCATTGCTTAGTTTTTAGGTTTTTTTTTTTTTGAGATAAAAAAAAGGGGGGACAACGACTTAGCCGCCGCCCCCCCCTTTTCTGCTACATATACAATGGTGTGGCATGGGGGCTATGCCTCCCCCCACACCCGTGGGTGTGGGGGGAGGCATAGCCCCCACCCCACCCCTTTTCCCCGTAGCCCGCAGCGCGCAGGCCCCGCAGCCGTTCTTCCTTACTGCCGCCCTCCGCAGACAGCTGCCACTCCTCATCACGCCTTCCTCCTGCGCGCCACCTCTTCACTCCCACCGCGGACCACCCTCTACCCACCACAAAACCTCCACCACCATGACTCCACCTCCGCCCGTCCACAGCAACGCCGCCGCCGGCGGCCCTCCACATCTCTGCACTGCATCAAACAAAAAAGAAATATATAAACTCTTGGGTTTAAAAATATATATATTTAAGCATTACACAAACACAAAAAAAAAAGAGAATGTAAACCTATGTGATTCTCAATGCTTTCAAAAAAAAAAAAAAACAATGTAGACTCCTTTGTGCTCACCTCCGTGAGCCTTCTAATGGCTGCCCCCAAACCCTACCTGCACACACACACAAAAGAAAAAAAAAAGAGTCAAACAAAGAAAATCATGAGGAAAACAAAAGAGAATAGGAAATGTGAAGGGAGATTAGGGCAAAATGAGATGAGTAATAGGATTAGGGCAAAATAGAGGAGAGGGATAATTAGAGTTTTGATTAGGGTTGCATTTGAAATCACTTAGAGTTTTGCAATTGGGGTTTTCTATTGTAGAAAACAATATCTTTTATTTTTTGAGAGGGAATTAAACTTTAGATTCTATTTAAATTCTTGGAGAGGATTATTTTTACTTGGGTTTTTACTTTGGTGGGGATTCACTGTATTTCTTATTTAAAACCTATATTTTCTTCTTTATTTAAACTTTTGGAAGTTTTGCTTTATTAATTTTTAATACTTGAACGTGATATGATTGCATTGGATTTAATTATTGAGTTATCACATCATTAATTTTACGTAGATATTTAAAATCGATTTATTATTATTAATTTTCGGAGAGGTTTAATCGAGCCTCCTCCCTCGATCATTAAAATTTTGAGAGAGTCAATAAATAAAATACCCAAATTATATTTAGGGACGAACTCAATTTTCTCGGTTTGATTTTAATTGATGACTTGACGTTTTTTGATTTATCAATTTATTTTAATCGTTATAATGTTACTATTTAATAATAATTAATCGTTTAATTATTTATTTAGTTTCCTGTTGGAGTTTTATTTAAATTTGATCTTAGGTTTTATTTAATTTTACTTATAGAAATTTATTTTCTTGTTGGGGACTATTTTAATATTTTATTTCTGCGTTTAACGAAAACACGATATGCTGCCAGATTTTCGCTAGATTTTTTTTTAGGGTTTGTTCATGCATTGTGTTATTGAATTTTAACCTACCATCCCAACTTATTCACGTGCCACCTTGTCATCATGATTAATCATTTATCGATCTGAGACAAGCTAGAGTTAAATTTTTGGAATCGTTTCACTTAAGAAACTGGGGTTCAGATTTAAACAGTCTAACCCTAAGAGCGATACTCTTTGTGTCGCACACCCCCTAGATGGCCTACACCTCAGTGAATATGTTGTCTTGTTTACGCCTCAGGCGTAATGCCATCGAGCACGCAAGTGTGTGCAAGGTGGTTCTTAGGGATAGGTAGAAAAGTTTTTCGTGGCCCGTGTCGTGACCACATGGTGAATGTGGTCGTGACACGGGCGTTTGTGTGTCACGTCCGCGCAAGAGATGCGGGAATGACATCATTAGTATTCTTATTGGTGACATGTAAATTGATGTTCTTCACTTTATTTGTACCTCCCCTATTCCCTAGCTAACCTTCTAAGGTCATGCATCTTCACCAATTACCCTATGTTGACAATTCATTTATGTCACTTTATAGCCTTGTCAACATGACCTACCTACATCAAAATATGGGAAATTTACTTTTCCTAAGCTCCTTTCAACCATTTCAACCCTCTAGAGGCCTCCAATTGACCTCCCAGACCACCAACAATCATCAGCTTAAACACCCATTTCCTTAATTTTGGGTTGCCCACTTTGACTCTAGATCTCCCAAGGGAAACCCTGCAACTAAAGTGGATCACCTAGCGGTGACCTACCTTGGTGAACTAGGTGACCCACTCTCTTGAAGTCCAATAACTTGTCTCTAGGTCCTAAAGTCATCTTTAGACCCTTATGTCCAATCTCAAACCTTGAAACCACCTGCAAAACCTATTCCATGTGGGTTGCCCATTTTGACTTCTAAATCTCCTAAGGGAAACCTTACATTTTAAGTGAATCCCCCCTGGGGTGATGTGATGTTCCGATATTTAGGCATTGTTTAAATTTAAAATTTAAAATGAGAAACTGTGAAACTACTTTCTTCAAATGTGTCGTCATAATCAATTGATTATAATCATTTAAAATATGAAAGAAAATAAGATATTATTAATAAAAATTTTATTATTCATATTAATAAAGATATTATTATATTATTCATAAAGATATTATATAAGAAATTATAAAAGTATTATTATTAAATATAAGTATTAAAATAAATATTATTATAACTGTGATTATGAAAATAATAATACAAATATAAATATGAAAATATTGCTAGATGGGCAGATCGATCAATAACAAAGGCATCAACATACATAGCAGTTAATAAAGGGAATTGCATAAGATAGTGGGGCCCCTTAAGGGAACATCTCTATGATTTAAATTGTTAGCGTCAGACATTTGTCCCCCAAAACTATTGATCTCTTTCCTTAAATAGGAAATGGCAGTGACTCACAAAGATTAGACAGAATTAGTATTAGTCTTCACAAAGAGGTAGCAATTAGAATCCCAAAAGATACATTGCAAAGAACGTGACTCTCCAATAAAAAGGTAGAAACATGTATAAGTAGATAGTATGTGAAGGGAGGGAAGGAGAGAAAAAGAAGGGAATCATCTAAGTGATTAGAGCAGTCGACTCAGAGGTAAAAGCATAAGCTATGATTTTCATAAATTTTAGACTCATAATCTACCAATGAGCATCTATTCCTAGTCACCATACTTGTACATAATAGAAATATTGTGAATAGGTTAGCTTTGAATCTAAATAAGTACTTCATTGTTATCTCTAATATAATCGTCTATCATAGGAGTGAATGACAGACAAACCCAAGGCAACCAGTCCTGCCATACCCCTTAAGGCTTGTTTGGAGGCAATCTGATCTGCACCCCATCCATACCCCTCGAAAGGGCCTGTATGGAGGCTATGTATGACATCTTGATCCTACCAAACCCCCGTTAGGGCCTATATGGAGGAACTGAACATGTGAACTACCATGCCTCCATAAGGGCTTGCATGGAGGCATCATGTACCAAGGAATGTCTTGTCATCACTACTATGATGGAGTGGAATCAATGAATGTAATTTCATGATAATAAGTAGTAAATCAATCTATGTCATTATTGTTTACTTCCAGGGTGATATTATCTAACATTTGTATTCCAAGAGGTATGTTATATATATCCATGTATTTTGCATCTATATTTTTATGTTATGAATGCAGATTTAGAGTACAAGAAAAATCAAAGATGAAGATAATCTAAACGGTAATTTCAAAACCCTAACCCTAGTTTTTGGTATTTGAATTTTTCTAGGGCATTTTAGGTAGGGGACATTACAATTGGTATCAGAGCATAATCCTGCCATCCTGTGAAAGATTGTTGATGCAAAATAGTCAAAGGGATCAAAGAGCTTTTGAAAGAGAAAAGAGGAAACTAGCTTCAATTAATAACTCCATACCTAACTACACCATGTGTGAACAAGGAAACAATGGCTTGAGGACATTCACCCAAGCTCTAATGGAGCAAAATGAAAGAAACACAACTTTTTCTCAAAGCAATCCAAAACCTAACTAACGACAGTAAAACAAATGATGAAAGAGCTAGTCATTCAAATCACTCTTAAAATAATAACTCCAACAAAGACTCAACCACTAGACCAAGTAGACCCTCTTTCCTACCACCAGAAAGAGAGGTGGAGGATGAGGAAGAAACCAATCTATAGATTAGGAAATCAAATCAAGGTGAAAACACAAACGAAAATGCATAAAACAATAAATAGTTATACCTCAACAAGAAGACCCAATCTCATCAAGGGAAGAGGAAACTTGCACCCAAGAGCTCTTAAGACATGATAATCCCTAGATAATGATTCCAATGTGAAATCCTATTACTCTAATTGCAACTCACTAATTAGCTCAATGGATATTTGGGCATGGTAACTTTGCATAAAACTTGGATCCCAAAATGGGTTGAGAGATGTTGTATTTATAGAGATTTTGGAGGGATTTTGATCCAAGGGTGGAGATTGATTTGGAAGATCAATGGTGGAGAATAAAAGTGATGTGGAGGGCCTAGATTAGATCTTAGAGGAATGGAGGGCTAGGAATAAAAGTAAATCTTTTATTCATTTTGGGAAAGGGAGTGATTAAATGAGCATGGGTGTGAAGGATTATTTTTTAATTAAAGATTCATATGGGGAATGTAAAATGAATTAAAAATTCATTTGGGGATAAGTGGAAATAAATGAGTATGGGTGAGGTAAGGGGTTGTAAGAAGAATTAATTGTGATGTGGGATGTTTTTAAATAAAAAATTGACTTGTGTGGATTTATTTCAATTTTTTATTTGGAGGATGTGGGGAAGAGTGTTAAACTAGGTTTGACCACCCAAATGAGAGGTTAGGATTAATTAAACATAGGTTTTATTTAATTAATCCTAGGGCTAGGATGGGGTAGGCTAGGGTAGGTAATTAAATAATAGCTATTTAATTACCTAGGGTAGGGATAGGTCAATTAATAGGTTGAATTAATTAGTTAAACATGGTTTAGCTAATTAATTGGATTTAGTGAAAAGGGGGAAATTGATTAAATAAATATTGCATATTTATTAAATCAATTGGCTAAGGTTTGGACTATTGAATTAATGAAATTAATTCATTTGTTGGGGATAAAATGATGTGAATTTGGAAAATAGAGGGATAATTAATTAAATAAAAATTTAATTAATTGGTTAGAAGGGAAATTGGTATGTTTAGGGATGTCAGGAGTCAGTTTGATGGTAAAAGACATTTTTAGGTGTCTACATTTGCCCCTCTTTGACGTGGCATCAGAACCTAGGAGGGAAGTGGTGTTAGGTCGAAGAAAATATGCCCCAGCTACCGGGAAGGAATAAAATGGATAAGGGATGCCCCCTTGAGAGGTCGGCGGGAAAATAAAAATTTTCTGGGCGAATTCTTGAAAGGATGCGATGGGAGTGAAAGTTGGATAGGGGATGGAAAAAGAAGATGGCAAGAAGAAAAATGAAGGAAAAGGCTGAGATCTATACCCTGGAGGGGAAAAAGAGTGGATGGGGGGATGACATGGCATGCTATATTAGGTGAAATGGGCCCTAAGAGTGCCACATTTGCACACATTGACTTGGTGAGAAGAAGAAGCAGAGGAGAGATGGCAGAGCGCAACCCCCAATTCCCGCAACTTCGACACATTTCAGAGAGGTTCTGATCATTTGGCTGGGTACCAGAGGCTGGACTCCAGGTAGGTCCTAACCGTAGCCTTGTGATTTTTTGGTTTACGTGCATTTTTGGGGGTCAGGAATTAGGGTTTAGGAATGTAGCACTATCATTAGATCGCGTAGCATGAAGAAGGGGGGTTAGCACAATCCTCTGGATTGGCGCTATCCTCTAGGGTAGATTTAGGGTGATTTGTCACCATCTGTCTGGCATTTTAGTGCTATTCTTTGAAATAGTGCAATGTTAGAAAGTGGTTAGGGTTTGGTGTTTTAGCGCCATATGCATGTTAGGGTAGCGCTATGTTGTGAACTAGCGCCATTTTGGGTAGTAGTGCTATTTTCATTTTAGCGCTATATAGGGGATTAACTCAATATATGATATATACGCTTTTGGTAGAATTGGCGCTATTCACTAGATTATCGCCAAATGACAGGGTGACGCCATTTAGTAAAATGGTGCTAAGTATGCTGCGCAGTAGTGCAATACGTGGGAGTAGCGCAAAGTATATTGCGCAGTGGCGCTATTATCTATAATAGCACCATTTAGAAGAATTAGTAGCGCTATTTGTGAAATGGTATGAAATACGGTTTGTTTTGGCCCCAAATGATTTGGGCATTCAACATTAGAAGAAAGGGGGTGATTTGGAAGAAGACAGGTAGATTTCTAACCAGAAAGTTGTGGATGCAGGATACACAGTTGTTTATAGTGTATTCACAAGAGTGACACGTGCCATCTGTGATGGTACTGTTTGACCAGTTTGATGATGTCACATGGGCTTGACTAGCTAGGTTGGGGCTCTTGACAGTGGCGTCGATGTCAGTGCTACGAGCCCATAGAGCTTTGATGACAGTCATGGTGGAGCGGTACCATTCAGAGACATGCACCTTTTTGTTGCCGACTGGTGAGATCACGATCACACTTGAGAATGTTTATTGCATCCTCAAGCTACCTATTAGAGGCCGGCAGGTTAGATATGATACAAGGGGACGAAGGGCCCTGATCAGAGTATTTGGTGAGGCTCACATTATGTTATCAGCAGATGGGCAAGAGATGAGCTACGAGGGGACATTGGTGATGGGTGCAGATCCCTTTGCCTTATTCCTGTGCGCTTTGATTAGTGGTGTGGTGATGCCTGATATGAGAGGTAGGGGTTTCCCGGTTGGTTGGGGGGAGATGATTGAGGGGATGGTGAGGCATGAGACCGTGTATGCCTGGGGGCCAGCGATGTTGGGGCAGCTGTATCATGAGATGCATACAGTTGTCTATCTATATGATTCAACTTTGTCAGTCGGGGTCACGTTGTTACACGTGTGGATTTGGGAGCACATTACAGTTACCCGGCCGATGTGTGGGTACTATCGCCGACCATTTGAGGCCTTTGTGTTCTTATATCAGGATGCTGAGTACACGTATACTAGACAGGTGTGGTATTGGAGGTGGATGTTAGATGATGTTATTCAGGTGACGTGGCGACCCTACATCGGGGTGGAGCCGTGGCCGGATGATGATTTGCACATGCCTTTTACTTTTCAGCAGCGATATCTGATGGGTCGAGGAGACCACACCATAGACATGTATCTACCCTCGCGGGTCATGCGGCAGTTTGGATTGAGGCAGGACACTCCACAGTAGATGGCCATTTTTTCTCGGACCCCTCGAGATGCGCCCTTCTGGCCTGTAGCCATATAGCCACAGGTCACTCTAGATGACTTTGCAACTCTATGGCCAGTGCGGTGGGATTGGGGGAGCATGGTCAGGGATGCAGGTACTACGCCTGCATATGATATATGGTGGCAGATGTGGCGGCCGACTCAGTTTACAGACCTAGCAGAGGAGGCAGCGGGGTCAGGTGATGGTGATTTAGATGATGGGGATGATGGCTCCAATGGAGATGATTTCCTGGAGGAGGGGGAGGAGATCATTGAGGACTACCTAGTGGAGGTGGGAGTAGATGGAGAGGAGAGGGTGGTTGGAGGGGAGGGGTAGCTGATGGATGTGCTGGCGGTGGCAGCAGCTGGATAGGTGCCCCAGCAGCAGGTGAGACAACAGGCACCTATTCAGCAGGTTCCTGTTGAGCAGGTGTAGATTGGAGTGGGGCGACAACCTAGAGGGTCTCAATGGCATGGGGGACAGTCGAGGGTGGATAGGGGATTTACCCCCACCACAGGTAGGGCAGCAGCAGGCTGTCGCCATAGGGCAGCAGGTAGCCAGGCAGTAAGCAGAGGCAAACTCATCAGGGGCAGGTGGGGAGGCAGAGGTTGAGAGGCTCACACCTCGTCAGTAGCCTTGGGGTGAGCAGGAGGAGATGGAGACCTTACAAGCACAGGTGGCCAGCCTACAGGAGGCTTTAGAGAGCCGGGAGGCAGAGTTGGTTTAGTTGCAGGGTACAGTGGCTTTGCTGGATGGGTCAGATGGACATGTGGCTGCATTGCAAGCACAACTAGCCCAGGCTCAGGGTGACATAGTGACTTTGACAGGGGAACAGGATGTAATGCTTGCCAGGGCACAACAGGCAGAGACTATGGTGGGTACCCTACAAGCGTCAGGTGCTGGTCTGGCCCCTGTTTTGACAGTGATGTAGACACAGTTGTCTCAGGCATAGACACAGTCATATCAGTTATAGGGACAGTTGACCCAGGTACAGGGGGAGTTGATAGAAGCCAGAGCATGGGTGGAGTATTATCAGGGCCTTTATTACTCGACAGTGCCAGCAGAGCAGCGTGCACCGAGCTTCAGTCAGGTCAGTGGATCAAGGGCATCCAAGTCTCATAGGTCTAGAACTGTTCAGAGCATCCAGTAGGTGATGGGTCCCCCATCACGTGTGCCCCAACAGGTTCCACAAGTTCCAGTTCAGCCACAGCCACAAACAAGATCATAGCCACGACCAGGGTCAGAGTCTCCCACTCCCTCGGAGAGAGGATCCTCCATGTGACAGTTGTATCATGTTAGCCCTTGGAGGCATTGTATCAGGACACTGTATTTTTTTGATGTATATATGAGTGATGTACATTTTTTTGCGGTGATTATATATGATATGATGTTTTTTGATGGTCTATGTGTTTGTTTATGATGCTCTATTATGATTATGATGATGCCTATGTTGATGGATGCAGTATGCTTTGTGGATTTATATGCTATGGATGTGTTGTGTTTATGCAATGCAATACATTATGTTGATGTTATGGATGTACCTATTGATGTAATATGACAGATGTAATGATGGTTTACTTATTTTCATATATGCATGGTTTGTGATCTATGAACTATATGATGTATAATGCAAATAAAATGTTTAGATTAATAAACATTTATTATGGATGCAAAAATGTGATGCAATGGAAATGTATGTTTATCTAATTAAACACATGTTATGTATGGAAAATATGGCTATGGAACTAGATGTTTGTAAAATGCAGCTAAATGATTATGATTGTGATTATGCAAGTAAATGTAACTAAATGATTTGAGATGATATATAGAATGCAATGTGATGCTTAATGATTTTAAAATGCACCTATGTGATGACAACCTTAAATGAGTATGATATGATTCACGATGTTAAATGATGTATAACTATATGATTCTAAAATGAACCTAAATGATATGATATGCAACTTAAAAAGATTCTAAAATGAACCTAAATGATATGATATGCAACTTTAAAGATTCTAAAATGAACCTAATAAAATGAGATTAAATGATTATGATATGTAGCTAGATGATATGCGAGATGCAAGCTAGGTGATAGGTGGGATGATCAAGTCCTGATACACATGACGTTCTTTGTTTGACCCTGAGTGGTGGGGTTGTGGGAAAGGGGACTAGGTGGGGAGAGGATAGGGGTGTATGGATGGGGTATGGATAGGATTGGGAGCGTCTAGACGATGGGATGGGGAGACGAAAGAATTGTTAGGTCATAAGACACCACGTCATTGAGGGGGATTTGCTTTGGTTCAGGATGTGTTAAGTGGGAGCAAGATGGGGGGGTTGGATGAGTGAGGGGATTTTATATGGGGGGGAGATAGGATAGGTGATTACAAAATCTAGGCCCTGATGGTATAGTTGAATGAGTGATTAGGATGATGATTTTGAGCTAGTAACAGTAGTTGCATAAGATTAATTGAGAGCATTTCTTAGTTTACTATAGCAATGTGGGATATAGTTCACAAAGGTATGAAATGACCTAGGTGATGATATATATCCCATGATTGCATGGACTAGACCCACAGACAATAGGTTGATTTCATGCGTGCCCAAGGTAGTATAATCTTGCCTAGCCTGGGAAGGGGACTCATAGCGATGAGTGTGAATAGTACATATAAGGTTTTGATGCCTATATATGCAAATGGGACACATCATGCTAGAACCAACCCAGGATTCAAGATATGAATAATATTCCTAGAGTAATGAAACCAACCCACAAGCACAACATACAGAAATAATGACCATGTCTACTCTAAGTATTGTCCACCACTTGCCATGAAATAATGACATCAAGGTAGCTTTGGAGATGACTTAGAGTGAGACAAAAAGATAAAAATCAATAATCAAAAAGACCAACGAAAAGATACAAATAGCCTTTGTGTACTCTTGCCAAGAGACATGTTGATAGGATGACCAGTTTTTGTCCATCGTAGGAACGATATATCCTAGGACGCAAATTAGTTGGATTTGATTGGAGAATTTTTGAGAGGTGGGCAAAAGGACAGTCTGGCCATGTGTAGGATTATGGTTGGTATGTTGATTGATGATTTTTTGTGTTAGGGGACATGCTTGAAGTGTATACGTAGCGTGTATATCTTTTATTAGGTCCAAAAAAGCTCAGTGAATGGGGACCATCCAAACGGAGTGGATGGGTGCATCTTAGGTACCTGAGTACTAGAAACATCCTTCATATTCCAGACTGCCTACATACCCTATGTCCATAGGATCAAGGTACCTTCAAGATGCGGGCGAAATGAATATGTAGTTCTGGCAAAACTTGATGATGTAGGTATGATCTAGGATGGTTGTGATGGTGAGGAATTGATAGATGTTGATGGTTGCGCGTTGTATGGTGGGTGATCTACGGTGAATTGTGTTGTTTTTGGATTTCCATGTTTTCTATTATTTTTGGATTTTTTGATTTTGTATTATTTTTGGATTTTTTGATTTTGTGCTATATAAAAGGAAGCTTACAAGGATCCTCGTTCCATGGGTTAGCCTTGGGTGGGATAGTGCGGGTTGGGCGATAGGACTTGATGTTTCAGAATTCCAAGCCATGGGATGTGTGGGATACGAAGTGTTGTGATGGAAAGAAGACTTATTAGATGGTAGAACTGGCCACTACGCATGGCGCCTGAAATAGGTTTTCACCATGGTACTTATCCAAGGCATCACCGAAGTGATTTTCACCATTAGAAGTTTTTATTGCACTCAAGTTTTTCTTGATTTTTTTATTTTTCTATTTTTTTTTTTGACTTGGGGTACCTGATGGGTTATGCAAAAATTTTCTTTAGATGTAGGATGTTCATAGGCTCATCCAGAGGCTGCCCCTTAGGTGTTGCAAGTTGATATGCTCCTGATCCATAGTCAGTTGTGACGACATAAGGTCCTAGCCAATTGGGTTCAAACTTTCCTTACTTAAGATGCTCCTACAGGTTCTTCTGATTTTCCATAAGGACAAAGTCACCTACTTCAAATTTTTAGATTCTGATCCTCTTGTTGTAGCTTCTTCTGAGGCGATTTTGGTATGCCTGTAGGTGGTTCAACACATTCAGGTGTTTCTCATCTAGTAATTCTAGCTAGTGCAACCTTACGACTCGGTATTCCTCATTAGTGATTATGTTTTGCATGGATACTCATAGAGATGGGAGCTCGACCTCAATAGGTAAAATGGCTTCAGATCTGAATACTAGTGAAAATGGAGTGGCCATTGTGGGGGTACGGATGCTTGTGTGGTAGGCCCATAGGGCAGGGTTGAGTTGGAGGTGCCAGTCATGGCCAACTTCATTGACTGTCTTCTTGAGAATGCAGAGGATGGTTTTATTCGAAGCCTCTGCTTGACCATTTCCTTGTGGGTAATATGGGGTGGAAAAGTGGTGTTTGATTTCAAATTTTTCACACAAGGTGCGAACTTCTTGGTTCTTGAATGGATTTCCGTTGTCAATGATGATGGAATGAGGGATACCATAGTGACAGATGATATAGTGGAGGATGAATTTGGCTATCTGGGTTCCAGTGGTGAAGGTGAGTGGAATGCTTTCACCCATTTGGTGAAGTACTCGATAGCAGTGATTATGAACTTATGGCCATTGGAGGATGGGGGATGTATTTTCCCTACGAGGTCGAGTCCCCATTGTGAGAAAGGCCATGGCGTTGTGATGGGTTGCAACTCCTGTGTTGGTGCGTGGATGAGATTGCCATGCTGTTGACATGGTAGGCATTTTTTGATAAACCGGTAGGCGTCTCAGTCCATGGTTGGCCAATAATATCCGGTCCTCAGGATCTTTTTAGAAAGAGAGGGTCCACTTGAATGTGCCCCATAGATGCATGCATGTACCTCTTCCAAGGCCACCTCAACTTCCCTAGAGTCTAAACATCATAGAAGCATGCCATCAAGACTCCTTTTGTATAAGGTATCTCCTACAAGGATGAAGCGGGAGGCTCGACGGATGAATGATTTTTGCTGTGAGGTGGATAGGTTAGGGGGGAGGATATTATTGTGGAGGTATAGGTAGGTTTCTTGATACCACGAGGATAGGGGACCAATGATTTCGCACACTAGTTCTAATTGAGGAACATCGTATGCTGGGATGGGGAGTTCTTCTATTAGGAACTCACACTTCTTGTTGTCTTTCTTCATGTTGACCAAGGATCTGATGGTGGCCATGGCGTCTGCAGCTTTGTTGTTGAGCCTTGGGAATTGCTTGAAGTGGATGTTGTTGAAGTAGTCTTTGAAGTCATCGACCATCTTTTTGTAGGGCAAGAGCTTATCATCCTTGGTCTTGTATTTATTATTTACCTGTCGGATGACCAGTTGAGAGTCTCCATACACAGTTAGCTTCTCAATTCTCCATTTTATTGCCATTCGGAGACCTGTGATGAGGGCCTCATATTCTACTATGTTGTTGGTACATGGGAATGTGATTTTGAAGGATTTAGGGATGGTGTCACCTTGAGGGCTAACAAACAGGACGCCTGCCCCCGAGCCTCTGTGAGTGTATGATCCATCAAAATACATTTTCCATGTTTCTATGGCTGGTGTGATTGTCAAGATAGCTTCATCAGGAAACTCTGCCAGTGTAGGATGTTCTGCCAGAATGGGTGCTTCAGCCAACTAATTAGCTATAACCTGTCCTTTGATGGCTTTTCTCTCAGTATACTCAATGTCAAATTCAATGAGGATCATGACCCGTTTTGCCATTCTCCCAGTAAGAGTAGCTCTGTTTAGCAGATATTTCAATGGATCGATCTTGGCGATGAGCTTGGTTTTATGATTAAGCATGTAGTGTCTTAATTTTTGTGAAGTGAAGACTAGGGCTAGACATGCTCATTCAATTTGTGTATAGTTTAGCTCATATGAGATCAAGGTACGGCTGATGTAGTAGATGGCTCTTTCTTTCCCTTGTTCATCATGTTGTGCTAGTAAGGCTCTGATGGTTGTCTTTGTTACTGAGATATATAACATGAGGGGTTCTCCTTGCCTCGGTGGAGTTAGAATAGGGGGATTAGCTAGATAATCTTTTAGTTGATCAAAGGCACCCTGACACTGAGTGTTCCAGACAAAAGCTATATCTTTTTAGAGTAGATGCTGGAATGGTTGGCATTTATCGGCAAGTTGGGCAATGAACCAATGGATAGACTGGAGTTTGCTTTGCAGACTTCTCAGTTGTTTCAATGTTTTCGGAGGAGGCATTTCAGTGATGGCCTTGACCTTTGCAGGATCTACCTTGATTCCTCTTCTAGAGACTATGTATCCCAAGAGTTTGCTGGAGGTTACCCCAAAGACACATTTCTTTGGATTCAGACAAACATTGTGTTGGATTCAGGACAGACAACTAAGAGGGGGGGTGAATTAGTTGTCCAAAACTTACTCCCAATTAAACACTTAAATCCACTTTGTTATTTAACAGCATAATAATTAATCAACCATGAAATCATAAAGCATTAACTCAAGAGCAGAAACACATCAACACATGAGACACCAAGATTTTGATGTGGAAAACCCAGTTAAGGGAAAAAACACAGGGTGATTAACCCAAGAATGTATTCTCTGTTAGAAGAATAGAAAGAACAAAATGGCACATGCCAATTAGGGCTCACTACCCGAGCACACTGCTCACAAGAGGCCCACTGCCTACAAGAGACACATTGTCTACAAAGTAACAAGTATCACAAACTTGAACTGGAGAATAGCATCTTTACCATGCTTGAATCAGTTCCATTTAAGCCCAAAAACTTCTGCTCTATCTTTCACTCTCTTCCTTGCTACCACACTCTCATCCACACCAGACACACTTTGGAATGACTTCACAATCCCTTATTTATACAAGGCATCAACTTAGGAATAATCATCTAAGTCAGCAAACACCTACAAGAACATCCACAAGACGTGTAATACATCCGGTCGACCAGTCACAGGAAGAACACCTTCATCCAGTGGTTATTCTTCAAATGCAAACTCTAACTTCAATGCGGACCATCAACATAAATTGGACACGATCCAAAGATCACCATAACCTTTCCTAAATAACCAAGAACATCCACACTTCATCTACTTGCTAAAATTCTTCTATCCTTCATCCAGAACTTCAAGAACACAGTCTGTCATCACTGTCACAAAGGAATAGGCGCTTCTAAACCTTCAGACCATGAACCAATCGAGTTGACATTTCACAAGGATGTCCTCAACACTCCCTCAAATCTGCGGAATGGGATAATGCATTTCTGGATCTCACCGGACCTATCTGTGACACTCTGTCACCTCTGAACACCTGCCGGAACCGGTTCTACTTGAGCGGCCATAACTTCTTCAGATCTTCATGCGAACCTATGAAAACTTGACTGGATCATCTTAAGACTCATATCTACAAACCCTTTGAACTGCAACCTCTGATCTGCATCTTAGCTAGGATCTCCACTTCACTGTCTCCATTGCTCCTCTCTGCACATCCAATCCTTCTCATAAATGCAACATGAGTATGTTGACATCAATGACAACACCGGTTAGACCCATACTTGCAACAATCTCCCCCTTTGTCATTGATGGAAACATATGATGTGAAAAATCATTAAGACAAGAACTTCTCCTTACTGTCACAACTCCCCCTATCAGCAACAACCATTCACATGTCTTCTCTTCCTTTACTGCTCCCCCTTTGACCATCAACCACTTGTTTTTCACATGTCTTCTCTCCTCCTTTGACATCAATGGCAAAGGGATCATACTTGCAACTCCAACACTTTAGAATCATACCAGCAGCTCCCCCTGAGTAGCAGCTCCCCATCACCAATCCAGATCACAAGATATGACTGTGATATCCACCGGACAGATGCACATCAGTGCACCTTAGTTCATCACCAGAGGGGAAATAACCCCTAACTTCTCCCTGAGATACTCAAAAGAGTCCTTGGGAAGAGGTTTAGTAAAGATGTCTGCAATCTGATCCTTGGAAGGTACAAACTCCAGTCTAACTTCATTCTTGTTCTCTTGCTCTCTCAGAAAGTGAAACTTGATAGATATATGCTTAGTCTTAGAATGCAACACCAGATTCTTAGATATATTTATTGCACTTGAATTATCACAGAATATAGTGATAGGCTCCTCATATTCTACTTTAATAGCTCTTAGCATCTGCTTCATCCACAAGACTTGAGTGCAACTACCTATTGCTGCAATGTATTCTACTTCAGTTGTAGACAGAGATATTACCTCTTGTTTCTTGCTTAGCCAAGAAACCAATCTCTTTCCCAAAAAGAATGCTCCACCACTGGTACTCTTCTAGTCATCCACATCTCCTACCCAATCTGCATCTGTATATGCATGAAGAGAGAAATCATGATCTCTAGGATACCACAAACCATACTCAATTGTCCCTTTTAGATATCTAAAAATCCTCTTAATTGCCATGACATGAGATTCTCTGGGATCAGCCTGGAATCTAGCAACAAGACCAATAGCCTGCATAATGTCTGGTCTAGTTTGAGTGAGATACAATAGTCCTCCAATCATTGACCTATACTTTGTCTGATCAGCCTTAGGAGAATCATCATCTTTGCTCAATTTACATCCGGTAGCCATAGGAGTATGCATTGGTTCTGAGTCTTCCATCCTAAATTTTTTCAACAATTCTTTCACAAATTTAGTCTGAGAAATGAAGATTCCTTTCTTTGTTTGAGTGATTTGTAGACCCAAGAAGAAATTCATTTCACCAAGCATGGACATCTCAAAATTATTTTTCATTTGATTTGCAAAAGTTTTACGCATACTATCTCTTCCTCCAAAAATGATATCATCAACAAACACTTCAACAATCAAGATGTTTTCATGATCAATTTTGAAATACAAATTACTGTCAGCAGTACCTTTGTTGAAACCAATCTTCAAAAGATGCTTATCCAACATTTCATACCAGGCTCTTGGGGCTTGCTTTAGTCCATAGAGAGCTTTCTTCAACTTGCAGACCATATCACCATGATCAGACAATTGAAATCCATCCGGTTGCTCAATGTATACTTCTTCTTCCAAGTCACCATTCAGGAAGGTAGACTTGACATCCATCTAATATACTTTGAAGTCCTTGAAGGCAGCATAAGCAAGAAATAATCTGACTGCTTCAATTCTTGCCACCGGAGCAAAAGTTTCTTCAAAATCAACTCCTTCTATTTGAGAGTAACCCTTGCAGACCAATCTGGCTTTATTTCTGATTACATCACCAACTTCATTCAGTTTATTCTGGAAGACCCATTTGGTTCCAATCACATTCTTGTCTCTAGGTCTAGGAACAAGATCCCAAGTGTGATTTTTCTCAATTTGCATCAGCTCTTCCTCCATTGCTTTAGTCCAGTTTTCATCATTGCAAGCTTCATTTACTGTCTTAGGTTTAATCTTTGAAATCAGACAATACTCATTTGAGTCTTGAGCAATTCTTCTTCTTGTTTGCACTCCTTTGCTTTTATCACCTATGATCTGATCTTTAGAGTGGTTCAGTCTTACATACCTGGGAACTTTGGGAGTTTCCTGCACTTCTAATTTTTGATCAGGCTCATTATGACTCATCTCTTCTCCCTGAATTACCGAATCTGTTTGATTCTGAATACTGGAAGGAGTTTGGGCTCCTTGAATCAGAACACCATTCTGATCATCTTCATCATATTCATAAAACCTTGAAGGTTTCTCAATTCCTTCATCAACCTTCACATTTGTACTTTCTACCATCTTTCTCAGTCTCTTATTATAACACCGGTATGCTTTGCTTTGAGTGGAGTAAAGCAATAATATTCCTTCATCACTTCTAGCATCAAACTTGCCTAGATCTTCATCTCTTTTAATGTAACATTTGCTACCAAAGACTTTGAAATACCTCACAGTAGGAGTGATGCCAAACCAAAGTTCATAAGGAGTCTTACCGGTATTGCTTCTGATTTGAACTCGATTGAGAGTATAGACTGCAGTGCTGACAGCTTCTCTCCAAAACATCTGAGGAACATTTTCTTCCATCATCATTGTCCTAGATGCTTCCTAGATGGTCCGGTTCTTTCTCTCCACTACTCCATTCTGTTGTGGAGTCCTAAGAGTAGACAACTGTCTCTTTATTCCATGCTTCTCACAAAAATCTATGAACTCACCGGATGTGAATTCACCACCTCTATCAGAACTCAAACATTTCAATTTCAATCCGGTTTCATTCTCTACCATAGCCTTAAAAAATTTGAACTTCTCAAAATCTTTTGATTTCTCTTTCAGAAAGGTAACCCACATCATCCGAGAATGGTCATCAATTAATAACATGAAATATCTATCACCTTGCACACTCTTGATTCTTGTCGGACCACATAGATCAGTATGAACTAAGTCCAATAATCCAGTAGAAAATTGATCCTTGCTTTTGAATGAGACTCTGCTTTGTTTCCCCAACTGACATTCTTTGCACAAACTATTTGTAGGTTTTACCAATTTTGGAAGATCTCTTACAACCTGAGTATTGCTTATCTTGATGATATTATCAAAATTCACATGACACATCCTTCTATGCCATAACCAACTCTGATCAACTTGTACAAATAGACAACTTTTACCAGTACCAACTAAATGAAAGATATTACCTTTTGTTTGAGTATCAGATGCAATCTCTATTCCGAAACTTTCAAAAATCCTGCATTTTCCATTCTTGAACCGGAGATCATAGCCTTTGTCCACCAACTGTCCAACACTGAGAAGATTGTGCTTCAATCCTTCAACATATAGTACATTACCGGTTTTGTTATTTCCATCAAAAGAAATAGTTCCCCTACCTCTGATTCTACCAGCAGAATTATCACCAAACTTTACCACTCCTCCTTCATACCTTTCCAAACCTAAAAACTTATTGTTGTCACCTGTCATATGGTGAGAGCATCCACTGTCAATGACCCAATCATCCTTTTCTTCAACTTGGGCAGCCAAAGCTCTTTCTACAACTTTATGATTGATAGATTCAGAGGGCATTGGATCTTCTTCCTTGATGGCAATAAACACCCATTCACTTCCGGATTTGTTTCCTGTTTCTGATTCATCATCTGTTACTCCTTCATTATCATCTTCTTCATGAACATAATAACAATTCTTTTGGAACCTTGATCTGTTAGGATTTGGCCTTGAAAATCTTTTCGGACATCTTGAGACAAAATGACCAATCTTATTGCAGTTAAAACACTTAAAGGGCAATTTTCCTTCATACTTACCGGATCCTCTTGGCAGTCTCTTTGCAATGAGGGCTTCAAGTTGAGCTATTTCTGCTTCTTCTTCTTCCATGTCTTTTCTTGCTTTTTCATACCATGAAAGTTTCCTTGAAGAATTCTCTCCCGGATCAAACCTTTGTTTACCTTTTACAGAGGCACTAGCTCTGAATGCAGATTCAGTCTTGGGGGTTCATCTCCAAACTTAGACATTTCAAATGCAGCCAATTTACCAGCCAATTGATCTCTTGTAACGGTTGTATGGGCTCTGAATTCTTCAATGGCAAAAACCTTGACTTTATAAGAAGCAGGAAGGGATCTGAGAATTTTGCCAACAATTTCATCTTCATCCAACACTTCACCAACATTTCTAATTCCACAAACAAGCTCATTTACTCTTGGCATAAAAGTAGAGATATTCTCATCTTCTCTCATCTTCAAATTTTCAAATTTCCCTTTCAGACTTTGTAACCTTGCACATTTAACAAACTTGTCTCCTTCATGCAGAAGTTCCAGTTTTTCCCAAATCTCATAAGCAGTTGGTAAGTCAACAACATTTGAAAGCTCTATATCAGATAATGTGCTTACAAGAGCTTCTATAGTCCGTAGATTGGTTTCAACATCTGTGATTTCAGTTGCAGTTTTCGGGCCACTCTATGGAGGAGTATACTTTGTTGAAGCCATGGTCCAGTACTGCAGTCCCATACATTGCAAGTGACACTTCATGCGACTTTTCCAAAGATTGAAATTGGTTCCATCAAACTTCAGACTATCCTTCTTATAGGACGACATCCTGGATCTCCTCAAGTGGTTAAGCTCCTTTTAGAGGAACTTGGCTCTGATACCAATTGTTGGATTCAGGACAGACAACTAAGAGGGGGGGTGAATCAGTTGTCCAAAACTCACTCCCAATTAAACACTTAAATCCACTTTGTTATTTAGCATCATAATAATTAATCAACCATGAAAACATAAAGCATTAACTCAAGAGTAGAAACACATCAACACATGAGACACCAAGATTTTGACGTGGAAAACCCAGTTAAGGGAAAAACCACGAGGTGATTAACCCAAGAATGTATTCTCTGTTAGAAGAATAGAAAGAATAAAATGGCACATGCCAATTAGGGCTCACTGCCCGAGCACACTGCTCACAAGAGGCCCACTGCCTACAAGAGACACATTATCTACAAAGTAACAAGTATCACAAACTTGAACTAAAGAATAGCATCTTTACCATGCTTGAATTAGTTCCATTTAAGCCCAAAAACTTCTGCTCTGCCTTTCGCTCTCTTCCTCGCTACCACACTCTCATCCAGACCAGACACACTTTGGAATGACTTCATAATCCCTTATTTATACAAGGCATCGACTTAGGAATAATCATCTAAGTCGGCAAACACCTACAAGAACATTTGCAAGACATGTAATACATCCGGTCGGCCAGTCACAGGAAGAACACCTTCATTCGACGGTTATTCTTCAAATGCGAACTCTAACTTCAATGCGGACCATGAACATGAACTGGACACGATCCAAAGATCACCACAACCTTTCCTGAATCACTAAGAACATCCACACTTCATCTACTTGCTGGAATTCTTCTCTCCTTCATCTGAAACTTGAAGAACACAGTCTGTCATCACTGTCACAAAGGAATAGGTGCTTCTGGACCTTCAAACCACGAACCAATCGAGTTGACACTTCACAAGGACATCCTCAACACTCCCTCAAATCTGCGGAATGGGATAATGCATTTCCAGATCTCACCGAACCTATCTGTGACACTCTATCACCTCTGAACACCTGCCGGAACCGGTTCTACTTGAGTGGCCATAACTTCTTTAGATCTTCATCCAGACCTCTAAAAACTTGACTGGATCATCTTAAGACTCATATCTACAAACCCTTTGAATTGCAACCTCTGATCTGCATCTTAGCTGGGATCTCCACTTCACTGTCTCCATTGCTCCTCTCTGCACATCCAATCCTTCTCATCAATGCAACATGAGTATGTTGACATCAATGACAACACCGGTTAGCCCCATACTTGCAACACATTGTATTGCTCTAGTCAGTCAAAGACCTTAGCCAATACATCCAGGTGTTCCTCTCTTGTCTTCGATTTCCCTAGTAAGTCATCCACATAGTCTTCCATGATGTGGTGAAAAAGGTCATGGAAGATGACAGTCATAGCTCTTTGATATGTAGCTCTGGCATTCTTCAGGCCAAATGGCATTACGACCTAGTAGTACGTCCCCCATGGGCATATGAAGGTTGTCTTATGCTAATCCTCTTCGGTGATTTTGATTTGGTTATATCCTGAGAAACCATCCATAAGGGATAACATCTCATGTCCTGTCATAAGATCCACTATCATGTCGATGTTTGGTAGTGGGAAGTCGTCTTTCGGGTAGGCCTTGTTGAGATCTCTGAAGTTGGTACAACAGTGGATTCAGCCATCTGGTTTGGCTACTGGTACTAGGTTGGAGACCCATTCGAGATAATCAATTGGGCGAATGAACCCAACATCTAGTAGTTTCTTTAGCTCTGCCTTGACAAGGAGGGCCACCTGAGGATTCATTTTTTTGAGTTTCTACTTTACTGGTTTCGCATCAGAGCGTACTACAAGGTAATGGACAACCAAAGAGGGATCTAGCCCTGGAATGTCTACATAGGTCCATGCAAAATTGTGATTTCAATGTTTGAAGAATGTCAAGAAGTTTTCTTGTTCTTGTGTGCTAAGAGATTATGCCCTGAAAGTGATTTTTGGCTCTTCTTTTGTCCCAAGATTCATCTCTTGGGCTAGCTCGACTAGGATAGGTGATCTGTCTAGATAAACCTTGTCTATCTCGGGAAGGCCCATGCTTCCATCTCCTAGTGCCTCGTGGAGGTTTTCACCAGGAGATACGTGTTTTATTTTTACTTTTTGGGGATCTGACACTGCCATAGAATGGTTTTCACCATCAGATCCATTTTTTATTTTTATATTTTTATGACTAGAAGCAGGGGTTGTCTCCTCGAAATAGGTGTGTGTATCAAGTTCCATGATGTATACTGCTCTGTGATCTCCCAGGGGGAAGTGATCTCTAACCCCCATCATTTCAGCGATGGCCTCATCGTTTGGTGCTATGTCAAAGACAGGAGGTCCCTGTTGGTCCCAATCTATGAGGTCCGGGTATACTAGTGGTAAGTCATTGGATGATGAGGCTAGGGTGGTGACTATGTAGATGGTGCATATGGATGAGTCAAAGAAATTGGCAAAGTCACTAAAGGAGTCTTGATGGTCCATTTCATTGATGTTATCGACTTCAGAGGAGACTGTAGCAACCTCGGCTAATCTATACATTCACCGGTAGTGAGGATACGTTGTCTTTGACCATATCCTAACCCTTGGGTATAGGGGTTTCTTGTTGCTTGGATTGGTTCCATGATCCCCTATTCATGAAGGCCAATACCGCCTTGTCCTTTGTAGCCCATGTTTTTGACAATTTCTGAACCTTTACCATAGATTTCTGTTGGTATGGTGGGAGATTCTTGTTCAGTTTTTTCGTCCTTATATAGCCAGGATAAGATATCTTCAAGTACATCCTGATCCAGGAGATGTTTCTTCTCAAAGATGGGCAATGGTTTACACTTGATGACGACTGTGTTGGCTGCTTCTGTGTTTGGGATGCCAAATGTTTTAGGATTGGGTAATGTGCCCACACAAAAGGTACCGTGTAGGTCATATTCCCCACATCCCATGTCGGTTAGCTTGATCTTGACCTCAGGCAGTGGTGGTGTTTGGGATGAAGTGGTGGCAATGTTGGCGGGGACAATGTATGAGGTGGAAGCTATTGGATTGGCTTTGGTGGTGGCTTTGTTGTATGGGCAGAAGGTGTGGTTGTGGTCTTCCAAGAAACTGCAGTATTGGAAGGGGCGGGGGTCGGCGTCAATAGTTACTTCTGTACCATTGTGAGGGAACTTGAGGCATTGATGGAATGTGGATGGGATGGCTTGCATGGCATGGATCCATGGTTGACCGAGAAGAATCTTGTAGGGGAGGCCAAGATCAAGGACCTGACATTTTGTTTCCAGTATTTTCTGTCCCACTTGAATAGGGAGCTTGATGGTGCCTTCAGATAGCCGCTCGGTGTCATCATACCCTTTGATTGTGATGCACTCGCTGGTGTCTACAACCACATCTGAGTACCCCAAATGTTTTAGTAGTTTAAGAGTGCACATGTTTAGGCTGGAGCCACCATCTATTAAGACTCTTTTGATTATGTGTTTGTGGATACGGACTTCGATGTGTAAGGTGTTGGGACAAGAAAATTTAAAATTTTCTTGTATTCTCATTTCTCCATATCTAACCAAAATCACAAAACATTTAGCCCAAAATCATAATTAAAATTGATATATCCTATAAAAATTCCATGACAAAACAATGCAAAAGGCTTAAATTTCCTAATATCAGCAAGACTTTATATTACTTATGCCGATCCATGAGAAATCAGTTGAAATGACTATCGGCGTGAAAACAAAGATTGGAGAGGAGATTTCAAAATTCACCGATGGAGGAAATGTTATCGATGATCTTTTATCGGGGAGAAATCTATCAGTCATGCCGATCGGTATAATTGAAGACTATCGAGTAATACTTTGAAAACCCTCCTAACGGTATAGATCATACCGATGGAGTATTTCGACGAAACTCTCACTGAGCATCCCATGGAAATCAAAGGAACTAATGGTCATCGGTAGGAGATGAACGTCGGAGTGAAAGATTGATAAGTCTTCGATACTCCGGTGTCTTAGCGAACAACAAAAGGTGCTTTCGGTATACGTCATACCGACATGCATAACCATCGACAAAAGCAAATGAATCGGAACAAGGTTTACAAGTCTAGCCAAAGCATTTCTCACGACAATGTCGGTAACATATTATGAAAGTCTTTCCGATCCAGGATATAAAGGGCTATCGGGAAGATGATGACGCTCGGGTAAACATAAATATGTTATCCTGATGGCATAGATTACCCCGATAACAATGATAGTCACATTCATCGACGAGACTTTCACTGATAGTCATATCAGTGACACTTGAGACATCGGGGAAGAATATTAATCACGCAGCGATGAAAGAAGTCATGCCGATGGCAACTATGCCCACTTTCACATCAGATAAGGCATGGACATCTCTTGCCGATACGATTTCACAATGAAATATAACGTCGAGGAGACAATTGAAGGGTTACAGCGATTGATCATTCGTGCCATAAGGAGATATTAAAATCACCCAGACATTATGAAAATCATGTCAATGAAAGGAGTTATGATGATGTGACATTTCACAATGATCAAGGAAATTGAACTGCTCGAACAATTAATTGCAGACGGTGATGAGATCCTCTGAGATCATTACAATTAAACTTGACAGAATTGTTTGAGAAGAGCCTATAGGGGGAGACTTGAAGCGTAAATAGGGGAATTCGATCACAGCCACCAACAACAGGTACATACCTACAAACCTCTGTACTGTAGCCTATAATTTGATTTCTCTGTCAAGGATTGAAAATGGAGACTCCGGGAAAAGGAAAGGGCAGAAAATCACAAGGGGATACGAGTAAACCTAAGAAACAGAAAATTGATAAAATCCCTGAGGAGAAAACAGGGACAGAAAACTCAATCAAGATTTGATTGACCAATTACCAGGATCAACTCCCAAAGCTTGAAGATCTGCTCAACTTAGGGCGGAAGTGGAGAAGTTAGAGGACAAATGTAAATATCTAGGGAACATTTGGACTCCAATTAGAGGGTATGAACTTTTCAAATTTCATCACAATAGAAGATTTAGGAATTCTCCAGTATCAAACCCATGGCATTTGAATTTGGGTAAATTAGTTGTGCCTGATGTGTTCCTGAATGTTGAACTCCTCCAACTTCTTGCTAAACAGTATAACCCAAGTCTTAAGGCTATATGCAACCCACAAGGGGAGCTTGTTATACACTTGTCAAAGAATGCCATCGGTGAAGTATTCGACTTGGATGATTTATGCATTGTCCCCATTGTTTATGAGGATTTAGAAAAAGAATACTAGAGAATGGATACTACTTACAATAGATGGAGGTTACCTATTCATAGGCCCAGAGCTGAGGGAGAATTGGTGCCTCTCAGTGAAGATAATGGTCCTCCTTTTCATGTATCAATATTTAAACCCTACATACAACATACCTATTATTATGTGGGCCAGGTCCTAGGATCAGAAGTCCCTGAATTTATGACAATCCCTTTGATGGTCATAGCTACTGACATTCAATGCCACAATGCAGGGCAATTTGATTATGCTGCTTATATTTTTAATAGAATTGACTTTGGTCTGGCTACAATAAGAAACAATGCCCCAGCAGTTTCTTTTGAACATTACTCACTTCTTATGCACATGGTGTTCTATTATGGCCAGGAAGTGGGGTTATGGCCAAATGAATTTAAGGTTGTTCCAACAGACTAGAAGGGACAGAGATTACCAGTACAGGAATGGACCAGGATATGGGATAGAAGATATGCCCATTCTAGCTATGTACAATTTGAAGAATATTGTGTAAAAGTGCTATATAGATATTTCAGTCACCCCTATGAGTATTCAATCTCAAATGAGATAAAGAGGTTCCTTAGACCAAGAGATTTTGGTGGCCCTCCTATTGTTATTCATAATTGGGGAGATTGGTACTATTTTGAAGATGCCACCATGGTTAGAGTGTATGGTTTTGAGGACACTCCCTTTATCTTACCTAAAATTGTCCCTGACAAAATTGCCTACCTAGAAATAGTTAGGCAAATGCATTGTTCAAATGTGATGCATCTGAGCTCCCATGACAAACAGTCTTTTATGCCTAGTACTTTGTGTTTTGGAGATTTCACTGTGGTTTCCAAAGAAGGTTATAATCTCATCCTAGATAAATTGATGCACTACAATATGAGGTGTGCTGAGGTGAGAAAAGGATTTGATCCTGAAGGCTTTATTGACTTTGCTCGGAGGAAGCAAAACCTCAGTGGGTACACACATATCCCCTATCCACACGATGATGTCATCAGAAACCTGGAAGAGGCTGAGGTGGAATTGGTGGTGGAACAATATAACAGAGACCTAGATGAGAAAAGGAAGCAACTAGCAGAAATTGAGGTATTATCCTATGGTGATGAAGAACTGGCAGGGCAAGGGGAATCACAGGAAAAAACAATAAAAATTTCCAAAAGAAAGATGCAACAATATCAGCCTCCTGTCATAGTACATGATGAGGAGGGGTCTGCTGATGAAGACCCAAGACAAATAGCATATGATTCTTTTATTTCTGATGACAAATTCATTCATTCAAAAGAGTTCAAATCATTTTTATATAAATGCAAGGGGAAGGAAATCAAAGAGTCAGTGGATGATGTCTCTGCCAACAATGAGAGACAATTACTTGATATGCTGAAAGCAACAGTGGATAATGAGCTACAAGATATGACCCCTAGCAAGGGTAGACAGTTGCTCAAAGAAGCAGGGGTAATGATATTTCCTGGCCTTGATTTGAATTCTGCTCTAGTCTTTGACAGTTTTCTGAATAATACAGATGATAGATATAAGCTCACTCCAGAAGGTGTCAATGAAGTATATATGGGCACCAAATATAATAATGATGAAAATTCATTAATGATATGGGCCCTATATCCTCCTCACAAAAAGATAGCTATTATAGACACTGAGAAAACTTTTGGCCATGTCATGACTTTGAAGGCAGGGGAGATTGACCCCTTGATCACTGTAGATATTGGCATCAATATTGCAAAGCTGAATAAGGCATAGGCTCATATGTTAATTAAGGAAAGAGATGCGTACAAACTGAGCTGTGAGAGGTTGACCAAAGAGAATGATTATTTGAAAGATGTTGTTAAGAGCACTTTCGGGGGATCAGTGAAGAGGTTAACCCAAGGTGAAAGTTCACAAAGTACCCAAGCACTATCCATAGATCAAGCAGCACAAATTTAGATGGATACACTTGTCACAATACTCCAGAACAGGCATGCCAACATGATGCATTGGTTTAACTAATTTTGGGATAATTATTCTCAAAATTATAAAGTAATCCAAGAACATGAAAGGCTTAAAAAAAGATTGCAGGAGAAATTAAATGAGACACAAGGTAAAGATATTTTTGACATTGCAGGTGCCTCCAATGCAAAAGAGTTGATCGAGCAACATCATAAGTATTATGATCAACTTAAGACTGATGCCAAAGAATGTGTTGAAGCTTCAAAAGTAGGAGTGCCCACATTATTCAAAAGTGATAAAGAATTAAAGAGCAAAGAAGAATGGAGCAGAGACTATCAAGCAATATTACATGAAGCTTTGGGAGCTCTTAAGGATAAAGACTCTGCATCCAGGGAAGCCTGCAAACATTTGGAGAAGATGGTTACGATGGATGTGATTACAAGGAATGCCATTGAGTTCACTAATTCCCATCATAGCCAGGAGTACTTAGACCACATTGCTAAACTTTACTTGTGGTTAAATAGAGCATAATCATGGTTATTTTATGGTTGTTAATCTTGTTAATTCCCAAAAGACTTCTTGAAGAGTTATGTCTCTTCACAAGAGTTTCTATATAAGTTCAAACATTTGATGCTGAAATATCATCAGTAATAGAATATAATACATACAGTTTACAATGTTTTCAAGAGACCAAGTTGCAAGCTTATTATTGAAGAAGTAGATTGAAGTTCTCTGATTTAGTGGTTCTATTCTGGCATCAATTGTTTGTTAAGATTATTCAATTGTGTGGTTGTCTCCATTTCTGTATTTCCCTGTTATTCAAATTAATATATCAAGTATATAGTTAATTTGTCAATACACATTTGTTGTACCTGTGTGATTGAATAAATTGGTTTCCATTAGAGAAATTAAAATCCTTCTAATCAGTCACAGTAACCTAGAAGTGTTAGTTTGGATTACTAAGAAGAACCATATAATTAGGATTGCCATTCTGTCTCCAAGTTAATATTGTCTGTTATTCTTGCATATTCCATTCAATTGGTTCCTTCAAGAAAGGATTAAAATACCTTCTGGTGAATTACAAGATATCTAATTATATTGGTTGGATAAATAAGAAGAGTTTGTCAGTCATCTCCTTGCACGTTTATACAAGTTATAAACTAAAATTGTGCCAAACAGTTAGAATTACTGCCCACTATAAGCCACTAGTCTTAGTCCTTCATTTGACTCTGTTTACTCAACAAGGCACTGGTCTTATTTATATTCATCATTTAAATCCTTTTATTTGCACAATCATAAAATTCACCTTGATATTGCTTATACAATTTATACCAACCATTCATTAGATATAAGAATTAGTTAGCAAGCTTTCATCTATCCTACACCATATGCCATTGTAGATAGATTTAATTAGTCAATACATTTACATTTAGTCTGCTTTAATTCCTAAGGTTCACCCACCTAGGTGTAGCAGGACCTAAAGTGTAGGAAATGATCAAACCTTGAAGGTTGATTTTGTCAAGTTAGTTCAAAAATGTTGCGAATCTAAGCATAGAGCCTGGCATCCTCTTAGGATTAGCAACCTACATTTTTGAGACCTAACATAAGGCGTCATTGTGTAGGTGTTCAGAAGCGGGAAGATCCTTTTTCTAAAAATGTGAGATGGTGTGGTGCGGCGATATGTCCTACCATGGCTTGGAATTGGGTTACATTCAAGTTGGCAGGAACTTGAGTTTCCAAGAGTGCTTTGCCAAGGACGTCTTTGTGAAGGGGGGATGTGCGAAGTAGCTCAAGTATAGATATTTGTGTAGGGATCTTTCCTAGATGCTCTAGGAGGTTATACTGATTGGTAGGTGATGGACGTGTGGTTGGACGAGGGGGTAGGGGATCGGATGTGGATGCAGGTGTTTGTTCAGTGGTAGGGGTTGTATGAATGGATACACAGCCATGACAGGTTGTGACAACGCAATCGGGTGCTTGTGCCCGAATGGTGATTGTGTTGACATAGTGAGATGATGGCTCTATCCACCCTACGATAGAGTCATAGGATGTGGGTGGTGGAGTGACATTATATGCTTGACTGGATGAGGAGGCTTTCTTATGGTTGGGCAGTGGATCCTTTTAAGTTCCAAGGTTGGTGTTTGGCGATGGTTCAAGGCTGACTTGATTTTGATCTATAAGGTCTTGGATGCAATGCTTTAGTTGCATGTAGTCAGCGGTTTTATGACCCACAATGCGGTGGTATTCGCAATAATCATTTTCATTGTACCATGTTGCTTTGAGTTCATTCTCTTGACGGGGTCTAGTAGGTGGGAGTGTGATCAAACCTTTCTTGAGACATCTATCGAGGATGTCCTCGATGGGTTCCCCTAAGGGTGTGAATTGTCTTCGAGGTTTGCATGGTTTAGTTTGCCTCCTTTGGTTATTTACATTGGTGGTATAGGTATGTGCAGGTGTTTGATTCTGTACATGTTGGACGGCTTTCACATCTGTGACGTCGTCGTTCAAAGTGTTCTTGTTCTTCCCCCAATAGCGTGGCTTGTCATTTGATTGCGTGTTGGCGTTGTTGTTTGTGTTGGGGGTGTTGATATGGGGTTTGTTTTTGTTGTTGTTGTTGTTGTTGTTATTGTTGTTGTTGTTGGACTTGTAGTCATATAATTTGATCGTGCCCTTGGCGATGAGGGCCTGTTCGATGGTTGTACCTTTGTCGATGACCTCTTCAAAGGTAGACACACAAAGGATTTGTAAATGAAACCCTATTTCCTAATTGAGGTTGGTCATAAACATGGTGACGAGTTGTTTTTAGGGAATTGGCCATGGGAGTTTGCTTGCTAAGCTTCTCCACCTCTATAAGAAGGAAGCAAAGGATTCTCTGCTTTTCTATTTTGTGTTGCAAAGGTCAGTCATAGATATTTCATGTTCGAAGTTGTAGGAGAAATGGTTGACAAATTTCTCCACAAGCTCAGGAAAAGACCTAATGCCTGGGGGTAGATGTGCAAACCATTTAGCGGCTTGACCACCGAGGCTTCTTGGAAAGAGTCTCATAAGATATGTATCGTTATTTGAGACTTCTAAGCAAGCGAGGTAAAACTCCCTAAGATGATCCCTAGGGTCTCCCTTTCCCTTGTATTTGTCAAATTTAGGTGTTTCAAAGTTCTTAGGGAAAGGGGGCATGTACAATGTGCGATCAAATGGATAGGGACAAATATCCTCAAAAGAGTAATGTTTTCGTTTGCCCCCAGTTTGCATGTCATCTACCTTTTGGATCAAGGCCTGTACAATGGTTGTGAGATCCTATGTTGGTTGTGGTGTGTGGGTTTGTGGGTTGATGAGATGTTGGAGATTGGGTGGTATTTGATGTTGAAGAGTTTGGGAGGTTGAGTTTTGATATTGTGGAGTGGTGTTTTGATTGAGTTGTGCAATATGTTGTTGATGAGCGTAGAGTTGTTGGAGAATGTGTGGGGGTATTTGGGGATTGGTTTGATGTTGTGTAGATGATGTTACGAGGTTATGTGGATACGTGACATTGGACGGATTGAAGTTGGGTAGGTGGACGTTGGATGGGTTGGACGCATTGTAAGGTGGTTGTGAGAATAATTATCTTAGGTATGCTATGGTTTGAGGGTTGGGTGGAGGCACACTCGTGGAGGCACTTGCATGCGTGATGTTCCCTTGTATGCCCAAGGTGATTTGTGGAATACAAGAGTTTATGGTGGTTGTGGTAGTGGATGTGATGATGGGTTGGGAGGTGGTAGGAATGGAGACACTTGTGGGGATTGTAGGTGTGATGACATTGGAGGTTGTGTTGGCGGTAGATATGATGGGAGTTGATGTTTGAGGGACGATAGGTTGGGTGTTTGATGTAGATGTTTGGGTGTTTGATGTGGTAGGAATGGTGTTAGAGGTGGATGGTTGTGATGACGTTGTCGTACGGGGTAGTTGAGCACTAATTTTGAGGAGATGATCAAGATATCTATTTGGATCCGACCTTAGGATTTGGTCAAGTAGGTCCATGCTATCGGCATCTCATGTAAAGCTCAAGACATCTAGATCATCTTGGGACATGGTGGGGACGTTTTGTGTTGGTGGTGGTGGTGGTGGTGGCGGTTGTTGTAAGAAATGGAAGGGATTTTCATTGGGATTATATGGGGGGATGTGAAAGAGTGTAGGTAGATTGTGTGTTTGGCTGATGGGTATGTTGTTGTTGTTGGTGTTAGGCATTCCTATGCCCTGATATTGTCCTGCCATTTCTTGATTCTTTTTGTGTTGTGATCTAGTTATGGGCATGCACGTGTATGGATTTGATTTTGAGGTGGAGTGAAATGGATAGGGAGACCTTAGAGAATTTGGATTAATTTGTTGGACCCAAAGATGGATGTGGTAGTGAGATGGAGTAGCGAAGAAGATGAAGCGGTGATTGTAGTGTGATGAAAGATCAATAGGTTTCTAGGGGTGATAAGAATGGTATTGTGATTTGTTTTGCACAAATTTGGACCAAAAGATAGATGATGGATGATGTTTGCTTAAGGATGGTTTGAAAAAGATTTTGATGTTTGGTTTTGATGTTTGATATGAAGGATTTTGATGGTCAACAAATTAAGCTTAGGTAAGATCTAGATTTGTGTCGCACACAATGGATGTTTTTCTTTGTTTGGGGTAGACTAATGACCTTACAAAAAGAAGGATGATTATTTCACTTGGAAGGTAGACTATTGACTCTCCAAGCAAGATATGATGTGAAGGATGAAATCTAGATCTAGTTTTAACTCAAAGGGATGACAAGTTTTTGGTTGATTTTTTAATGGGTGTTTTGATTTGGAAGATTTTAGATATGTTTTAGATTTTTGGAATGATTTCTTGTGAAAAGGATTTTTGTTTTGGTCCAAAAAGGTATGCAAAGATCAATGAGGATGGATGGATACAAAATTGAGTGGGTTTGATATAGCAAAGGGTCCAACAATGATAGTGATTGATTCTCAAAGGTCAAAATGAAGGTATGATTTGGAAATTTTTGAGGAGAAAAATGGATGGAATGTTGTCAGATTTCTGGAAGGTGAATATGGATTATAGCAAAGCATGTCCTAAAGATCACAATAGAATTGGTCTCAGTTTCAAGCAAGTCAATCTGAAAATAGCACAAATCCACAGGTGAAATTGCACCAAAATCAGACAAAGATGGCGCTAAAACAGGGCAGTGTTGGTCAAGGTCCTGAAAAAGATAGATTTTGATGGCAAATTTGGATTTGTTTTGATTGAGATTTGATCAAATAGTTTTAAATGTCTCTTGCCAAGTTGTTTGAAAATAATTTAAGCATATTAACACGCACAACAACCAAGATTTTTTTTTGTGAAAAGACATGTGATTTTGTTAAACAAGCACTTTGCACAACCTAAGGTGAAGATATGACAGTATTTGTTGAATCCCCTAGCTGCACCTATTCAAAGCAGGTAGCTCCAGGATCTTGGTAGCACCAGCTCCTCCTTACAATTGTACACACTTCTCACACATACGAAGATCTGGATTTCCTATAAGGCTTGTCTCTCACCAAACCTTTAGATTGGCCCTACTACCTCGGCTAAGAACTGCATGAATCAGGGCCGCTTCAAAGGTTTCCCTTCTGCATCAACAAATAGAAGGATTTTGGCTTGCTAAACAAAAGTTCATAGTAAGTGCTTTCATTCAGGTGGTTATACGTGCGGTAGTGCTACTCTCCGTTATGGAGTCTCCCAACCTCCAAGGGTTACGCCTTGGAGGGTTTTGGGGGAGGTTAGCTGTCGGTATAACACAACACCTATTGTCTATGACTTTCGTCACAAACACCTTATTTTATATAGCAGCTCGAAAGAGCTTGGCTTTAGCTTGTTGCCGCTTGGGTCGTTCCCACCTTTCGAAGCGGGGTGGCAAGCCCTCTAAGGATTAACAAAATTGACACAACCACAAAAATACTTTTGATCCCTAAGTTCATACAAAGATGCGAGGGGAGAGCATACGTATTCTTTATGATTGCATCACACTAAACATGGTTCATTTTAGTTCTTTGGATTATGTTGGGGGTGATTTATGCAAGTTTTGTGAGAAGCTTTTGATTCTCAAGGTCACCAAATGGTGCGAGGGAAGAGCATACACTTTTCACACTACTAACACAAACCACGAAAACACTTCACACAAATTAGATTAATTTTCTTGATTATATGAGTGAAGAATGCAGATTGTTGTTCTTTTTAATCCAATGATTTCATTGATGCAATTTGTGGTTCTTTTTAAAAGCCCAAAGTTGAAATGTTTTGATAGTTGTTGGCACACAATTTGTGAATTTTAGAACACCAAATTCAAATGTTTGACACACACACACACAAAGATTTGTTTGTTTATTGATCAATTTTTATAACACCAAATCGAAATGTTGTGTAAACTAGCATGCAAGGGTTCATTTTAATTTCTAATTGAAATGTTTTGCTAAATAAAAGATGAAAGAACCCTACAAAAACTTTGTTAGTGTCCACAAAATGATGTTGATGACCTACAAAACACTTGTCAGCACCTACACAGGATGTAAAATTTAGTCTCAGAAATAGCGCTAAAATAGAGTCATAATAGCGCCACTATGGACAGAAAATGGCACTACTGACAGAAACCTATCAAGAAAACCTGACCCTAAACAGATAGCGTTGATTCACAAATATGCGCTAATAAATATTACAGACTGCGACATAACAAGATATAGCACTAATACATCATACAGAAAGTGTTGAAACATATAATAGTGCTAATATGACACATAGAAGGCGCTAAAACACACAATAGTGCTAATATGCCTTTGACAACGCGCCACTGCGCATGCAATCGAAGGGTCTGTCAACAGCGAGAATAGCGTCGATCTGGGTGCCGATAGTGCCAATACGCGCCTAAACTTGTCCGTCCTGCAAACAGAGGTCTTCCAAGTGAAAGAGGAGGTTAGACTACACATAGAAGAGGTCCTGTTAGCATTGTTAGTCTTGACAAATGAAAAAACATGACCAAATAGAAGCCAAAATGCATGTTTAGATTTTATGAAAAATTCAGCATGACCTCCCCTTGTTCCTTAAAGATCCCTGTAAAAATAGAGAGCAACTAAACAGGGAAAAATAGCAGAAAGAACATAGAAAGAACAGACTTATGAGTGAGTTTTAAGTAAGAAAGTTGTTGCACAAAATAGCGCTAAAACAGAAGATAGCGCCAAAACTCGTTAGAGATAGCGCCACTACGTTATAAGATAGCGCTAGACCTGTAAAAACACGTATCTAGCCACAAAACTCACAAAAATAGGTTAGATTTAGACCTTGTGGGTCCCACCGGGCATGCCAATGTAGATTAGGAAATCAAATCAAGGTGAAAACACAAACTAAAATGCATAACACAACAAATAGTTATACCTCAACAAGAAGACCCAATCTCATTAAGGGAAGAAGAAACTTGCACCCAAGAGCTCCTAAGACATGATAATCCCTATATAATGATTTAAATGTGAAATGCTATTACTCTAATTACAACTCACTAATTAGCTCAATAGATATTTGGGCATGGTAACTTTGCATAAAACTTGGATCCCAAAATGGGTTGAGAGATGTTGTATTTATAGAGATTTTGGAAAGATTTTGATCCAAGACTGGAGATTGATTTGGAAGATCAATGTGGAGGATAAAAGTGATGTGGAGGGCCTAGATTAGATCTTGGAGGAATGGAGGGCTAGGAATAAAAGTAAATCTTTTATTCATTTTGGGAAAAAGAGTGATTAAATAAGCATGGGTGTGAAGGATTGTTTTTTAATTAAAGATTCATATGGGGAATGTAAAATGAATTAAAAATTCATTTGGGGATAAGTGGAAATAAATGAGTATGGGTGAGGTAAGGGGTTGTAAGAAGAATTAATTGTGATGTGGGATGTTTTTAAATAAAAAATTGACTTATGTGGATTTATTTCAATTTTTTATTTGGAGGATGTGGGGAAGGGTGTTAAACTAGGTTTGACCACCCAAATGAGAGGTTAGGATTAATTAAACATAGGTTTTATTTAATTAATCCTAGGGCTAGGATGAGGTAGGCTAGGGTAGGTAATTAAATAATAGCTATTTAATTACCTAGGGTAGGGATAGGTCAATTAATAGGCTGAATTAATTAGTTAAACATGGTTTAGCTAGTTAATTAGATTTAGTGAAAAGAGGGAAATTGATTAAATACATATTGCATATTTATTAAATCAATTGGCTAAGGTTTGGACTATTGAATTAATGAAATTAATTCATTTGTTGGGGATAAAATGATGTGAATTTGGGAAATGGATGGATAATTAATTAAATAAAAATTTAATTAATTGGTTAGAAGGGAAATTGGTATGTTTAGGGATGTCGGGAGTCGGTTTGATGGTAAAAGACATTTTTAGGTGTCTACACAATCAAAATATGAATAGTATAGAAGAACTAGCAGAAGATTATTCAAAAATCAATTCTGTCATAAATAAAGATGTCTCTTTTAGAGACTATTATGATGCCAAAAGACATGACAAACCAAACCAAAAAAGAATAGAACCTGATAAAGACCTAAAGGGGAGAATTAGTAAGATGGCAATCCCAAAATTTGATGGATCTGACAAAGTAATAGCACGACCTTGGGTCCAAACATTGGATGCATACTTTACACTTAGCTCTATGACTGAAAAGAATGTAATAACATTTGCTATCTTCCACTTAGAAGGGGCAGCACATGATTGGTGGCATCACGGTCTCATTACTAAAAATCACCAAAACATAACATCCTATGATGAGTTCACACAAGAACTCATCCAAAGATTCGATCCAGAGCATCCTGAATGGTATTTTTGAGAACCGACACTCTTAGGACAGCAAGGAACCGTGAAAGAGTATGTAACCGAGTTCCAAAAACTTGCAGTAATGGTGCCTAAGGTATCTTAATGAAGATTAACATACCTGTTTGTCCAGGGACTAACAGATTCTATCAAGGGATTGGTAAGTGCTCTCAATCCTTTGACACTAAAGGATGTCATTCAACAGGCATTAAGTATGGATACCCCACCTACAAAAGACAAATACTCTATAAAACATCAAACCTTAAAAACTATTCATAAAGATGAAAGGCCTAAGAAGGAATTCTGAGGAGGTAATTGCTTTCATTGTAATAAACCATGGGAACGTAGGCATGTATGTCAAAAAGAAGGCATCCAAAAATGGTGAGATGATCTAAAAAGGAAATGTGTATGCTTCAAGTGCTAAGAACCATGGGATCTAGGACACGTGTGGGAAAAGTAGCCAAATACATAACATAGAAGCAACAGTCGAAGAAGAAATTGAAGAGAACCTTAGCAAGAGGGCAAAACACAATAATGAAGAGTTGTAATTATTGAAGTGAAAAATTGTGACTCCCTCAAAATTGAGATACAAAAGAGCGTTTCACTGAGAAAGACATTCAAGACATCATTAAGAATAAATTGTTCTACTCCTATGGAACAAGGTCAAATATACAATCAAGTGATCCATCCCACACTCACTAAAACAATGGCGATACAATCCAATCCATACCACATATGATCTTAAAGAACAATAAGGGCAGTGGAACTAAGAAAAGAATACTAACAACAATTCCTCATAGAAATTCATTTAGATCCTAACGAATTTTGCTTAAGGACAAGAAAACTTGGGCGGGGTGGACTGTGATGTTCCGATATTTAGGCATTGTTTAAATTTAAAATTTAAAATGAGAAACTGAGAAACTACTTTCTTCAAATGTGTCATCATAATCAATTGATTATAATCATTTAAAATATGAAGGAAAACAAGATATTATTAATAAAAATATTATTATTCATATTAATAAAGATATTATTATATTATTCATAAAGATATTATATAAGAAATTATAAAAGTATTATTATTAAATATAAGTATTAAAATAAATATTATTATAACTGTGATTATGAAAATAATAATACAAATATAAATTTGAAAATACTACTAGATGGGCAGATTGATCAATAACAAAGGCATCAGCATACATAGCGGTTAATAAAGGGAATCGCATAAGATAGTGGGGCCCATTAAGGGGACATCTCTATGATTTAAATTGTTAGCGTCAGACTTTTGGACCTCCCAAAACTATCGATCTCTTTCCTTAAATGGGAAATGGCAGTGATTCACAAAGATTAGTTTTCACAAAGATTAGACATAATTAGTATTAGTCTTCACAAAGAGGCGGCGATCTTAGAATCCCAAAAGATACATTGCAAAGAATGTGACTCTCCAATGAAAAGGTAGAAAAAGGTATAAGTAGATATTATGTGAAGGGAGGAAAGGGAAAAATAAAAGTAAAGAATCATCTGAGTGATTAGAGTAGTCGACTCAAAGGTAAAAGCATAAGCTGTGATTTTCATATATTTTAGACTCAGAATCTGCTAGTGAGCATATATTCCTAGTCACCATACTTGTTTGGAGGCAATCTGATCTGCACCCCATCCATACCCCCCAAAAGGGCCTGTATGGAGGCTATGTATGACATCTTGATCCTACCAAACCCCCGTTAGGGCCTGTATGGAGGAACTGAACATGTGAACTACCATGCCCCCGTAAGGGCTTGCATGGAGGCATCATGTACCAAGGAATGTCTTGTCATCACTACTATGATGGAGTGGAATCAATGAATGTAATTTCATGATAATAAGTAGTAAATCAATCTATGTGATTATTGTTTACTTGCAGGGTGATGTTATCTAACATTTGTATTCCAAGAGGTATGTTATATATATCCATGTATTTTGCATCTATATTTCTATATTATGAATGCATATTTAGAGTACAAGAACAGTCAAAGATGAAGATAATCTAAATGGTAATTTCAAAACCCTAACCCTAGTTTTTGGTATTTGAATTTTTTTAGGGCATTTTAGGTAGGGGACATTACAGGTGACCTGCCCTGGAAAATTGGGCAACCCTATCATGTTTTGACATGCATGTTTCTCTTCAGTTGGAGCCCAAAATAGCTCCATTTTTGCTCTAGTTTGCATGGATCTTCAACCTTAATTGAGCCTAATATATTTCTAACTCATTATAAACTCTTGATCACTCCATTCTTAGCTCCCACTAATCTATTCTTATATCCTTATCCATCTCATGCTAACTCCATTTTATTCCTCTAGTGATAAGCTTTCAAAGCTTGTTCACTCTCTAATCAACCCAGTTCATTGTCCAATCAACATTGTTAACTCTCCAGTCAATTCCACCATTCACAAGTTTCTCAAACCTATAAATACCCCCTCCTATATGTTGCAAGGTGTGTGCCCTTGGTCTCCTTGTGTTGTGCAGTGTAGCACTTGGGTTCATGACAAGGCTTAACCACCTCCCATGGATTCATTCTCCGACGGTTGTATTGGGCATTAACAGGTCGATATTTTGGTGCAACGACGATAGTCTTTGTGACAATTGGTATCAGAGCCTAGGTCACGGGTTTGAACCCCTCGCTTGTGCTAGGGGTATTGTTGCAAGGTGTGTGCCCTTGCTCTCCTTGTGTTGTACAGCACAACGCTTGGGTTCTTGACAAGGCTTAACTACATCCCATTGATTCATTAACTCTGGTAGTCGTATCGGGCATTAACAGGTTGATATTTTGGTGCAATGGTAACCATCTTTGCAACACTATATGCATTATGGGAGGTAAATTCATTGTTGCACATTCATTCAAGCTTTGTTATTTTCTCTCCATAGAATTTATATGCTCATTATAGGACTTTGTGAGCCTTTTGTTTTCTTTTTAGCTTAGTTACCCAAGCTTCAATAGCTTCATAGCATTGTTATGCTCTCTAATTTCTTTCAAAATCCCAAGACATGGTGCTCCCATAGATCCCATAGCTCAATTTATCTCATCATAATATCATTGCTCAATTCATACTCAAATTCATTGCTTCTATCTTCATCCCTGTTGCTAAGAGGAGGACCTCGTTGTTGCATAGGAGATGAGGTTGCCATGAAATAAGGGCTTATGAGGATATGCCAAGCTCATTTGCCAAATTCATGCTAGGTTTCTCATATGCTTAGTAGTTAATTAGATCACCAATTTGCTCTTGGGAAAGTAATATTGATTGTTGCTATTCTCTTGATAGGATTTGCATTGTTATAATAGAATTGCTTTCCATTGCCTAGTATAGTTGTTATTTACATTCCTAGTTAAATTTCCTTCATTGTTTTAGGTTAGTTGTTTTTTGTCATCAATTTAGATGCAAAAATTGATTCATGAAAACACAAAAACATAGTTTAAACTTTGCATAAGAAAAAACATCTTAGATTGCATTCATATTTACTTAATAGTAATTAGAACATTCAAAAATTAGAAAAAGAACAAAAACATTGTTTTTCATTCATAAATAGTTTCATACATTAAAAAATCACAAAAACATAGAAAACAAAACAAAAGCACAAAAATAATTTGAAAAATCCTTGGTCTCATCATGAGGTTGACAATCAAACAAAAGTGTAGCAAACCTTTGATTACAACACAAAGTCAAAGTGAACTCAAAAGTAAACACTTGGTAAAAACTATGTCAACACAACAAACTCTCTCTCCCACCCAAGTATTCAATGTGCCTAGGGAGTAGAGGGGATTGGGTTAAAGCTATTCTTGAAGAGATAGAGGCAATCCATCCTAGACCACAACATACACCACAAATGGTTGAAGAACAAGAACACACTCTTAGAGTCATTTAGAAAGGAACAACATACAACAAGTCACTTAAGCACATGAGAACATAGTAGAATGTCTTAGGATAATCAACGAACAAAATAGTCTTAGAACTAGGCATTGGAACTTACAAAACCCCAATAGGAGACTTAGAACTAGTGACCCTTTGGGTCATATAGTTATCTCCACAACAACGATCATATAATGTGCTCATCAAGCATTAATACATATTTGGCCTGAAGATCAGCCAACCACCATTTGTGACATTCTACTTCCATGCGAACAGAACCACCCCTGGGTTATGCCTCCACTCAATTGACTTTTTCCATGAAAGTGAAAGTGACTTGGAGGTCACCCATTGCAAGGAGATGGTTCATGTATGATATTGGAGCTGACTCATTCATGTTGTGCTTGAGTCATGTTTCAAAGCATACGATTTTCAAATGGGCATTTGGAGTCAGTTTGGTGAATATAGCCAATTGATTCATGTATATGATATGGACTTCAGTTTTGATAGTTTGTGAGGAAGGGTTTTCTATGTATTTTGTGAAATGTTTAAACGTAAACTAGATGGATCCGGTGAACCTCTTGGTTACCAGTAATTTGAGCCTCAATGCTCTTTTTTGTGGCTCCTGGGTGCCTGACCCAAGTATACTAACAAAAAAAGGTTAATCCATGCCAACGATGTAGAACTATAATTTTCTAACTAATGGTAATAATATTTTTTATGATCACAAGATGCATGTGACTTCCAATTTTCATTTCTATTTCACATGCAATATTTATCATGATCAATAAACAAATCATGAGAGCACCAACATTTTAAATAATATACCTATAATATATCATTACAATCTTGATTTAATTAAAATTTGCCTAATTAAAGTATTTGTAAGAAAATGTGCAAAGAACCCTAAATGCATACATACCAAAACATACTCAAAAAATCTTAAAATCACAATCATAATCACAATGAGGAATCTGTTGCAAGTATAGGCCTAACCGGTGTTGTCATTGATGTCAACATACTCCTGTTGCATTGATGATAAGGATTGGATGAGTTGTGTGCTGAGGATATTGAGAAAATTAGTCCTAATCAGGAACAGAGAAGAATAGTGAAGACAGTGAGCTAAAGATCCTAGCTAAGATGAAGATCAGAGGATGCGCATCAAAGGGTTTATAGAAATGTGTCTTAGGGTGATCCAGTAAAGATTTTAAAGGTCCGCATGAAGATCTAAAGAAGTTGTGGCCACTCAAGTAAAACTGGTTCCAGTAGGTGTTCAGAGGTGACAGAGTGACACAGATAGGTCCGGTGAGATCCAGAAATGCAATATCCTATTCTATGAATTTGAGGGAATGTTTAGGAAGTCAATGTGAATTGAAAACTCAATTGGTTCATGGTCTGGAGGTCCGCAAGCATCTATTCCATTATGACAGTGATGACAGACTGTGTTCTTGAGGTTCTGGATGAAGGAGATAAGGATTTTAGTAAGTAGATGTAGTGTGGATGTTCTTGATGATTCAAGCAAGCTTGTGGAGGTCTTTGGATCCTGTCCAGTTCGTGTTGGTGGTTCGCATTGGAGTTTGAGCTCGCAATTGAAGAATTACTTCCGGATGATGGTGTTCTTCCTAAGTCTAGCCGACCGAATGAGTCACACATCCTGCGAATGATCTTGAAGATGTTATGTGAAGATTGGCATGTTCTTAGAAGAATATTGAAGTCTCAGATCTATGTGGCCGACAGTGTGTTGTTTCGCGTGAAGTCTTTTGTAATTAGTCATGATGTATTTATGTATTTGCTCTGTAATGCCTGCCAACTTAGATGATCATTCCTAAGTCAATGTCTTGTATAAATAAGGAATTGTAAAGTCATTTCAAAGTGATCTTGTAGGGATGAGAGTGTGGTAGCGAAGAGGAGAGCCAAAGGCAGAGCAGAAGTATTGGGCTTAAATAGAACTGACTCAAGCATGGTGAAGATGCTATTCTCCAGTTCAAGTATGTGATACTTATTATTTTGTAGACAGTGTGTCTCTTATAGGCAGTGGACCTCTTGAGAGCAGTGTGCTCAGGCAGTGAGCCCTAATTGGCATGTGCCATTTTGTTCTTTCTATTCTTCTAACAGAGAATACAATCTTGGGTTAGTCACCCCGTGGTTTTTCCCTTAACCAGGTTTTCCATGTCAAAATCTTGGTGTCTTACGTGTTGATGTGTTTCTGCTCATGATTTAATGCATTATGTTTCCATGATTGATTTATTATTATGCTATTGAATTACAAAGTGGATTTAAGTGTTTAATTGGAAGAAAGTTTTGGACAACTAATTCACCCCCCTCTCAGTTGTCTGTCCTGAATCTAACAATTGGTATCAGAGCTAAGTTCCTCTAAAAGAGCTTAACCGCTTGAGGAGATCTAGGATGTCATCCTACAAGAAGGATAGTCTAAAGTTTGATGGAACCAATTTTAATCTTTGGAAAAGTCTAATGCAATGTCACTTACAATGTATGGGAATGTAGTACTGGACCATGGCTTCAATGAAGTATACTCCTCCACAGAATGGCCTAAAAAATTGTAAATGAAATCACAGATGCTAAAAATAATCTGTGGACTAAAGAAGCTCTTCTAAGTGCCTTGTCTGATTCAGAGCTGACAAATGTTGTTGACCTACAAACTGCTTTTGAGATTTGGGAAAAACTGGAACTTCTACATGAAGGAGACAAGTATGTTAAATGTGCAAGGCTACAGAGTCTGAAAGGAAAATTCAAAAATCTGAAGATGAGAGAAGATGAAAATATCACTACTTTTATGCCAAGAGTAAATGAGCTTGTTTGTGGCATTAGATGTGCTGGTGGAGTCTTGGATGAAGATGAGATTGTTGGCAAAGTTCTTAGATCCCTTCCTACTTCTTATAAATACAAGGTTGCTGCCATCGAAGAATTCAGAGCCCATTCAGGTGTCACAAGAGATCAATTGGTTGGTAAATTGGCTACATTTGAATTGACCAAGTTTGGAGATGCCCCCCCAAGACTAAATCTGCATTCAAAGCCAATGCCTCTGTAAAACGTAAACAAAGGTTTGATCCGGGAGAGAACTCTTCAAGGAAACTATCATGGTATGAAAAAGCAAGAAAAGACCTGGAAGAAGAAGCAGAAACTGCTCAACTTGAAACCCTTATTACAAAAAGACTGCCAAGAGGATCTGGTAAGTATGAAGGGAAATTGCCTTTTAAGTGCTTTAACTACAATAAGATTGGTCATTTTGCCTCAAGGTGTCCGAAAAGATTTTCAAGGCCAAATCCTAACAGAAAAAGGTTCCAAAAGAATTGTTACTATGTTCATGAACAGGATGACAATGAAGGAGTAACAGATGATGAATCAGAGACAGGAAACAAATCTAGAAGTGATTGGGTGTTTATTTCCATTAAGGAAGAAGATCCAATGCCCCCTATATCTATCAATCATAAAGTTGTAGAAAGAGCTCTGGCTGCCCAAGTTGAAGAAAAGGATGATTGGGTCATTGACAGTGGATGCTCTCACCATATGTAGGTGACAAAAATAAGTTCATAGATTTAGAAAGGTATGAAGGAGGAGTGGTAAAGTTTGGTGATAATTCTGCTGGTAGAATCAGAGGTAGAGGAACTATTTCTTTTGATGGAAAGAACAAAACCAATAATGTACTATATGTTGAAGGATTGAAGCACAATCTTCTCAGTGTTGGACAGTTGGTGGACAAAGGCTATGATCTCCAATTCAAGAATGGAAAATGCAAGATCTTTGAAAGTTTCGGAACAGAGATTGCATCCGGTACTCAAACAAAAGGTAATATCTTCCATTTAGTTGGTACTGGTAAAAGTTGTCTATTTGTGCAAATTGATCAGAGTTGGTTATGGCATGTGATGATCTGTCATGTGAATTTTGATGATATCATCAAGATAAGCAACACTCAAGCTATAAGAGATCTTCCAAAACTAGTGAAACCTACAAATAGTTTGTACAAAGAATGTCAGTTGGGGAAACAAAGTAGAGTCTCATTCAAAAGCAAGGAACAATCTTCTACTGGATTATTGGACTTAGTTCATACTGATCTATGTGGTTCGGCAAGAATCAGGAGTGTGCAAGGTGATAGATACTTCATGTTACTAATTGATGACCATTCCCAGATGATGTGGGTTACTTTTCTAAAAGAGAAATTAGAAGCTCTTGAGAAATTCAAAATATTCAAGGCTATGGTAGAGAATGAAACCAGATTAAAATTAAAATGTCTGAGGTCTGAAAGAGGTGGAGAATTCACATTCGGTGAGTTCATAGAATTCTGTGAGAAACATGGAATAAAGAGACAGTTGTCTGCTCCTAGGACTCCACAACAGAATGGAGTAGTGGAGAGAGAATCAAACCATCCAGGAAGCATCTAGGACCATGATGATGGAAGCAAATGTTCCTCAGATCTATTGGAGAGAAGCTGTCAGCACTACAGTCTATACTCTCAATCGAGTACAAATCAAAAGCAATACCGGTAAGACTCCTTATGAACTTTGGTTTGCATTACTCCTACTGTGAGGTATTTTAGAGTCTTTGGTAGCAAATGTTACATTAAAAGAGATGAAGATCTAGGAAAATTTGATGCTAGAAGTGATGAAGGAATATTCTTGGGTTATTCTACTCAAAGCAAAGCATACCGGTGTTATAACAAGAGATTAAGGAAGATTGTGGAAAGTACAAATGTGAAGGTTGATGAAGGTATTGAAAAACCCTCAAGGTTTTATGAATATGATGAAGATGATCAAAATGATGTTTTTGTTCAAGAAGTCCAAGCTCCCTCTAAAATTTAGATTCAAACTGATCTGGTAAATCAGGAAGAAGAGATAAGTTTGAATGAACCTGTTCAAGAATCAAAAGTGCAAGAAACTCCCAAAGTTCCCAGGTATGTAAGACTGAATCACTCTGAAGATCATATTATAGGTGATAAAAGAAAAGGTGTACAAACAAGAAGAAGGATTGCTCAAGATTCAAAAGAGTATTGTCTGATTTCAAAGATTAAACCTAAGACAGTGAATGAAGCTTGCAATGATGAAAATTGGACTAAAGCAATGGAGGAAGAGCTGATGCAAATTGAGAAAAATCACACTTGGGATCTTGCTCCCAGACCTAAAAACAAGAATGTGATTGGAACCAAATGGGTCTTTCAGAATAAACTGAATGAAGTTGGTGAAGTAATCAGAAATAAAGCCAGATTGGTCTGCAAGGGTTACTCTCAAATAGAAGGAGTTGATTTTGAAGAAACTTTTGCTCCAGTGGCAAGAATTGAAGTAGTTAGATTATTTCTTGTTTTTGTTGCCTTCAAGGATTTCAAAGTATATCAGATGGATGTCAAGTATGCCTTCCTAAATGGTGACTTGGAAGAAGAAGTATACATTGAGCAACCAGATGGATTTCAATTGTCTGATCATGGTGATATGGTCTGCAAGTTGAAGAAAGCACTATATGGACTCAAGCAAGCCCCAAGAGCCTGGTATGAAAGATTGGATAAGCATCTTTTGAAGATTGGTTTCAACAAAGGTACTGCTGATAGTAATTTGTATTTCAAAATTGATCATGAAAACATCTTGATTGTTGAAGTGTTTGTTGATGATATCATTTTTGGAGAAAGAGATAGTATGTGTAAAACTTTTGCAAATCAAATGAAAAGTGAATTTGAGATGTCCATGCTTGGGGAAATGAATTTCTTCTTGGGTCTACAAATCACTCAAACAAAGAAAGGAATCTTCATTTCTCAGACCAAATATGTGAAAAAATTGCTTAAGAAATTTGGGATGGAAGACTCAAAACCAATGAGTACTCCCATGGCAACTGGATGTAAATTGAGCAAAGATGATGAATCTCCTAAGACTGATCAAAACAAGTACAGGTTAATGATTGGAGGATTATTGTATCTCACTCAAACTAGACCTGACATTATGAATGTTGTTGGTCTTGTTGCTAGATTTCAAGTTGATCTTAGAGAATCTCATGCCATGGCAATCAAGAGGATTTTTAGATATCTAAAAGGGATAGTTGAGTATGGTCTGTGGTATCCTAGAGATCATAATTTCTCTCTTCATGCATATATAGATGCAGATTGGACAGGAGATGTGGCTGACCGAAAGAGTACTAGTGGTGGAGCATTCTTTTTGGAGAAGAGATTGGTTTCTTGGCTGAGCAAGAAACAAGAGGCAATATCTCTATCCACTGCAGAAGCAAAATATATTGTAGCAGCAGGTAGTTGCACTCAAGTTTTGTGGATGAAGCAAATGTTAAGAGACATGAGAGTAGAGTATGAGGAGCCTATCACAATCTTCTGTGATAATTCAAGTGTAATAAATATATCTAAGAATTCAGTATTGCATTCAAAGACCAAACATATATCCATCAAGTTTCACTTTTTGAGAGAGCAAGTGAATAAGAATGAAGTTAGATTGGAGTTTGTGCCTTCCAAGGATCAAATTGTAGATATCTTTACCAAACCTCTACCTAAGGACTCTTTTGAGTATCTCAGGGAGAAGTTAGGAGTTATACCCCTCCGGTGATGAACTAAGGTGCACTGATGTGCATCAGTCTGATGGATATCACAGTCATATCTTATTGTCCGGATTGATGATGGGGCGCTGCTACTCAAGGAGAGCAGCTGGTATGATTCAAAAGTGGTGGAGTTGCAAGTATGTTCCCTTTTCCATTGATGTCAAAGGGGGAGAGAAGACATGTAAAAAACAAGTGGTTGCTGGTCAAAAGGGGAGCAAGAAAGGAAGAGAAGTTGTGACAGTGAGGAGAAGTTCTTGTCTTGATGGTTAAAACAGTTTTTCACATCATATGTTGCCATTAATGACAAAGGGGGAGATTGTTGCAAGTATGGGCCTAACTGGTGTTGTCATTGATGTCAACATACTCCTGTTGCATTGATGATAAGGATTGGATGAGTTGTGTGCTGAGGATATTGAGAAAATTAGTCCTAATCAGGAATAGAGAAGAATAGTGAAGATAGTGAGCTAAAGATCCTAGCTAAAATGAAGATCAGAGGATGCGCATCAAAGGGTTTGTAGATATGTGTCTTAAGATGATCCAGTAAATATTTCAGAGGTCCGCATGAAGATCTGAAGAACTTGTGGCCACTCAAGTAAAACCGGTTCCGACAGGTGTTCAGAGGTGACAAAGTGACACAGATAGGTCCAGTGAGATCCAGAAATGCAATATCCTATTCTGCAGATTTGAGGGAATGTTTAGGAAGTTAATGTGAATTGACAACTCAATTATTTCGTGGTCTAGAGGTCCGCAAGCATCTATTCCATTATGACAGTGATGACAGACTGTGTTCTTGAGGTTCCGGATTAAGGAGATAAGGATTTCAGTAAGCAGATGTAGTGTGGATGTTCTTGATGATTCAGGCAAGCTTGTGGAGGTCTTTGGATCGTGTCTAGTTCGTGTTGGTGGTCCGTATTGGAGTTTGAGCTCACAATTGAAGAATTACTTCCAGATGATGGTGTTCTTCCTAAGTCTGGCTGACCGAATGAGTTACACATCCTATGGATGATCTTGAAGATGTTATGTGAAGATTGGTGTGTTCCTAGAAGAATATTGAAGTCTCAGATCTGTGTGGCCGATAGTGTGTTGTTTCGTGTGAAGTCTTTTGTAATTAGTCATGATGTATTTATGTATTTTCTCTGTAATGCCTGCCGACTTAGATGATCATTCCTAAGTTGATGTCTTGTATAAATAAGGAATTGTAAAGTCATTTCAAAGTGATCTTGTAGGGATGAGAGTGTGGTAGCGAAGAGGAGAGCCAAAGGCCGAGCAGAAGTATTGGGCTTAAATGGAACTGACTCAAGCATGGTGAAGATGCTATTCTCCAGTTCAAGTATGTGAAACTTATTATTTTGTAGACAGTGTGTCTCTTGTAGGCAGTGGGCCTCTTGTGAGCAGTGTGCTCGGGTAGTGAGCCCTAATTGGCATGTGCCATTTTGTTCTTTCTATTCTTCTAACAAAGAATACAATCTTGGGTTAGTCACCCCGTGGTTTTTCCCTTAACCGAGTTTTCCACATCAAAATCTTGGTGTCTTATGTGTTGATGTGTTTATGCTCTTGATTTAATGCATTATGTTTCCATGATTAATTTATTATTATGCTGCTGAATTACAAAGTGGTTTTAAGTGTTTAATTGGAAGAAAGTTTTGGACAATTGATTCACCCCCCCTCTCAGTTGTCTGTCCTGAATCTAATAGAATCTCCACCATCAAAACACACATGTGATTCTAAGCATAACTTACTATTAATTAATGGAAGCCAAAACACAAGAATTCATGAACCCAATAAGTAATCATCCATGGGGTGTATTACAAAATTAATAACATAATGAAAGTAAACTAATTTATGAGTTACAAATGATATAATGAAAAATAAAATAAGTGAGGAGAGTGTGATTAGGTTCACAAGATGATTGGGCCTTACAAAAAGTGTGAGGAATTTCCTATTATATACCTTTCTTGAATATGTTTGTTATTTCAATTAATGCTCTTTACTTTAGCATGCATGATTCATTTAGTTCACATGCATGCCAAAGTGGATAAAAATGTAGAGGATAAAAGTGCACACTTCACCCTTTTCCTCACTCATTTTATATTCACTATGGCCCTTTGCCTAAGATATGTTATCCTAGTACTTAATTCAACTTATTTTGCACATAAGCTAACAAACTCTAGAAAAAAATTATCAACCTTTATCTTTTTTAGCCCAAGTGGTTTGGACCCATCTTGATTCATACCACTTTTCCCAACCTAGACAAAATTGTTCTCGTGATTATGTCCCTAAAATTCAAACATGATTTTACCTTCTCCAAAGTTGAACCTTGTGCCAAACTGGACTTTTTCCATCAACTTGTGTGCCAAAATATTTGAGTTTAGTGTCTATGATGTCATATTTAAAGACAAGCACTCTGAAACTAGAAGATATCAAAAGATAATTACATTATAATCACATATGAGAGCATTAGCAAATAGAAGTATTTAGGAATTGCTTCAACATTGACATATGTTAATATGTAAATAAGGAGGATACTTCTCACTCTATCATTAGCAAATAGATACACAATGAAATGACTCAAGAAATACCCTCAATATGCACTCTTGACCACCTTAAATGGATGTCAACTTAATAAATATGACTAAATATCAAGAAAAACATAGAGATCTTCTCAACATGCAAAAATAATAAATATGAAATATACATCATGAACTAAAAAAATATAACTTCCCTTGGAGAAAATCCTAATTGGGGAAAAACTCTAGCTCTAGATAGTACATACTCCTCATTGGACTATGAAAAGGTTAAATATACATGTTTACAATTCCACCATGACATCCACAAGGCCACACAAAAAAATTCTAGCTCCTAACACACTTGGAAGTACTTCCACCATGAAAAGACTAGCTACAACACGATCTCAATAGTCAAAGAATGGACTAAAACCACTTTTTAATTAGAACCAAACCCATTCAAGTTATGATGAAACAATATATCATTTCCCTTGAGTCTCCCATGCGTATAAAATGGAAAATCAATTGCCGAATGGGAAGGTCAAATGCTAAAAATTCTTTGAATTCCATGTTTTGTCTATATTGTGACAAGTTCACTAGTTCTGCTAGGGTGTGAATGTACATTCTCCATAGAATTATATATATTCACCAAGGTGAATGTGTGTTTACTATAACATTTAATCTCATATTACTCAAAAATTACATTCTTATTTTACCATCAAGTAAATAAAAATCACATGGTAGTCATAATCATATGTTTAATAAACACTAATCATTTGCATAATGATTACATAAAAAGCATATTCTTTTTTTTAATATTTTCAAACTGAAAATGTATAACATGTTCAAATATAGCATGCTAGTGAGTTCCTTCACTTTACAATCATAATGTTTTGCTCATGGTAATAATGATAAGTTCACATAGAATTTGACTATCAAGTCATTTAAATAGAATATATTGTATCTGGAGTTTTGATATCTGTCTTCATAAATCTTGGCTTGTCTTCTACTTGGGAAGGAGATCATCACCTAAGTGCTTTTCCTCCAACCACAGACTGGTGGTCCCCTACATAATTTCCTTCCTGGAAGTGGCCCTACCTTTCACGAAGGGTATAGATATAAGGAACCATAAGGTTTGCCATCTGAGTATCTAGTGTTGTATCCTTCATAACTCATCACGGTCATACAACTATAGATCCACTCTACCTATGTATGACACTACTAGATAGTTATGCCATCTGGAGCATAGTGAACCAACTAATACATGTATCGACAGGGGCATTACTTTGGCCAAAGATTTAATATACATAGATGTTTCGCAATGAACATAGTTGATTGTTCACACACTTCTAACTCGACCTAGAAGCTATCTCATCCTACAGTGATTATATACATAAATTGTATAATCATTATTTCTTTTCCAGTCCATTTGACTGGTATCAATCCTTAGTCTAGGATATATACATACATTATAAAAAGGTTTGGAATTTCCACCTTTTCCGAGAGTCCCTCTTTTACATCCTTGCAAATTCTAGGGTCTGTGACTTCTTCTCATTTACTCTCTGTTACCAATATTATGTGATCTTTGAAACGCCCCTTTAGACTCATTCTATCTCATTCTAGGGTTTTCTTGATCGCTTAATGTTGATCAAACATATTTATAAATCAAGTCATTTAGACTCAAGAGTCTTTGTAATGCCCCTCCATTTCTTATCTTGGATGTGCAGATGGTCTGGCTAAGGAGCATGAAGATGAAGGTAAAATAATAGGAATATTTAGGGTATGTTAGACAGTTGATGTTGTACATTATATGATGTTGGTAGATGCTACATTCATGTTGATGACATTCTTAATTATACTCATGTGTGGTTTCATATGACAGTTAGTATGTTTTATCGATAATCTTTGTGGCGACACTGATAATTTATATGCTCTGACATTGTTTTACATTCAGGTGATTATGATGTTGATCTTACTATGATTGTCATATGTTAGAATTGATTTTTATGCGACTGATTATGTATCATAAGATATTATGTTGTGATGTTTTGTGTGGATTAATCTTATTATGTGTATCATGCGATTATCTGATGATGGTTCTTATTTAGTCATTCAATAACTAATTGCTATGTGCATGTTGTGATTATGTGTTTAATGTGTTGGTGAAAGGGACAGTGTCGTATTACTCATGTGTGAGTACCTTGCTACGCTGTGATTCCCTTTCCATGGTGTATTTGACTATATGATTATATATATGTATATTTGTTCGACTGTTTAGTTGTTGCAGGATGCAGGTACCAAGCATCAACTCCACCTAAATTGACAAGTCTGAGCGTGCCTTAAACCTAATGGAAACTATTGAACGGAGATAACATATGGTCACCTAGTTAGCCATCATCCTTGAAAAGGATGAGATCTAGTTTTGCACCCAGTCAGTGTTGTTTGTATGGGCATGATATTCAGTCACTGTCGTTGTGGTCATGTTTTTCGATCATGCATAGTGTTAGGTATTGTTTGGCATTTGAGTTATTTTGTTTGGAATTGTTTGATTAATACTTTGGTTAATTGTTGCATTAAAATAATATTATTAGTTATGAAGGCAGTTTGATAATTAAATAAATACAAATGCCTTTATGAGAATTTGAGTTTATGGAAATAAATAATAAAAATAATAATAATAAATGTAAATGCTAGCTAAAGATAAATAAATAAATTAATATAATTAAATGTTATGTTAAGTGGCAATAAAAATTGATAATATTTATGAGTTGTTATAAAACTCATATATAGTAAATACTAAATAAATAAGAATAAAAATGATTCTTGTCTAGTTGTAAAAGAAATAAATAAGATTAAAAAAAAATATTGTCTGGTCTGGTTGTAAATGATAAAAAAAAAATAGCAAATTGTCAGAAAGAGATTTAGGTAGAATTTATTGCCTTGAATGGGAGGAATCTTTTGGAAGATATTGGGGGATTTCTCTCTCATAATAATCTCTAGCAGATGGAACTTTTGGGGAAAAAGAGGAGAGGGGAGAGACTGGTTTGTGGCTGCAGTAGTTGAACGCGGCATCGAATCTTCAGCCCAGTCAAGCAAGCGAAATCAGGGTCCTTTGGTTCTAATTTCTGTCTCAGTCTTCTGTTGAAGCAAATTTTTGATTTATAGTTTTTTCTGTCGATTGTAATTTTCTTGAGAGGTTAGAAGCCTTGTTATCAGATCCAGTTGTGCATGTCTATATCATTGCATTTCTAGGAATCACCGATTGAAGTGACTGTCTATCTCTCACCAATTTCATCTCTATTTTTTTCAGTCTGTTGCGTCAGCCATAACTTTACTTTTATGAACTGGGTTCCTCTAATTATTTTATATATGGTGCATGACCTAGTTATCTAAATCATATCTAAAAATCAGTTATAGTTTGTCATTTTTAAGTTATGAATATTTTGTGACTGTCTACCTCTAGCCCATTTCATCTATGTTTTAGTAGTCTGTTACATTAGCCCTAACTTTATTTTTACGAACTGGGTTTCTCTAATATTTTTATATATGGTGCATAGCTTGGATATCTAAATTATATCCTAAAATCAGCCATACCCAGTTTGTCATTATTGAGATATGAATATTTTGTTACTATCTACCTCTCACCTATTTCAACTCTATTTTAGCAGTCGGTTGCATTAACTATAACTTTATTTTTACGAACTGGGTTTCTCTAATATTTTTATATATGGTGCACGACCTGGATATCTAAATCATATCCAAAAATCAGCTATACCCAGTTTTCTATTTTTTGAGATATGAATATTTTGTGACTGTCTACCTCTCACATGTTTCATCTCTATTAAAACAGTTAGTTGCGTTACCAATAACTCTATTTTTTTGAACTGGGTTTCTTTGAGATTTTCAACAAATTCATGTTGTACATATCCTATGATCATTGTTTTCCATCATATGACTCTCTTTAAGGAATTCTACCAATCAGTCTGAGTGCCATGTCTATGCTTTCACAATTTGCATTGTGTGTAGCTTCTAAAGCCTTCTCAACAAATTCATTTTGTACTGATCCTGCAATCGCTGATATCCATGAGAAGCTGTCCCTTTGAGGCATTTGTTAAAAAAAACATTACCTGAGCAGTTCCAACAATTATATCTTCTCATCTATGCTACCATAGGTGAATATGCTTTCAATTATAAAGAACTTTACTTATTTTGGTTGTTTGTTAGGTTATAAGAAGGTTCTTAAATCTATATAGAATAGAAGTAGAAAAATTCAATTTGGATAGAGTGATTGTATAGTAATGTTGATAAATTTAAATTGATATTGATTTTATTATGATTTATTAGTAGAAATATGATAAGTAGGTTTGGAATTAGGTTTGTAAACAATGTATTTAAGATTTGATTTATAAGTCTTGAGAATTACTAGTTAAAATATTGATACTCGTGGATACTTATATCTTATGATCATATTATAACTGCTACTGGTGATTAGAAAGTTATAGTTCTGTATTATTGAGATAGATTCACTTTATAATTATTAGATGATTGATCATACTTGGATTAATGTTACATTCCTTAAAAGTATTGTTGAAGGGTATTAGTTTATGATGTACTTTGAGGGTGAATGTGATGTGAAACCATTGTGTTTTTTAATGGTGTCAAGTGTTGTGTCATTTGGGGAAGTTGTTTCTAGAGGCCTAGGAGGGTGTGATTGTGTGGGGGTTGGCTATGTGTGCATCATGTGAGATGAATGAAATGCATTCTTGAAATATTGTCTCTTATTCATGTTAGTCATATGATACATGTGCAAGATGGATAATGTCTTGCTTAGTGTACCTATTTATGTGGTTATGATGACTATGCAAGATGGATAATGCCTTGCTCAATGTACCTATTCATGTGGTTATAATGACTATGCAAGATGGATAATTCCTTGCTTTGTGTGATGTGAAATGATGTGTATTATGTGTTGTAAGTGCAACATGATGAGAATGTGGTAGTTCATGCTTGGTTTATGTTTTGGGACAAGAATTGGTCCCTGTGATTATGATTTGTATGCAAGAAGGTAAATGTCTTGCATTGTATATGTTACTTGTCATTGTCATGGTAATTGTTTTACTTGATGGATAGGGTCTTTTAGATGCAGGTAGGGGAGTGGCTTTCAATGTGGGGCCGGTGCCCAAAGTGGCTACCAAGATAACCCATTGGAAGTTTTTAATCCAATGACAACTTAATAATAAATTTAGAGGGTTGGGTAGTTTCCACACTAAATAAGATAATTGGATGCCTCACTCATGCCTGTAGTACTCGTTCAGGCTAAGGATGGGATGAGAAAGCCATGGTTAGCAAGATCAACTTCCTTGTCCTCACGAAAGGAATGTTGGTTCCGCATGTGTCACCCTATGGGGCTAGTGTCTGGTGAGAGACTACCAAGATAACCATAAATGGAGGTCGGCATCTGAACAACCAGGATAACCCATGGATGAGGGCCGACGTCCGATGAGAGACTGTTAGGATAACCCATGTTAGGACCATGCGATGACACTCTTCCCTACTGCAGCTTAGCATTCCCTAATTGTGTTTTCCTCTTTCATTGTGTATTTGCCTCTGGAAGTATTCTTTGAGTTACTTGTGGTGTTCATATTGACCAGTGTTGTATTGGAGTCATGTGTAGTGCTTGCACCTGTTAGCCTATTGACTTCTTGTCTGTTTTCCTAGTGGGACCTTATTGTTATCTCCTAGCACTGGGGGTGGACCTTAGGGTTCCACATGGTTGGGTGGTTGTGCTTCTATCTCCATTAGTTTCCCTTGATGTTGTTTGTGTGTGAGAAGGATGTACCTTGTGTGGAAGATTTCAGATCTTGTTCTAGCTTGAGGAGACAGCTACTTATGATCATGTTCCAGTCTTGTATATCAGTTGAATCAAGTACTATTATCTTGATGTATGTACTCTAATGTAATCTGGATAGCAATATTGTAAACAATGTAACGTTGTACTCTCTTGTAAAAGAACTTGTTTATGTACTTGTGATCCTATGTGGAGGATCTTGATGCTTACTTATCTGATGATATAATATGGAATTGTATGTGTTTATTCATCTGATGCAATTAGACTTAGAATGAACTATGGTTGTTAGTTAATTCATAATGTTAGTTAGATCTTGTTTTAATTCATTAGTAATGCAGTCGTGGAACCCTAGAGGATAAAGCTTAATTTAAATATTATGAATAAATATATGATTGTTGTTATTTCTTTCATTTTAAAAATATATATATTTGTCCTTTTTGTAAGTTTAGTTGTGTTATCCTCTGGGTTCCTTGGCGGGGTGTTACAATCTTAGTTTACATAACTCTTCTAATTTAATTCAAGGGTTAACTTTTCCAACCCATAACATTAAATAACAAACACTCTTGTTCTTTGTTTCAAAAGATATATCATACTAGATTCCTCTAGTTTACTTCGACCATTTGGTCATATTGACCTTTCAATTCATACAGCAAGAGAAAACATTGTCTACCTAATATACCCTTATTACATGCATTATCTCAATAGGGTTTCTTACTTTCTCATAACTAATCTTTAGAAAAAGTTTGGTCAATCAACTTAATAGTTCAAGTTAACAACTATGGTTATATACCCGGCCATCTTAACCATCTTAAGCCATATGTCTTTCTATAAGAAAGAATTAAATAAACAGAGTTTAAGTTTGGCATCATTCAAAATACTGTTTATCATGCATTCATGCAAGTATAGTTTGGTATCACACATCATCTACAATGATGAGAGTTATATCTTTTCTAAGGAAAGATCAGTATAACTGTTTATGGGAAAATTGGATTTGTTTAATGTTTTAGTCTCTAGATGTTTAAATTTGCCTCTCCGCTAAACATAGAAGGATCTAGGGTCGAGTGGCGAGCACTATCATACCCTAGGTCACTTACAAATGTAGGGAAACTTGGATTAGTGAATTTAATCATTAATTTTCCTTCTCTTATGCCCAATTAACCATTAAACCCCTAATTATGCAAATATGACAACAAATTGATGAATGATGAAAAAAGCTCTTGCAGATAGGAGTAAAGTACCAAATCACATAATACCTATTTTTGGGGTTCCGAAGCGAAAGTCGGGGACACTGGAGTGGGCGCCCAAGTCCAAGGTGCCAGTTTCTTCATAGAATTTGGACCTCCTTCTGACACTGATCAATCCTGTAACTTCTATTTCCCAAAACTCAGATGTGGAGGACACTAGAGTGAGCGCCCAAGTCCAGGAAGTGCTCCTGTGTCATGCTTTTCTTCAGATCCCAAATCCTTGATGTCTACCAATCCTTCTTGCAACTCCACTTTTCCCAAATGTGATACCTGTAACCTGTAATCACAAGACTTGGTTTGGGATTTGTGTTTAGAGGCTTGCCTCAGTCAAGCCTCGGAGGACACTTAAGTCTTCGAACACTGTTGTCAGATAAAGAGTGCGTGCCCTTATGAGGCAGAGGCAAAAATTAAAGGAATCAATGATGAAAACACAATATTATGTCACCTTGTAGTGAAGCTCTCATGAAAGAAGATGCTCTTCATGCCATGAGGAAATTGATGCTCAAATCAGCAAATATCAACACGCAAAACATACAAGTCTGCTCTTGCAACACAATAGAAGCCTTGAATTACCTTGAGAACACAATAGCTTGCTTGTAATCATCTAATTGAAATCTCTAGTTTACAAATGAATGCCTAAGCATGTTTATATATGCATCTACAAACACTCCCGCTAAGGCTTTTGAAATTCAAACTTACCGTGTCGGCAAAGGGACCTAATAACGGTCACAAACTGACACCCATTAATTATGTTTGTCCCAAAATAGGGCAGGACTAGGGCGTGGGCACCCACGTCCTCCCCCTATTTTGGGTAGGGTACAGCTCAAGGGGTCCATCTAGGCCCAATTTGCCATGGAACCTAGGTCTCATTCCATCGGGATACTAAATTATGAACTAAGATGTCCTAAATGCATGCTAAAGACCCGGGAGCTAAACCTTATGAGGGAAAAGCCCCCAAGGGGACATTTTCCAATGTTACATTTAGCCCCCACTTTAATGTATGTATAAACGCGAGGCCAATACATGCATTAAAGTAAGGTCACAAACACAGCAAACACATCAAGCACGGAGAAGGCACGCCAATCGCATGGAAAACAATAACAGGCACACAAAATGTAAAGAATACAATCACAGTCACGCAGAACATGAAGAAGATAGACAATGCAAAGAAGACACATTAATGCATGGGTGTGTGCAAGAAGTTGTGTCCACTTATTGGCCAAAAAGTGGAAGTGTTTTCCCTGATTTTCAGAATTTGTCACATTTGACCTAAGAATTTGAAGCACTTAAATGTGGAATCTTGGAAAAAGTCACTAAATATGAAATGTAGTACTTGGAATCTAGTTTCCAAATATGTAATTTTTTTCAATACCCAGATGACCGAAATCGATTTTGAATAGGCATTTCTAAAAACCACTGTTTAAAAGTCACTTTTTTTTACTATACCATGTACGTGTACGTCATCCATATTTTGACCTAAATAATCATATTTTTTAAAATCCTTTTGGGAAAAGATTTGTAACTCACTGAAGCATGTTTTCCATTTTTTTTGTAATTTTTTATTGAATATTTTTTTAATTAATTTTTTATTGGCCATTTTTGGTCTTTTAAAAAGTCATCGTGTACGTCACGCATAAGATGACCTAAACTTAACATTTTTTGAAATTTTTTTTTAAAATTGAAAAGAATTGTCTAAAGTACGTTTTCCTACAATTTTTTTACAAAAAAAGTATTTTAATAAAAAGTTATTAAAATACTAAAAAACCCTGATAATTTAAGTTTATGGACCTATTTCATCATAAATTGATTAAAAATAGAAAAATTAATCCAATTGTAAAAAAAATTACATATTTGGAATCTACACTGTCTCATCTATAATAGGTTTTAATTTCATCAAAATATTTTGCAAAATAGACCTTCAGATATATGCCCAAAGTCACTATTTTGTTGTGACATTGACAGAACCTTCAAGTTGCAGGTCAAACCAGGTCCAGAGGTTAGGTTCGGGTCCCCAAAGCATTTCCCAAACTGGGTTACAAAGCAAAACCCGAGCTTAAAATTCAAATTTTAAATAACGGGATCTCGTTTCTTACTCCACCGGTGCAAAACTAAACGGGATCCCGTTTTATATAACAGGATCCGTTTATTATTTGACTATTTTTTTAATAAGACTGTACTATGACTGTCAGCCCTGCAACTTGCTCTACAGTATGGCCGACAGTGACATTTGTAGCATTCTCTACCATTTTTTTTCTTTTGCAGGTCCATCAACTTGGAATATTGTTTGAATTTTGATAGAAGCCATCATTGAGACACTGTTTGAGTGAAATTTTGTTGAATTGGTACTTGTTTGAAGGACTTGAACAAAGAAGAAAGGCTTTCAAGTTTTTGACATTCATTTGTACATGATTCATAAATTTTTTAATCATGGGATCACAAAGTCGTAATAAGAGGAAAGATAGGAAGGTATTAACCCCTAAAGAAATTGAAGTAAAGAGAGAGGAGGCAAAAAGACAAAGAGAAGAAAAAAGATTCAATCAATGAATAATGCTGAAGCATCCAATTCCACAACTATTGAAGATAAAAATATTAAGGAGACCATGGATGTAGATGATGCAAATTTGCAAGAGGTGAATGTGGAAACTAATACGATTATACAAACTACTCCTGGTATGTCTTCAAATCCCTCTGTCAATGCTATGGAGAATGTTTCGATAGGCGCAAATCCGAGTACTTCAAATCCACCTTTGAATGAAATAGAAATAGTGTTGATAGGAGATTTAAAACAAGATGGATATAACAATGTTGAGATTGATAATATTCGTAGAGATCGAAATTTGAAACAAATTGTTGTTGAAAATAAAAATGAAAATCCTTTTGTTGAAAATAAAAATGAAAACCGTTTTGTTGTTGAAAATGAAAATGAAAACCATTTTGTTGTTGAAAATGAAAACAAAAAATTATTTTGTTGAAAATGAAAATGAAAACCGTTTTGTTGTTGAAAATGAAACCGAAAATCCTTTTGTTGAAAATAAAAATGAAAACTGTTTTATTGTTGAAAATGAAAATCGTTTTGAAGTTGAATATGAAAATAAAAATCCAGGATGTGATGTTGAAAATGAGAATTTTTTTTGCAAAATTGAAAGAGATGTTTTGGATAATCTTTCTGGTAAAATTTCTTGGAGACAAATAAGAACACATGCCAATAGATTATACAAGGAATTTTTTTATCATAAAAAACTATCATTTCAATGTCAACTAATGATGCAATTAATGAGAATGTGGAAAATGAGAAAAGTAATGAAAATGTTAGGCATTTTTGTTAAACCAAGAAGAAAAGATCACTCACTAAAACATGCTATGTCTACTGTTGCTAGTGTCATTGAGTCTATTGGAAGTAATAGTCAATCCAAAGATAAGAATACAGCAAGACGAGCTATAACAATTGCTCTAGTGAATAAAACAACTTTGAATAGAAGAATGGTAAGCAATATTAGTGGAATTCTAAAAATACATCCTAAAACATTGGTAAGAGCGGCAAAAAGAAGAGAAAGTATAGAAAATGATCCAATTAACCAATGTTGGAGTTTTAGTGGTCGACTCCGAAGATCTGATATGAAACTGAATGTTGAAATCAGATCTTTGATCAAAAAATATTGGCATGATAATACTAGGGTATCATCTAATGCTAGAGATGTTTTAAAATTAAGAGTGGGGTCCAAAGTTCGCGATCCTCATCCAAAACACCTATTAGATACAACACAAACTGAATTTTATAGAAAATTTTGTGATGAATTAGTGTTACCTGGTAATATTAAAATAAGTCAAAGATCTTTTGAAAAATGTAAACCATGGTATGTAAAGATTAATAAGCAACGAATTTCTTGTTGTAAAACGCATGTTTAATTTCGTTATTATTATGATGTGTTTCAATATATATTATACTTTACATAGTAACATGATTATACAAGAATGTGATATTAATATGCCAACTGAAGCAATAAAAGAGTTTATATCAAGTTTGTTCTGTGAAAGATCTAATGAAAAATCATTTTATTTAAGTTCATGTATTTCTGGACAATGCACTAGTTGTGGCAATCTTTCTTTGTTAAGAGTTTGTATGCATGAAAGTGTTGAAAATGATTTTAGAAAATAATTAGTGAATGTTAAAAGATTTAAGAATGTTGAATATTCTTTAAAAGATGGAAAATTTAGAAAGCGTTGTGATTTAATTACAGAAAAGGTTAGTGTGCATGCATTCATATCAGAATTTAAGAGTAAAATTGTACCAAAATATGTCAAGCACTCTCAACAAGCTCGATGGCTTGATGGACAATTTCGTGAATGTAGAAACACATTTCCAGTTGGTACTATACTATCAGTGGTTGATTTTACGGAAAACTATACTTTAGCTCCGCAAGAGGAAATTCAATCACAATATTACAATTCAGTGCAGGTTGCTATGTTTGTTCATATTGTTTATAGACATGCAGATGATATCACAGAGAATGATAGAAAAGTTTTGAGGGAGTATCATTTCTATTTGAGTGACAACCGGTTACACTCATCAGAGTTTGTTCAATATTGTTCCAATATATTTTATACAAATTTAAGAGAAAGAGGAATCCAGATGACTGAACATCTTATATGGTTAGATAATTGTACGGGGCAGTTCAAGAATGCTCAAATGTTCTATTGGTTAAGTAGGGTTCACAAGGAGAATAATGTCCAACATATGTAGAATTTTTTTGAAGCTAGACATGGTAAAGGAGAACATGATGGAGCTAGTGCGTGTGTTAAAAGAATTCTTGCTAGACAACAATTAAAATTTGAGGATGCAGTAAAATTTAAAGATGCACGTGGGATTGTAGATTGGTGCAATACAAGATTATGTACATCTGGATCAAGCAAGTACTCTACAGTTCATCAATTCTTTTGGTTGGTTGAAGAAGAAAACATTCTACCTAGACTTGATTGTCAGACAATCAGTGGATCTACTAAATGGCATTCATTTAGGAGTTCGAATGCAAGTACATGACCTATTTGGACAAGGGAGCTTGCATGTTTTTGTCAGTTTTGTATTTCAAGAGATTGGGAAGCATGTGAGAATACAGAATGGGTTGAAGAGTGGAAGCAAAGACCATTGACACTTGCACAAGCACACAATCAAAATGAAACAACAATTGAAGACAATGATCAACTGTTTGCATCAGACGATTATGATGGTGTTTCAGACCTTGTACAAGAAGGTAATTTAGTTCAAATCATTTCATTTTATTTCACTTCATTACTAATTTGTAGTGCTTTTATTTATTTATATGTGTACATATGAATGCATGTATGTTTATTGGTCAAATTTTATGGACATGTGCAAGTTATTGAATCAAAATTTGTTTGCAGGACATGTGTATGCTGTTGTTGCACCAAAGAAGAATGAAGAGGAAACAAAATATTGGTTGGCTTGTTGTCTGGAGACTAAACATAAGTTAACAGCACCTCAAGAATATGATGATGGCTTTCCTTAACCAACAGGTTTGGTGATCCCCTTAAGACATCCCCTTAGGCAAATTTTGATAACAAGTCTTTGATCCCCTTAAGCAAATTTTAAGAATTTCTTTGATGATGGCTATCATTATCCAATAGGTTCTGTTAGCACTCATTTTGACCTGGGGTTGATTTTTCATGATCAGGGGGTTTCTTCATTTGAACCCTTTATCTTCTTGCCCATTTTTCCTAAGTATTGGACCTCCTCAGCATTTTTCAGCTGCAGCATCATATTTTCCTGAGGAGGAGGTCATCATCATCATCTTGTCTTCGATGATGGTCTGCATTAACATGTTTGCTTCGACTTGTTTTTCATCGTCATCATCATATTTCAATATCGGGTGATGTTTGGATATCATCCTGATCCTGCTGATGAGCTACAGTGCGCCCTGATTTGCTTGCGGAGGTGATTTTTCAAGTATCCGGTGATCTTCCAATTATCACCTTGCCCAAACATGATGATGATGTTGCCCCGATATTCTGAAGGGGTTATTCTCTAAGTTGTTTGACCTGACTTGTTTTTTCTTAAGGGTCGTCATCATCATCATCATATTTCCAGTTATCACCGTGTTGCTTGCGGGGGTCATCATATTTTCTGCCTTCATGATATTTCGCCGGGGTGATATTTCTATCATCGGATGATCTTGGTTATGATCATCCTGATGATGTTGTTGAAGAGTTCTAAGTGCGACCCGATATTCACTGGGGTCATCATATTTTGAACGTCAGGATGATCTTAGTCAATATCATCCTGATGATGTTGTATCACTTCTTGTTCGTTGTTTTGTCATCCTGATGATGCTGACGTCATCCTTATATCAGGGTGATATCTATTTCTCTGCCTATCTGCATCATGATATTTCCGAAGGAGGGGATGATATTTTCATATCACTCGGGTGTATGTTTGTTCCAGCGTCATGATGATGCTGATATCAAGGAGATATCCGCCTGCCGGCTTCGTGCATTATCTAGTGGGGGTGATCTTTTCAAGCATCATCATATTCGTCTATCGCCCCGATCTTATAGTGGAGCTACAGTGCAACCTGATATTTGTACATCAGGATGATATTTCCAAATATCCGGTTGTCTTCCGAATATCATCCTGATGTCGATATGATGATGACATCATCAAGGTCCGGGGGGGTCATATTTCTAACACAGATCATCTTGTGGAGATCTCCCGATATTTGCAAACATGATGATGACGTCATCCAGATATGAGAAGGTGCGCAGTAGGCAGATATGATGATGACGTCAGCAGGATATGATGATGATGTCATCAGGATGTTCATCGGCCAGACTTTTGGTATAGGCTCAGCAGGAGGATGTTCCTCCGATGGATCAGGTCGTGCCGATGAAGGCAATTATCATGCAGGTTATATTGCGATATGATGCTGACGTCAGGGTGATATTTCAAGCAACAGGATATCATGCTGCTGGAGGATGATGATGATGAAGTCTTATACTAGTGTCGTCAGGAGCAAAAGCACCGACATTATATATGCTCATGACCTAGTATATAAAGTGTTAAAGAGGTCATCGCGGGGTGCATGTGGGATAATTGATATCCTGCATTTTCAAATATCATGATGATGAATCTCGGTGGGAAATGGTTGCGATCGACTGTTAGATGTTTTTCCCAAGGCCGCGGGTTGGTGCGCCATTAATGGCGAAGGTTGCAGAGGTATGGGCGGATCTGGTACCCGATTGAAGGTGTACATTAGCGGACAGTGGCGCAGGGCTCGAGATATCTTCCTGTCTCCTCCCCTACCTGCTGCATTCATGTTTGGGCGCCAATCTGGTAGTGTTTGAGCGCCATTTTCCTGATACTGTGTATCTGGCGGGATTTTTGGTCAACCATGTAATTAATTGCTTTGGTACACTACCTGGCTGTTATAAGCAGGAAGTGTTACTCATTTGTTGTTGTTGAAAGTTGAAGATTTTTGGCTCTGTAATGCATAACAAGCTGATCTGGTTGCTCTGTACAGCTTACCTGTGAGTTTATGTATCTCTTGTTGTATGTTTTTGGCATGAACCCACTGATTTCATGATTAAACTTATATGAGAAATGCTATCTTAGCATGTGTTGTGTTAATTCTGTCTCCAGTATTGCATGTATTCTTCTTCTGAATCTGGATATTTGAGTAATGTTTAGATTCTAGAGCATAGAATTCCTATGTTGAATGTCTGATCTTTTAACTTCTGCTCAAGGGGTAGATTAAACTGTTTTCAGGTTGAACATTGGGAAGGGTATACTGCAGTAGGGATGCCATAAGTAGAGATAACTCAACACTCTGTATTGGGAGATATCTGTAAGGCAGATATCACATATATCCCCTTGAAATCCAGTTTTAGCTGTTCATGCTAATCATTCACAGGTGTATGTCTACTGACTCCAGGCCCTGGATAGGCACCAATCATGCTTTGTTTTGTGTTGTAACCATGTCCAGCTTTGCATCCAAACTTAAAATCCAAATCAAAATCTAAAACAACCATTAGGACATTAGAGTTAGTTTTAGGATCCACAGTCCTCTGTCTACAACTGCAAATAGGCCCAAAGCTAGCCCCTTTGCTCTTATCTTTCAGTTTTGGTCTACTTACAAGAGGACTTATCTGCTTTCTGTCAGCATCCCAGCCTTGTATGCATATCCTCATGGATGTTGAGTAGGGAATACCCCCCTAGGTCTTGCAGAGCCTGAAGAAGAAGAGGAGATAAAATATAGAGTCTATCTCCTATACTGTTGGCCCCTGGCCCAGAGATCCTGTTGATCACTGATGGCTACCTTGTAGGGAAATCTGGGAATAAGCATCCAGTCTGGGAAAAAACCAACAGGTTCGGTGGTGGTTGTTGGCACTTGGTTACGGAAATACCTAATAAGGAAGAATGGTTTGCCTGCATTCGAAGATTATGAAACACATAAGAAGATTATACACTACTCATATTTGGTGTTGACAACAAATATAAAACTAGAGAGGTATCGTGGAAAACCTACAAATAAAGAGCTATGGATAATTTTTATGGAAGACCATGAGACAATCATTGATGCGTTGGAAAAAAGAGAGGATGGAGATGGTACAATGGAATAAGTAAATACAGGTAAATATAGTTAAATAGATTTATATTGTTCTTTTAAATACATTAAATACATGTTTTGATATTTCTTGTGCGTTATTACTTGAAATTAATTTAAATTATCCTTTTATATCCTTAGGCCATCATCACAAATTCATCACATACTTTGAAACAAAAACTTGAGAGGCACTTGTAAATACAGGTACAAATTGTGTATATCTAGATAGTTTTATATAAATTATTAAAATACATGTTTTGATGATAAATTGATAAATTACTTGTATTATTTTTATATCAGGTGGCGTGAAGACCTGCTACATTCCCCACAAGTTTTGTAAACATTATTTTGAGTTGGCATATATGTACATACACAATTACATTATTATACATTTTGTACACAAATTTGAATACATGTGTATGTACACAATTTTATACTCTACACTTTTATATATCAAAATTATTATTCTATATATTTTATTTGTTAAATGCGCATGTTTTTCTACTTTGAATTTACTTTAAATTTGATTTTATTATATTGTTAAATTTGGTTGCTTTGGGCAACTTCACCAAATTTTGAGAACTTAAGACGTCCCCTTAAGACATCGTAAATTAGGACCCCTTAAGACATCCAAAAAGTTAGCATCTTTGTAGGTTAATTAACATGGCCAATTTGAAGTTATTAATGGACCACAGTACATCCTACGTACAGTTATGTTACTTCTGTTAGGGTTAGCCGGCAGAAGATATCAATTAAATGCAAATAAAGATTAAACAAAGAAATGGAAATACACAAAATTAATAACAGCGAGAGACAAGTTTTAAAGTGGTTCACCCAAAATCGGGCTACATCCACCAAACAGAGAGTCCAATATTATTATCCAGTAAATCAAACCGATTATAATCAGCAATCCCTGCAACTCAATACCGCTGCAAAATGCTACAATACAATATATCAAAACCTAACCCTTAGCCGCTTTTATCAAGCTTTTTGTCAGTTACAAAAATAGGGTTTTCTTATGTCAGTCAATGAAAAAATAACTCCCAGTGCCTTTATAAAATAATAAAAACCGTGTCAGGTTTCGGGGGCGTTGCCCCTCGACCCCGCCCTGTATCGCAACAGGGAACGCACCAGGGGCGCTGCCCCTTGACCCCGTAAGAATTTGGGGGGAAACCACGCCGATAAAAGTGGGGAAAATGTAACCTCCGAGTCTGATTAGGCTCCATATAACAACAATCTCCCACTTGGAGACTGATCATAACACCACTGACCCTGTAGCTCCCACTGGAAATAAGCACCCTGGACTCTGCTGTTCTATTTTATTGTTTTCAGTCGAGAAGACCAATCGAAGCTGAAGAGGAGCTCAGCTTCTCCCTTGTCACTGCCTTTGTAAACATATCCGCTAGATTATCATCTATATGTATCTTTTCCAACTGTAATTGTCCATCATCCAACACTGACCGAATGAAGTGATACCTCAACTGTATGTGTTTGGTCTTTGAATGCAAGGCAGAATGCTTTGCAAGATGTATGGCACTCTGGCTATCTGTATACAAATAATAATTAACCTGTTGTTTGCCCAATTCTTCCATGAAAGATTACAACCATATCATCTCCTTGCTTGCCTCTGTTGCAGCTACATATTTTGCCTCTGTGGTGGATAAAGCAACCACCTTTTGCAACCTGGAAATCTAACTCACCGTTGTTCCATCTATAGTAAAGACATAACCTGTAGTACTCTACCTGGTATCAATATCTCCTACCAAATCTGAGTTTACATAACCTGCTAAATCAGCATTAGAGCCCCCAAAACATAAATGTTTATTGGATGTACCTCTCAAACATCTGAGAATCTATTTTACCGCATTCTAATGCTCCAATCCAGGATGACTCATATACCTGCTGACGACTCCTACAGCATGTGTAATATCCGGTCTCGTGCATACCATGGCATACATTAAACTTCCTACAGCTGAAGCATATGGTACCTTGGACATTTTCTCTTCCTCCTCTTATGTCTTATGACACATCTCCTTAGTCAATTTCAAATGACTAGGCAAAGGTGTGCTGACAGCTTTTGTATTCTCCATATAAAATCTCTGCAACACCTTTTCAACATAAGCAGCCTGAGATAGAGTCAATTTTATTTTCTTCCTATCTCTACAAATTTTCATACCAAGGATTTGTTTTGCTGCCCCCAAATCTTTCATATCAAATGACTGTGCTAACTACTATTTTAACTCTCTTATGTGATCCATGTTAGACCCAGCTACAAGTATGTCATCAACATATAAACATAAAATAATGTAGCTGTCATTATCCAACCTCTTAAAATAAACACAATGGTCAGAATTACACCTGCTGTAGCCTTGCTTAGCCATAAAACTATTAAATTTCAAATACCATTTCTGAGGTGCTTGTTTCAGGCCATACAAACTCTTCTTCAATCTGCACACCTATTTCTCCTTACCTTTGACCTCAAATCCGTGGGGTTGTTCCATGTATATCTCCTCCTCCAAATTACCATGGAGAAAGGCAGTTTTCACATCTAGCTGTTCCAAAAGCAAATCTTTAGTAGCCACAATACTTAAAATAGTACGAATAAAAGTCATCTTGACAACCAGAGAAAATATCTCATTAAAATCAATGCCCTTTTTCTGTGCAAATCTTTTTACAACTAACCTGGCCTTAAATCTTTTCTTACCTCCATCTTCCTTTTTCAGCCGGTAAACCCATTTGTTTGGTAAAGCCTTTTTACCTGCAGGTAACTTACATAATTCCCAAGTCTGATTTTTCAACAAGGAGTCCATTTCTTCTTTCATAGCAAGCTCCCACTGAACCTATGTATCCACCTACATAGCTTCATCATACCCTTCGGGTTCACCAGCATCTGTTAACAAAATAGAATACAAAGAGGGAGAAAACCTTTCAGGAGGTCTACTTAGCCTTGTTGATTGTCTAACATTCACTGGAGTTTGTGGTATTTCTGGTTGTTGTTGTGGAGCATGAGGAACCACTGGAACATCACTATTTGGAGTATCATCCAGCACCACATAATCTTTTGCTTTCTTCTCATGCTACTGCAACTGATCTTTGTACAACACCTTCTCATTAAATATGACATCCTTGCTTCTCACAATTTTTTATTTTCAAAATCCCAAAGCCTATAACCAAATTCATCAATGCCATATCCAACAAAGGTACACTTTTTAATTTTGCATCCAGCTTGGTTCTATTTTTAAAATCTACATGTGCAAATGCTTCACATCCGAAAGTTTTGAGAAAAGAATAACTCACCTTCTTACTTGTCCATGCTTCCTCTGGAATACCACAGCCCAAAGGAACTGAAGGACCTCTATTAATTAAATATACAGCAGTGTTGATAGCCTCTGCCCACATGTTTAAAGGCAGCCCAGCATGCAATTTCATGGTCCTTGTACGCTCCATTATTGTCCTATTCATGCGTTCAGCCACTCCATTTTCCTATGGAGTCCCTGGAATCATTTTCTGCCTACGAATTCCATTAAAGGAACAATAATCCTCAAATTCTTTGCTGCAATACTCACCACCGTTATCAGATTTGAGACATTTTAATCTTTTACCTGTCTCATTCTCAACCAAGCTTCTCCATTTCTTAAATGTTTCAAATACATCAGATTTCTGTCTAAGGAAATAAATCCAGACCTTCCTAGTTGCATCATCTATGAATGTAACATAATACCAAGAGCCACTGAGAGAAGATCCCTGAGCTAGTCCCCATACATCTGTATGCACAAGCTCCAACTTTTCATTTTTCTTTTGCTTCCCATCTTTGAGAAAACTGACTCTCTTTTGTTTTCCATACACACAACTTTCACAGAAATTCATATTAATACATTTTAGACCTGGTAAAACTTTCTTAGAATGAAGTACCTTCATACCTTTTTCACTCATATGCCCAAGTCTATTATGCCACAGCGTTGTCTCAGAACCTGCAACAACTGTTTCAGTCTCTTCCTGCGAACCTGCAGCAACTGTTCCTGAACCTGTTTGTTTTTTCTCTGCAACAGCTAAAGTAGAAGGAACAGTATGGCCTGTACAAAGATATAAGGTGCCTACTTTCACACCTTTTGCTACTACTAAGGCACCTTTTGAAACCTTCCAATTTTTATCAGTAAATGTAACAATGCAACCTTGTTCAGCTAGTTGTCTTGCTAAAATTAAATTCCTACTGAGCCTTGGAACGTGCCTTACCTCTTGTAGTAGCCAATGATTCCCATTCTGCAACTTAATCTTGATTCTTCCCTTTCCAACAATCTGATAGGGTTCGTTATCTCCCAAAAAAAACTAGCCCAAAATCCCCTTGGACATAATCAAGAAAATAACTTCTATGGGGCGTAGCATGAAATGAGGCCCCTAAATCTAAAACCTATGAATCATCAGCATTATCTAGGGAAATAATCAAAGTGTCATCTTCAGATTTATTACTTACCACATTTGCTTCCTTATTGCCTTCTTGTTTATCTCCTTTATTTTTCTGAGACCAGCAATCTTTCTTCAGATGACCTGGTTTCCCACAGTACCAGCAATCCTTATGTCCTCTGATTTGGGATCTTTTGTCCTTTGATTTTTCTTGTGACTTCCCATGATCTCCAGAACCTTTTCCTCTCTCTTTTGATCTGCCCCTGCTTTCTGCATTCAAAACACTGCCTGATGTGGATCCACCTAAGCTTTTCTTACGAATTTCCTCACTCAGAATAACACCAACAACATCATCAAATTTCAGGGTATTTGAACCAGAAACAGAGTTAAATCACCATTACCAAACTATCCCAGCTTTCAGGCAATGAACATAATATCAAGAGAGCTCTAACTTCTTCATCAAATTTTACATTTACAGAAGTCAATTGACTGACAATCATTTTAAATTCATTTAAATGACCTGTCACAGATCCACCTTCAACCATTTTCAAATTAAACAAATGCTTCATGAGAAATACCTTATTTGAGGCTAAGGGTTTTTCATACAATTTAGCCAAAGCTTTCATCAAACCATCTGTTGTCTTCGCTTCCGTTATATTGAATGCCACCGACGGTGCTAGGCACAACCGAATGGTTCCCAGTGCCTTTCTGTCAAGAAGATTCCAATTCTCATCAGACATTATTGCCAGTTTCTTGGCTACTCCTTCCAACAGCCTCCATAAATCCTTTTGATAGAGGTAATCCTCCATCTACATCTTTCATAACTGATAGTTCTGCCCATTGAATTTATCGACCTTCAATTTACCCTCGTCCACCATTGCTCCCACTCAACCGTGAGACTTTCCTACAGATGATAATCGAACACAACCCGCTCTGATACCACTTGTTAGGATTAACTGGCAGAAGATATCAATTAAATGCAAATAAAGATTAAACAGAGAAATAGAAATACACAGAATTAATAATAGCGAGAGACAAGTTTTAAAGTGGTTCACCCAAACTCGGGCTACAGCCACCAAACAGAGAGTCCAATATTATTATCCAGTAAATCAAACCGATTACAATCAGCAATCCCTGCAATTCAATACCACTGCAAAATGCTACAATATAATATATCAAAACCCTAACCCTTAGCCGCTTTTATCAAGCTTTTTGTCAATTACAAAAATAGGGTTTTCTTATGTCGGTCAATGAAAAAATAACTCCCAGTGCCTTTATAAAATAATAAAAAACCATGTGAGGTTTCAGGGGTGCTGCCCCTCGACCCCGCCCTGTATCGCAACAGGGAATGCGCCAGGGGCGCTGCCCCTTGACCCCGTCTTGTGCGCGCTGCCCCCAAACCCCCACAAGGGGCACTGCCCCTTGACCCCGTAGGAATTTGGGGGGAAACCGCGCCAATAAAAGTGGGGAAAATGTAACCTCCGAGTCTGATTAGGCTCCATATAACAACAACTTCTATGTTTCAATAACCATATATCTCTCAATCCAACCAGATTACACTATCATCTTTATTCTATCCTTAAAATTTCTTATTTATATTTGACATGCTCAATAATGAAGATGAACTATTATATGTCCATGATGTGAATCATGCATGTATATGTCCTCTCTATGTTAGCAATGATATGAAATTAACATATGTCACTACATCTAAGAGAGGGACTCAAAACTACATGGATATCACCTAATATACCTTCATCAAGTCTAATAATATACATCATATATCTAGAATGATGTAATTGATTAGTATTGGTCCTCAATTGCTTTCAATTGCTGAGTAAGAGTGGCTTTGATTAGATTTGTCTACTCAAAGATTCAAATTGAAGGACAATATAAAAGAAGATCATTCTCACCAATTAGACATAGTTACATCAACGTGCATGTTTTCAAAGAAATAGTCTAGCATCAACCATATAAAATCTACAAAGAGAGATAAGCTATTCTAAGCCTCTTGTTTATATTTGCATTTATGAGTCTCAACTCATTTATTTTATTTTAACTAATTAATAAAATTTAAAAAACATTCTATTAGACCTAAATAACTATAGGCTATGTTTATTTTCCTACACAATCCTAGACTAGAAAAAAAAATAGATTTTTTTTAAATTAAACAAATATAACTTATAGATCACTATGACTAAAGTTATGAGCAAGTTCTATTTTGTGTATCAAATTCTTAAATGAGCCATGACCTTTTACTATTTAGATGATGTGATATATTAGTGTGGGCTTAGGTCGATACTATTTAGTTAGTTCCATAAAATAGTAAGATATTGTTAAGAAAATATTAACAATAAAAAATTATTATGATTAGCCATAATTAGAAAACTTGTCTAGTAAAGCCCATATGTGAAAGCAAGACATGCTAGTACACATCAACACATGGCAACCTTTTTGGGTGCTCATCAATAGCCAACAATCCTCTACCCTCTTCTATTAGCATTCATGTGCACTTATAGAATTTTAGAATTTGTGGTTGTTTTCCGTCACTATTTTCACATCATGATGAATAACCCAAGTGATTTATCTCGTGATTTATAGAACTCTCTATTTATTTATTTATTGTATTGGAAAATTTTCAAATATTGATGTGTTAATTTATTGATCTATTTTCTAGAGTGAAGAAAAGACCCGACAAATCTTAGAAGCCCTAGTGAAGGATATCAAGAAATGGGGCACAAGGGTAGCCAAAGCTCCACATATGCTTAATTATTTGCATTAGATTAATTAGCCTAGATAATTTATACATAAATCATTTATTTATTTACATTTATTAGTGAACCCAACATTGCTTACATGACTTAAGGTTCGCCCTTAGGGTTTCTCTTTCATTAGGATTTTTTAGATCAATAATTTCTAATTACTTTATCATATTTGGATATCTTGTTAGGGTTTATATGCTCTATTATATTGTACTTTATAGGGTTTATATAATGTATAGATAGAGAAGTTCATACCATTAAATTGTGGCATGTATAACACTATACAATTCTTCTTTCATCTAATACAATTATATTACAAAAGTCTTATACTCATTTTGAATGTGTATTTGCATACTAATCTAGAGTTTTTTATGGATATGAACTACAAATTCTTTAACATAACACACTAAATTACAAGTTTGGACATCCTCTAATCCTCCTAGGATTCAAATCAAATAAGACAGGTTCAAAACGTGTTTTTTTCAAGTGGTTTTTTTTGCTTATACAAGTTTTGGAAAGAACTACTCATAAATTTGTTAAAATGAAATACTTTTCAACCAAACAAAAGAGTACAAATATATAAAGTCATTTACAACTTCCTTTATATAAAGTCACAAGGGGAAGATTACAAATATATAACCTTAAAAAATCCATAATTATAAACTATTTAAATAAAACAACAATATCCACAAGAAGAAATAGAGGAAGGTCAGGTTGTATAAACTCCAAGTCCATGTTCAAAAAATATACAAAGTCCCATACATTCAAAATATAAAGTCCATGTTCAACAATATATATATATATATATAAAGTCCATGACAAACAGTATATAACATAGTCCATGAAATAGTCAAATTATGTAGCCCATGTTCAATAACCTATCACACACTATCTCTATAATCAAGAGTCCTCTTCACACCGTGCGAACTACTCAGATGACCTGAATCATTCTGTAGAAGAGAAAGATTTAGATGAAATCAGATGTAAGATGATTAAAAATGATTTAATGACAATTTTTAAATTTATAATTTTTATCATAAAATTAAATTACCGTGTGAGGCTGAGAGGCATGCTCTGGTGCACCTGGACTTGTCTCTACATGCTCTGAATCAATCTATTTAATTCAAGAGAAAGTTCAAGTTGGAATTAGATGTAAAACAATTTTTAAAATGATTTAATTCAATTTAATTTATAATTTATATCATATTTAAATTATTGTACCGTAAGAGGAACTTGTTGTGCATCCTCTATTCTAGGACCTATCTCTACAGGCTTAGCTACATGACATGTCTCAAGCTATAAAAGAAAAAGAATTTTGAACACATGTCAACATATATATCTATCAAAAAATTTAATTTAATTGACTTTAAATATAATCTAAATTTTAAATTATACTGTATCAGGCTGCCCATCTCCTCTGTCCTCCTACTCTACATGTGTTGTGTGTTGATGAAACATGTCACTAACAAGCTCCTACAAGGTCATTTATAAGTTAGCACATGTGTGTACAAATTAGGTTTTAAAACATATATATAATTGACTTGTGTACATGTTATACATTTTTGAACAACCTGAAATGCAGTCGACTCCTAATATAAACTTGGATTATCCAAGTGTGCTACAATGCCCATCCTCATTGTTGTGTCAACCTGCATAGACATATTTTTAATATATATTAAATAGTACATGCACATTTTCAGATACAGTGATTTATCAAAATAGAAAAATCTAAGTATATATAGTTTTTTAAAACAATATACATACTGTAAAAGTGTTTTGTGAGATGCCCAATGATGGAGGAGCGCTCGAGACACCCTGAGATGGAGGATTCAATGTGGAAGAACCCTGAACCAGTTCATAAATATTTAATGTACACACATTCAAGACTGAATTACAAATTAAAATCAAGTAAATAAAATTAATATTTAAAATATAAATCATTCAAAATGTACCCCAAATGGGTGCCTAAGATGAACAGGTGTCGATAAAAAATTAATTCGATCAATGGTCCCTGTTGCCATCATCTACACCAAACAATTCAATTGTTAAAATATTACAATTTAATTGATCTATATGTTGATTAAAAACACGTACTTAAAAAATTGTTATAAATTCAACATGTGTACTTAACCTATATATACCTGTGTCGAATGATCAGTGGGATGATCCTCAGCAAATAGATAATCAACAAATGATTCACCCACATTATCAGATGATGCATGTGTAGCTGAAGTGGGTGCAGCTAGCTGATAAGGTCCATAACACAACTAATTGCAACTCGTGCATGTATGAGGCATCGACACATGTGGAGTGGTACTAGGACCACTTTCATCATCAACTCCTCCATGGTCTCTAACCTGAGCTACCATCATAGAAATCTGCTCATGTAGGCTACCTGAGAGTGCACTCAATGTGCCTAGTGTGGATACCACTGTACGATGTTGAAAGGGCTAAGGAATGGCAACAACATGAGGATCAATACGAGGTTGAATAGGCATGGGTCATTGGGGATCAACCTGTGCCCCCAACCTCTGTTGTGGCATGCCACCACCAATGCCCTGGAATGATCTAAAATCAAAGTAGTTGGGTATTTTATTCAGAACAAACTCTGCATATAATTTTCTCAAAAAATATAAAGGAACCTCACAATTAGCATGAGGTGGATAATCAAACACCATCCACCATCTATTCCAAAAATTGGTAGACATTCCTTCATGCCTACACCACCTAATTGATATTCTTTTCTTATTTGCAAGAATAGGTTCATTTGTAATGGGATGTCTAAAATGTTTCGCTAATTGAGCTTTTGTGATTTTAAGATCCAAAATAGTCTTATAGGAGAGGCCATCAGCATAAAATTGGCGCCTCTCCTCTCTCCATTTCCAGAATCCATCAAGTCTGAGTCAATAGACCTCACAAAATCTACAATGTTTTGCATCAAAGATGCAAAACGTACCATGTGAGGTGGCATGAATTGTTCATTGCGAATGGAATTCAATTTTTCTTGTATGGAATCCACATTTTCATTAATTATGGCTCACAAGCAAGCCTGGTCAGTTCCAGGTGGGGGTGGAGGTGGGGTGGAGGTGGGGCATCTGGAGGTGGGGCATCTAGCGCTAGGGGTGGGGGTGGGGCCAGATCATCTTGTGCATTGAGGAAGTCCTCAACATCAAAGTGAATATCATCCAGATTCATGATATATATAAAAACAGATATGAACCTGCATATATACATATAAACATACAAACTTGAGTATAAATTTAAAATTAAATCAAGAATATATATATATATATATATTATAAATAAACATATAATGTACATGTTCAAAAATTATAAATTATATGTATGTTTCAAGAAAAATTACACTTGAAATAAATTTAAATTAATACTATATACAGATCAATTTAATAGTAGGGCTATTAGGACTACCATAATTCAAATTTGTTCTCAAGGTTTGTTATCATATGTTAGGTCCAAGGTTTCAATTTTGTTAATTTTTCTTTTGAGTTGGCTATTGGTTTGATGTTAAGTAATCATTCTAGGAGATCCAACATTTCCTATGGCAAAGCTACAAATAGTTTGTAATGGTTTTGGATAAATTTCTCTAACTAAATATGACTAATAAGCTTGGTCAACAAACAATAGTCATGCTTGCATTGGTTTGAGCATCAAGGATTAATCATGAATTCATAAATTGGATGTGTTCAAGAGTATGTGAAAATTTGAGTGAATCCTTACCATTTGATAGGAAAGAGGAAATCATTGAATGTGAACTTTAGTATCTTGTATAATGTTGTCGTGACCATTAAGGACTGAACATTAATTGTTATTAAATTCCTAGATTGTTATATGGACCTTTAAGATAGCCTTAAACCAATAATAGACTTGTCATGAGGGACAATGAACTACAAAGGGACAATGAAATTGTTGTTAAGATGTAAGACTCCTCTAGAGATTCAATTGCATTATCTAGATAATCATAGAGACATATAACCATGTGGTAATGATTAAATCTTCCACTTTTAAAAGATAGATGATGAGGTAAGAAGGTTAGGATGCTTTGTTTAACTTGTGATTCTAGGGATGATCTAGCTAGAAAAAAGATATTAGTTGATGGTGAACTACCTTGATTTTATTTCCTATTTCCTATTTGCAATTGTTGTTTTATATTTAGTTGTTAGTCACTTGACTCTTATGTGTGTTATTTAGGACACTTGATCTTGGTGAAAAGGGTAACTTGGACTTGCACGTTCTTGTTGCGAAGGAACTTGATAGTCTTGTTCAAAATATATGCATCATGATCTACAAGGTTCTCATGATCATTGGAAGGGAATTAGGTACCTCTTAGGATTGTGACTTTGGGTTTGGCATGGTCAACTTGGAGAGGTTGTGTGGCATATCCCTATAAGAGGATGAAGGGTGATAGGAGGTTGTAGGATGGCTAAAAGCATTCACATGACCTTAAGAACAATTTAAAACTCTATTTTACTATCAATATATATCAATGATGGGTGAATGTTCAAATGCATCTATGCTATTGAATGATGTCATCTAGAAACCAATGGACTATCATACCACCTAGGTAGAATCATAATGAACATCTGCAAGACTATAACTAGACTTGGAGAACTACCTTGAGGTGGATATTTGTGCATGCCACATGATCTGAAAACCTAAATTTGGTGAAGTTGCCTATGGCAACCCAATTTGATTATGGAGATAGGATTGAAGTTACTAGTTGCCTACCTGACTAATCTGAGTATGAAGATTAATATATTCTGATGATTTGTGATTTAAATTTAATGAAGAATTTGATGCTTTGTTTTTAACTTGTGATCGTAGGGATTCAATCTAGCTAGAAAAAGATAAATTAGTCAAGATGGTTCTAGCTCGATTTTGTTTCCTATTTCTTATTTGCAAAATTATTGTTTTTTATTTAGTTGTTAGTCCCAACTCTTTCCTTTTAAGAAGTATATCAAATCTAATGTAGTAGTAGATACTTCTACATATACAAGTTTCTGTTAGGAGAAAATATCTTTTGCCAAATTTGTATAGAGTTGTCTATAGTGTGTTCCAGGGTAATCAAATGATGTAAGTCACAATTTAGAGGGTTGAGGGATAAGTTTGTGTTGAGTCTATAGGAGGTGTTTTCTTACATAGACCTCTCCATAATCTAGGTGTCTCCATGTCTAACTCAAATGTTTCAAGGGATATTATATCTAGATTAATGATAACATTATATATATATGGCTATGAGATTCATGATCATATCAATGTTTGGTAGAGAAAAGTTATCTTTAGGGTATCCTTTTTTGATGTCTCAAAAGTTAGTGCAAACATGAATTCCCTTAGTTTTCTTGCTAACTAAGACCACATTAGAGACCCATTTAGGATAAGTAATAGTCTGAATGAACCCCACATCCAAGAGTTTATACAATTCTTCTTTGACCAAGAGGGCTACTTGGGGGTGCATTTTGCGTAGCTTTTATTGAATAGGTTTAGCATTGAGGTGAACCACAAGATGATGCATGACTTTAAAGATGGGGTCTCAAGGCATATCACCATAAGACCACATGAAGAAATCAGCGTAATCTTTAAGGGTGATGGTTATGCCTTCTTTGATGTCAAGGTCCAGTGGAGCTACTATCTTAGAGAGTTTAGGGTCCTCTTCTATTCACAGGTTGATGTCTATAGCATCCTCAACAAGGAGAGGGGAGTCATCTTGTATCTGAGTGGTATCTAATGGAAGGTGAAGTTTGTCATTGAGGAGCTCTTTGGAAGTGTCTATTTTTATTGTATCATTTTAATCGATCACAAGTTTCTTCTTATATCTTGTTGCTATTCTGCCTACTAGGGTGCCTTAGGACTAAAGGGTTCTTCTTTCTCTCCAAAATAAACATAGGTGTTAAGTATGGTGGAAAAGTCTTTCTTATGATTACAATGGGGATGTGGTCTTGACACTTCATAAGTTTCATGATGGCTTCATCATTTTGGAAAGCATCAAATCATAAAGGGTTGTGTTGGTCCCAATCAATAAGCTCAAGGTATTATAGGTCTAAGGAGATGGTGAGGATAGTGACCTATCATGAAAGAGGTTAGTGGTGGCAAGATCTTCGTAAGGATCATGAGTGGGGCCTACATCAATGTCATTAAGATTAGGGAAAGCATTACCAATGAGGTTAGGCTCGTATCACAATTAACATCACGATGTTCATCCCAGGGGCATAACCTAGCTAGTGAGGACAGCTACAAGTGTCTCTAAAGTTACATTTGTTGGCTTGATTTCATTCTTGATTAGTTGGCTATCACAAAAACTGTAAAATCTTCTCAATTCTTGATTAGTTGGTTGTCTCTAAAGGTTTGATTATGAAGGACGTGATAAAGGTTTTATTATGGTTTGTTGTAATTTTTTTACATGACAGTTACCTATTCAATAATGCCTTTAAAATACAATGACATACATTGATATAAGTAAATTTTATAAAAACCAAATATATATATCATCCCAATGCTATAAACTTTTTGACAGTTTGTTCCAAATCTCTCCTTTCATATGATATAGTGGTTTCAAATTTTCAATTGTATTTTACAACTAAAATGTCTAAATACAGCTATTCAACACTCAAATTGAAATCAAATTTTGACAGTTTGTTCAAAATCTCTCCTTTCATATGATACAATATTTTCAAATTTTCAATTGATTTTACAGCTAAAATGTCTAAATACAGCTAGTCAATTCTCAAATTTAAACAAAATTTTGACAATTTGTTCAAATTCTATCCTTTTATATGATATAGTCTTTCAAAATTTCAGTTGTATTTTACAACTAAAATGTCAAAAAATAGCTATTGATTTCATAAATAGAAACCCTAAATAACAGTTTACAATTTAAATTTTGATTGTATTTTACACCAAAAAAACAAGGGAAACTTCAAAAGATTCATTGCTAAATTGTAGAAGTGGAAAAATCCACTTACCTGCTATTTTGATGGTGACTCAACTCGAGATCCCGTTCTCAGTTGTCGCCTATCGCTAGGAAAAATGGGGTCTCTGCAATTTTTTTAAAAAATTAATACTTTTTCAAAACGGGATCCCATTTTTTGGTTCTAGGTTCGGGATCCCACTAAGGAATGGGATCCCGTTTTGGATTTTAGGCTCGGGATCCCGACCCAAAATAGGATCCTGTTTTTAGTTACCCGATTTCATATTTTTTTCTAACTCCGAAACTTCCACCTTAAGTGGACACAACTTCTTGCATTTACCCTCATGGAAGATAGATATGATATATTTTCTTTTCTTTTTCTCATATATATGAAATGCAAATGCAAGTACTGGAAAGTAAACAAACCTCCCATAATACAGGATGTACTACCCTAGGACGTAGGTCTTTATATATATGGGGCAACGCACACGCAAGACATGCAAAACCTCCCAAAATGTAGGAAGCACTACCCAAGGGCGTTGATCTCTACATATGGGGCAACAAACACGCCACACAAAACAAGCACTCCAAAACACACACACTTGAAGACACAGAGAAAACATGGCAGACAATTGATGCTATGTTCCCTATTTCTAGGCTCATCACCATCTCAGGCACATTACAGGCACACACCGACGATTGGGCTTCGCTACAACAATTGTTGAAAATAGGCTTAAGGGTTGAGTTAGTCACAGAACTGCTCCCCGCCTCTGCAAAGGACTTTTGAAAATGACAGGATGATGCAATCTGCTCCAAGAAATACACCATCCCCACCTTCGTAGAGGACTTAGGATAAAAAAGGATATACACGATATCCCGTCTCCACAAAGGGCTTACATGATTGATTGATTGATTACAAAAAAACTCAGGATGCATGATGCACTACCCTGGGGTGCAAGTCTTTGCATCTGAGGTCAAACACATTGCTAACATCTATAACAGACAACTTACCTTATATATGCCCCCACCTTAAGGAGGTTGATATCATGCATTGATATCAAGCACGTTAAGGTACGAAGAAAACACACAAGGGAACACTGACTTTCGCAAAGCCCATGCCCCCTGGTGTAGGAGCACCTAACACAAGGTGGCCTCCATGAGGCATTTAAATTCATGTTTGTTTGGAAAATCAGGTTTTGTGTTGTAATAAGGTCTATTCGACCAATGCATGTCATTTCTGTTTGTATCTAGACTTAGAACAAACTTTGTAAGTCCCAAGTAATTAGGGTGAATCGTTATTGGTAAGACGGTTGGTCTCCTAGCCGCTTGGAGATGGTTAGTTTTCTCCCAGTCGCTTGGAGACGGTTAGTTTTCTCCCAGCCGCTTGGAATAGGGTTGGCGTTCCTTTGGCGAGTTTATAAAATCAGGGAAATGAACATAATTAAGTATGGTAATTATTGTAATCAAATCGAAGAAGAGCTGAATGTAATCGTGCATCGTGTTAAGGAGAAATCAAACTATTATGTGTTGTCAATTTGTTTCTGTTCTCTGTAATTACAAACTACATAGCTGTAGATTTCTTTTCCTTTCTATAATTTCGTTGTTGCAAAATGTCGATGTGAAGCATTCCACTGGTGAGATTTCTGTCGAAATCAGTGGAATGGCTTCGTTGTATCATATTCATTTGTTTCCTGTGTTGTTTCATTGTTCGGTGGTGTAGAGGATCCAAACAGTGCAAGGTGCACAGTAGGTTGACCTAGCATCTCCATGTGCTAGGGTTTGGATCGGAGGAGTTGGAGCTGTTATCGGTGAGACAAAGGCCATCAGAAAAGCATTCCTTTCTCAGAGCAATGAGGATATTCTGGACGAAGGGAGGTTCAAGCCACTGAACGGAAGTCGCGGCCTAAGATTCAAATCGGGGTGTCAAAGCACATCGGACAAAAGTTGTGCATGCTTGCCGACGAGTAGGGTCTCACCGAAGATAACACAATCGGCATATCGGGAGAACAAACAAGGAGTTCATAGATGATCTAGGTCTTGCTGACAAGTGTGGTTCAAAGGTATATTGAGAATGTATGTTGAGAAAGCATGGTAAAGGTCACAGCAGTGAGAGATTGGCGACGGTTAAATTGACTGTCAGCCCAAGCGAAGAGGGAGTAAGTCTTACCATATGAGGCTCCCCATCATATTGGTATTAGAGTCAGCGAAAGCTCTGGGCGGATGTGTTGTGTATTTGATTTTTGTCACTGAGAAGGCAGGCGAAGAGTTGAAGCAAAATGTTTGGTTGGTGACCATTTTGAAAGCAGAGATCATAGAAGGTATTTTGAAGGCTGACGGTAGTTGCTAGACTGTTGCAGATGCTCGTGCCATCTAGTTGCGAGAAGGAATAGGACTCCTGTAGTGTGTGGGCAGACGATGATAAGGACTGTAAAGACCATTCACCAATAGAGGTTTGGCTGGAAGAGGGTGCAGAGTGAGGCCACTATGAGAGAAAGTGGTAGTGCATCTCCAGGATCTATTGTTGGACGAGAGGAATGGGTCTGTGAAGCAGCGTGTAGGATGGACAGCTGATTGAGCATTGTGTTGTAGTCGAATTAAGGATTTGTAGAAGTGTTGGCATTGTTTGTGAATGTTTATGTCAGACAGAGAGAGCGAAGGAGAGGCTACCGATATGCCTCCAAAGGGGATGACCACCGAAGTGGTCAAGAAATTTCAAGAGATGGAAGAGATGTTCAAAACTGGAGTCAAGAAATCACTCCAAGCAGAATTGAAGGCAATGAAGGTAGGAAAAAGGATAGAGGAAGACTCGGACGAAGAAGAAGAGAAAGAGGAAGAAGCAGAGGAACAAGAAGAGGCAAAGATACCGGTTGAACAAAAGCAATTCCTGGAAGCCATTAAGGCTATTGGCAAGGACTCTTCAGAGGCTCGGATAGATATTCCCATGTTCAGTGGGAAGATGAATGCTGAGGAAGTCATGGAGTGGATTGAGGCTCTGAACAACTACTTCGAATACAAGGAAGTTCCTAAAAGTAAGAGAGTTAAGTTTGCAAAAACTAAACTCAAAGGTGTTGCCCTTACATGGTGGAATTACACCCAAGGAGAAAGGGTAAAGAATGGGAAGAGTATGATATCTTCGTGGAGCAAAATGTTGGAGAAGATCAAGTCCCAATTCCTTCCATCTGACTACGAGGTGCAGATTTACAGAAAGATGCAGAACCTCAAGCAAAAAGATATGGATGTGGCTACTTACACCGAGGAGTTTCACAAATACACTCTTCGTTGTGGGTACATGGAGGATGAAAAAGCCAAGGTAGCAAGGTATCTAAATGGTCTAAGGATCAATATTCAAGATGAGATAAGTTTGTTTACCCCTGAAACTGTGGAAAAATGCTTTCAAGTAGCATTAAGAGCTGAAGAGGAAAGGTGAGCAGCAAAGTAAAGGAAGAGGTGACAGAAATTTTAGAGGTAGTTTTGGAGGAAGAAGTCCTAACCAAAGGCCTAGTGGTGAGTCTAGCCAAGAAGAGCAAGTGGGGACTCAAGTAGTAGAGGAGGCTACCAAGGAAGAAGGCCAAATGAAAGAGGTGGGACAAATGGATCAGACAGAGGATCCAAGTTCTCCAACATGAGATGTTATAACTACAATCAGATAGGGCACCCAGCTTACAGGTGTCCAGAGAAGGCCTCAACTTCTCATGGTAATGAGAGAAGAACCACATTGACTCAAGAGGATGCAGGAAGTGTGACATCTCCTGAAGTGAATTTGACATCAGAAGTGGGAGAAAATCTGATGATCAAGAGGACACTGCTCAAAGAACCAGTGCAGCCTGAACCATCACAAAGGAGAGCACTTTTCAGGATCAATTGCAAAAGCAAAGGTAAAATATGCAAGGTAGTCATAGATTCTGGTTCAACAGATAATATGGTGTCTAGGGAAATGGTGGATAAATTGAACATAGAAAGGATTCCTCATCCAACTCCTTACAGAGCATCTTGGGTAAGTGATAGTCAATCACTTTTGATAGATGAGCAAGCATATGTTGATTTTGAAATCAGAGAATATAAGGAGAGAATTTTATGTGACATTTTTCCCATGGAGTGTTGTCACCTACTTTTAGGTAGGCCATGGCAATTTGATAGGCAAGCATTATATGATGGATATGCTAACACATACACCATCAAGAAGGATGGAAAGACTTTTGTGATGACACCATTACAAGAGGATGTTGCAACACAGCAGGGAGCCAAGATCATTTTGGTGGGTAAGAAAGAGTTTGTGAAGATCAATGAAGAAGAGATAGGGAAATTTGAGGATACCTCAAGGAGTGGGGTTACCAAAGATCACAGTTTGAAGGTGATTTCAGTTTTGAATGGTGGAGATCAGATGGTAATGTCTGAGATGGATCAGCAGAAGGTTAAAGAGCAGGTCTACAAGCAGCCACAAGTTGATTGGAAAGAAGAGGATGCTATCATAGTAGGGGCCATTGTTTGTCCTCTAGAGCCAACAAGAGTTGGAAGGCAAACATATTCTACCATGGCAGCTATACAAGATGCATCACACAAGGTTTTGAATGTAAGTGTTCAAGCAGATATGACAGTAAGCAATCATGGCGTACAACATCCACGTTTGGTTGCAAGCACTCACTCATGGCAAGGTGTGAGTAGAGCCTACAATGCTAGGCATGAATTTTTTATTCCATGGAGGCAAGTTGTAGTCCAGCGATTGTGGGGAAGGCATGATGCAACAAAGATGATGGTGGTGCAAGACACAGACTCAACTCATGGGACATGAGTTTTTTTTCTAGGTGGGGTGTATGGTGCAGGAGCACCTAACACAAGGTGGCCTCCATGAGGCATTTGAATTCATGTTTGTTTGGAAAATCAGGTTTTGTGTTGTAATAAGGTCTATTCGACCAATGCATGTCATTTCTGTTTGTATCTACACTTAGAACAAACTTTGTAAGTCCCAAGTAATTAGGGTGCATCATTATTGGTAGGACGGTTGGTCTCCCAGCCACTTGGAGACGGTTAGTTTTCTCCCAGCCGCTTGGAATAGGGTTAGTGTTCCTCTGGCGAGTTTATAAAACTAGGGAAATGAATAGAATTAAGTATGGTAATTGTTGTAATCAGATCGAAGAAGAGCTGAATGTAATTGCATATCGTGTTAAGGAGAAATCAAACTATTCTGTGTTGTCAATTTGTTTCTGTTCTCTGTAATTACAAACTGCATAGCTGTAGATTTCTTTTCCTTTCTATAATTTCATTGTTGCAAAATGTCGATGTGAAGCATTCCACTGGTGAGATTTCTGTCGAAATCAATGGAATGGCTTCGTTGTATCATATTCATTTGTTTCCTGTGTTGTTTCATTGTTCGGTGGTGTAGAGGATCCAGACAGTGCGAGGTGCACAGTAGGTTGACCTAGCATCTCCATGTGCTAGGGTTTGGATCGGAGGAGTAGGAGCTATTATCAGTGAGATAGAGGCCATTAGAAAAGCATTCCTCACTCAGAGCGATGAGGATAGTCTGGCTGAAGGGAGGTTCGAGCCGCTGAACAGAAGTTGCGACCTAAGATTCAGATCGGGGTGACAAAGCACATCGGCCAGAAGTTGTGCGTGCTTGCCAACGAGTAGGGTCTCACCGAAGATAACACATATCGGCATATCAGGAGAACAAACAAGGAGTTCGCCGATGATCTAGGTCTTGCCGACGAGTGTGGTTCGAAGGTATATTGAGAATGTATGTTGAGAAAGCTTGGTAAAGGTCACAACGATGAGAGATTGGCGATGGTTGAATTGACTGTCGGCCTGAGCGAAGAGGGAGTAAGTCTTACCATATGAGGCTCCCCATCACCCCCCATAGGTGACATTTACTTTAGGATCGCCAAATGTTCCCACAAACATATCCCTAGAAGAAACATGTTAGTGTCTACAACATCATGATAAACAACAACATTAATGCATATGATTAACCACACAAAGAGCCAAGGTTATACAACAAATTTGGAGTTTGAGGATAACCGTGGGGCTATATCATGAAGCTCTTCGAATAGAGTACCGCCAAGGCCAGATTCAAATGACAATAAAGGTGCACAGAGCAACAGTATTGTTAAGGTTTGTAAAAGCGATAGAAACATCATGAAATTCACTACACATAAAGCACGAGTGCTTCCACTAGCCAAACGTTAAATAAAATATACAACCCCATCGTCATATTAGGAACTAAGTCCATTTTTTGATTGCTCTCGAAAGGGATATAGGTTTGCATCAGTATAAATGTTTGTCGTCATCCGCCCACTAGATGGAAACACTAGAGGAAGGAAAATAATAAATAAGAGAGGAGAAACAAGTGTCTTAGGGAAAGTCACATAGGAGGGTGCCCCCAAGTCACCAACCACGACGCTATGTCCGTAAGACACAACACACAATAATGAAATCAGAGAGAGAGACAATATAGAAGAATGATGATACAAATAGAAGAAGGTCACAATAGAGGCGGTCTCCTACTATCCCAAACCTTACAAGAGAATCAAGGGTCATCCCATGAGGCCTAAACAACACATAACACATCATAGAGGAATCACATCACAAGAGAGATAAAAGGTTAGAGATACTTACCTGTAGGGACCCTACCGGGCTAGAGGTTGTCTATAAGCAAATCATCGTCATCATCTTCCCACTCCCTAATGTTGGAGGATAGTGGGACATACGGTACCATAGCCAAATTCATATCTTGTTCATCGTTAGGATCGTTGTTGTTTGGTTGTGCATTAGAATGAAGACTTGGTGGTATGATGTTAAGAGATGTGTCAATGAAATCATACTCTTGCATCCAAGTGTCCTCATGTGGAGGAACAATCATGGGAGAGGGATCATCACATGTTTTAGCAGTAGGTGTCATAGTGGAATTTTCCATAAAGTCATCCAAGGCTTCATCTAACATTTTGAGGTCATCACTAGTATATATACTATTGATCATGAATTTAGTGAGATCATCCAATATCCAAGGGTATATTCCCATGAAGTTTGTGAAGCTAGCAAAATCAGATATATAACAAAAGACTTTATATGTAGAGCACATAGAGAGATTAATATCATGAATGTGTGCTATTTGTTCCAAAACTTGAGGATGTTTATCAGTGAATTTTGAGAAATGCTCAATGTCTATAATGTATGCAAACAAAGATTCCAAAGAAATAGCCATGATATATGCTTTCAAATCAGAGTGAGATCAGATTTTTAAAATTTTCCAAAAGTATGTAGAAGGCATGTGCAAAACTATAGGCAAAAATGACCTTAAAATGCTTGATTTTTGTATTTTTTCAATGCGGGTGAATGAATCAAAGGATGTTGTAAGGATTTAAGTCAAGGGAAAAAAGTTATATGTCTAATATCAGTCCAAAACAGTAATGTTATCCTTCCCAACACACTCTTGATGCAATTTCAAGTTAATGCCAAGTCAAAATATACTGAAAATATGTCAAAATAGGCACTTTTTTCATCAAAACTCAATACAAAAGGGCATAACAAAGGGTGTTGTGAGGAAAATGATGATGGAAAGAAAATAATATCAGTAATAATAGCTACTTAGTGCCAAAATACCCAACACAACATGCTTTTAGTGCCACTTAAGGTCAAACCCTAGTGAAAATATAGCAAAAATAAACTATTTTTCATAATTTTTCAACTCCAAGACCTAGAAAAAAGGGGTGTTGTAAGGAATTTTAGGAGGTACAGAAAATAATATCAATAATATCAGTCACCTCAATCCATAAAATTGATCACAACACACTTGGAGTGCAAACTAGGTCAAACCCTAGGGCAAACATAGCAAAAATGTGTAGTTTTTCACCGAATTTTCACCACAAGAGCCCGATAAAAGGGTGTTGTGAAGATTTTTTGGAGGGGAAGAAAATGATTACCCTGATAAAAACAAATTAATGCAAAATACTCTTCACAACACACCTATGGTGCAAGTTTATAGAGTCGATAAGGCCAAATTTAGTGAAAATCGTTGTTTTTGAAACCCTAGGTTTGAGATGTTGATGCAAAATGCTATCTGAATGTTTTGAGGTCTGATTTATGATGAAAATTAAATACTCTCATATCTAAAAATTATTTTCAAGATTGAACATGCAAAATGCCCATGCAAATTTAATAAAAATGCATCAAAATTGCTAGTTCTTGTTGAAATTTTCTATGCAAAATTGCAAATATTTTAAATCTAAATACAAATTTACACTAAACTGCAAGACTACAGCCAAATGTAAATTTGAATTAGCCTCTAAAATCAGTAGAAAAATCTGAGAAAATATTTTGCCTACTAACCCTAGATTTTGGAATTACTAGGTTATATAAAATTGTCAAAATTTCCACAAAACCCTAGCACTTAAATGATGAAAATGCAATGCAAAATTTTAATTTTTTGTATTTTTCTGTAGTTTATATCAGATCTGATGCAAAAATTATGAATTAGGAAAATTTAGAAAGAATTGATGCAATTTAGTAAGCCCAATAATGTAATTTTTTTAAATTTTTCTCAATGCAATAAAATGAATGACTATATGAAAGAATGAAATCAATCCAGATCTGAAGACAAACACTTAGCAAGTTGCAATTTAAGTCCAAAAACATGGGTTCACCAAAATGTTTAGGGGAAAATTAGATTTATCAATGTTTTAGTTTTTTAGATGTTTAAATCTGCCTTTCCTCTATACATTCAAGGATCTAGGGTCGAGTGGCGAGCACTATCATACCCTAGGTCACTGTGAGATGTAGGGAAACTTGGATTAGGGAATTTAATCATTAATTTTCCTTCTCTTATGCCCAATTAACCATTAAAACCCTAATTATGCAAATACGACAACAAATTGACGAATGACAGAAAAAGCTCTTGCAAACAAGAGTAAAATACCAAATCATAGAATACCTGTTTTTAGGGTTCTGAAGCGGAACAGTCGGGAACACTGGAGCAGGCGCTGAAGTCTAAGGTACCAATTTCTTCATGGATTTCGGACCTCCTTCCGACACTGATCAACCCTGTAACTTTTCTTTCTTGAAACTCAGATGCAGAGGACACTAGAGCGAGTGCCCAAGTCCTGGAAGTGCTCCTGTGTCCTGCTTTTCTTCAGATCCTGAATCCCTAATGTCTGCCAATCCTTCCTGTAACTCTACTTTTCCCAAATGCGACACCTGTAACATGCAATCACAAGACTTGGTTTGGGGGTTGTGGTGTTTAGAGGCTTGCCTCAGTCAAGCCCCGGAGGACACTTAAGTCTCCGAACACCGTTGTCAGATAAAGAGTGTGTGCCCTTGTGAGGCAGAGGTAAAAACCAAAGGAATCAATAATGAAAACACAATATTATGTCACCTTGTAGTGAAGCTCTCATGGAGGAAGATGCTCTTCATGCCATGTAGAAATTGATGCTCAAATCTACAAATATCAACACATAAAACATACAAGTCTGCTCTTGCAACACAATAGAAGCCTTGAATCACCTTGGGAACATAATTGCTTGCTTGTAATCATCTAATTGGAATCTCTAGTTTACAAATGAATGCCTAAGCATGTTTATATATGCATCTACAAACACTCCCGCCAAGGTTTTCAAAATTCAAACTTACCGTGTTGGTAAAGGGACCTAATAACGGTCACAAACCAACACCCAAAAATTAGGGCTGCCCCAAAATAGGGAAGGACTGGAGGGCGCAGGTGCCCAAGTCCTCCCCCCTATTTTGGGCAAGGTACAGCTCAAGGGGTCCACCTAGGCCCAATTTGCCATGGAACCTAGGTCTCATTCCATTAGGATGCTAAATTATGAACTAAGATGTCCTAAATGCATGCTAAAGACCTGGGAGCTAAACCTTATGAGGGAAAAGTCCCCAAGGGGACATTTTTTGATGTTACAATAACCAACCTTTAACTCATCGAGATGTAGGATTCCTTTCCATTATGGCTTGAAGATTTAACATATGACTGGCTTTACAAAAACCATGCATAGTTATAATAACTTGAAAGTGTTTATTTTAATCAATAACAGAGTCTACAGACCTTTGAACTATTAGGAGGCTTCAAGTTATACACAGTGGTATCAACCATTGGTTATTTAATGGTTGTAAGCCTTTCATCCCTCATTACCAACTGTGCTAAAATACACAAGTTCTAATAATGAAAAAGCTTGTCTACAACAACGCATAACAATATATAAATGCATATGTCATAATTGGCATCATTTCACATATTGTATATACAACTTCCATATAAACAAGTTAACAACATTATGACATATTCATACCTATCGATTCGCTCGACTGAGTCAACAACAAAGATAATGATAGACTGGTAAGCCTCAGATTCTCACAATAATGTTAGACTAGTGCTCCTATGCTCTTCAGTCCCTCAGAAAAATATCATAACAATATATAATTTCCACAACTCGCAATGTCCAAAGTGCAAGTTTTCTTTCTTTCCACAGATAACAGTTGTGCTTTTGGAGATACTGTTTCCCCTTTTTCTCAACTGAGAGACTCTTCTTGTGTAACATAGAATGCATAACCACCCAAAAGAATGTCAAAGGAAAAGATGGTTATCCTTCTCACTACACGGAGAAACTAAAACTTCACAAAAGTCTCTAAGCGTGGAGCATGCAACTTACCGACTGTACTCTCGAAGCCCACACACTTTCATAGTCATTGTGGGATTATCCCAACTCCCACCACTCTACGTGGGTTAAGGAGAATGTAAATCACTACATGAACGTAGTGGAGGGGCCAAAGAAGAAATTATCATCGAAAAATAGATAATTATTAATTGAAATAAAATAGATTTCTATATCAATATAATAGTATTTAAACAAAAAATAATATATATACCAACATAATGGTATCATTACCATTATTACAAAAGTTGGTATTAATCACTTGATAAGGTGCGAAAGTGGGTTGAGATCTTCTCCCCCTTTGCATCCTTATGCAAAACAAAGAAATATATCAGGAAAAACTCTTTTGACCAATTCAAACAAAGTTTGACGTGGGAAAACCTTTTCCTCATGTCAAATTGACAAAGGCTGAATTAAAATATCTAAAAAGAATAGATAACTAATACATACCCCATCTCAAAATGGTTCACTAAGTACACGACTTAAAGCTCAAATGGTGAACCTAACTTTTCCGGACATCTATACCCTTCTCTCTAGTGATACTATCCTTCCATTCTGAAGGTGGAATCTCTTCCTGTTACACTCACAATCATGCAAACTATGATCAGTGTATCATCAATAAATCATTATTCATCATAATAAATTAATCTCACAACACATAATCACATGTTTAATTCTAAGCATTATTCATAATCCACATAATCAATAATTATCCTGCACATTTACCAAACGTCAAATCATTATCCTATGATTACCTACCCATTTAATCACATGAAAAGTAAAAGTTAAACATAGTCAAAATTGGGGATGTAACATATCTCCCCCCATAAGAATCATCGTCCCCGATGATTTAATGTATCCATCTTTATAACATGAAAAGAGTTTTGTTCATCATATATAAAAGCTTAAAAGAGATGAGAAATTTTTTGATAAATATCATCATAATTCTCCCAGGTGGCATTCCCTTCTGCATATTGGTCCGACTAGACCTTGCATTGAGTAATCTATTTATTACGCAAGCATAGCTTACGTATTTTGAGCACCTTGATGTGCTCGATCGTTACCACCCATGGGTCCTTTAGTTGTATGGTATTCCAATCAAGAATAGGAACATGATTATCTCCTGCAATATACTCTTTCAAATATGAAACATGGAAAACATTATGCAGCATGGCAAGAGCTCGTGGTAGAGCAATCTTTTATCCAACTGGGTTGACCTCCTCAAGAACTTCGAAGGGACCCACATACCTAGGAGCTAGTTTGGAAGTCTTTCCAAACTTAATAGAACTCTTTTGTGGTTTAACTCTTAAAAGGACTTTTTCTCCTACTGAGAAATGCCTTGTGATGCATTTAGCATCTGCATAAATTTTTTGCCTATCATTTGCTTCCGCTAGCCTTTTCTTAATCAAATGGACTTGCTCTTCCATTTCTGATAGCATTTCTTGACCAAGGCTAATCCTATCTTCTAGTTTATCTTATCTTATAGGAGTTTGACACTTTCTTCCATATAATGATTCAAATGGAGCCATCTTAATAGCAGAATGATAGGAATTAGTATAGGCAAATTCCACAAGAGGAAGATAATCTTCCCACTTGTATTGCCGGTCCATGCAATACATTCTCAATAGGTCTTCCAGCACGTGGTTTACTCTTTTCGTCTGACCATCCATCTCTAGATGATAAGCAAAGCTTATGTTCAATTGAGTTCCAAGCGATGAAAACAAGGTTTGCTAAAACCTTGATGTCATATGGGCATCCCTATCTGAGATAATCTTCTTAGGGATATCGTGCAATCTGAATACTTCTTGTACAAATTTGCCTGGTGCCCCATCTGTCAAATTTCTGGGTATGAAATGTGCTACCTTGGTGAGTCTATCCGCCACAACCAGAATAGCATTGTGTCTATTTCTAGACATAGGAAGTCCTTGAAAAAAATCCATGCTAATGATTTGCCATTTCCATTCCAAAATTTCATGAGGGTATAAAAGTTATGTCAGGTGATGGTGTTCTGCCTTCACCCTTTGGCATTCTAGACATCCAGCTACAAACCTTGTAGTATCCATTGTTATTCCTTTCCAGAAATATAATGTTTTTACATCAACTAGTAATTTCATCATTCTAAGATGTCCTAAATAGGGTATGGAGTGAACCTCCTTCCACACGATATTCCTTAACTCCTTAGAGTTTGGAACGTACATCCTTCCTTTAAACCTTAATAGTCCATCTGGTTCAAAGTGGAATCCATCATACCTAGAATCATGAGGATTGTCCACAAGAGCTTGCTTTACCTGCTTATGGTATTCATCTCCTTTGGACTTTTGCAATACCTGATTCCTAAAATTAGAATGTATGGAGATCATCAAAGAGATATGTATTCTCCTACTTAAGGCATCAGCTACTCAGTTTTCCTTGCCCTGTATATATTTAATCTCAAAATCATAATCATATATTAACTCTAACCATCTCCTTTGATGAGCATTCATATGTGGTTGAGTAAACAAATATTTGAGCCCTTGATGGTCTATTTTTAGCTCAAAAGGTTTCCCAATCAAATAATGTCTCCACATTTGCAGTGCATGAACCACTGCTACCAATTCCATATCATGAGGAGCATAATTCTGCTCATACAGTTTCAATTTTCTGGATTCATAAGCAATAAATTACCCATCCTGGACAAGTACACCACCTAATCCTTCTTTTGAGGCATCGGTGATCACTACAAAATGACCTTTCATGTCAGGTACCTTCAAAATAGGTGCCAAAGTCAATCTTTCTTTTAGTTGGTCGAATGCCTCCTAACATTTCTCTGATCAATCAAATCTTTTGCCTTTTCTTTGTAATGAAGTAATAGGATAGGCAAGTTTTTAAAAATTAGCACAAATTTTCTATAATATCTTGCTAGGCCCATGAAACTATGGACCTCATGCACATTTCTTGGTGCTGCCCATTCCAAAATGGCTCTAATCTATACTAGGTCCACAATAATTCCCTTAGCTAAAATTATATGACCTAGATACTACACTTCCTTTTGAAAGAAAGTACACTTTGAGAGCTTACCATACAATTTATGCTCTCTTAATCTCTGAAGAAAAATCCTTAAATGTTGAAGGAGTTCCTCCTAATTCTTGGAGTAAATCAAAATATCATCAAGGAACACAAGGACAAACTTGTCCAAATAGTCTCTGAACACACTGTTCATTAAGTTCATAAATGTTGCAGGTGCATTCGTTAATCTAAAGGGTAGGATAGTGAATTCATAATGCCCATACCTTGTTCTAAAGGTTGTCTTATGAATATCCTCATCTTTTAGCCTCAATTGATGGTATCCTGATCAAAGATCAATCTTTGAAAACACACTTGCCCCTCACATTTGATCAAAGAGATCATCAATACGGGGCAAAGGATACATGTTCTTTATCGTTGCCTTATTTAGCATATGATAGTTAATGCTTAACCACAAAGTACCATCTTTGTTTTTAACAAAAATTACTTGTGCTCCCCAGGATGAAACACTAGGTCTTATTAATCCTTTGTTTAGCAATTCCTGTAATTGAGCTTTTAGCTCCATTAGCTCTGTTGTGGTCATTCTATAAGGATCTTTAGATATAGGTTTGATCCTAGAATTATATCTATTAAGAAATCAAAAGCTCTCTTAGGAGGCAATCCCAGTAGTTCATTTGGGAATACATCCTCAAAATCTCAAAAAAAGGGGTATCTATACATATATGATCTCTCCTGATCTATGGATTCTCTTCCTTCAACTCCTTAGAGTTTCTAAGATTCATAGTACATCAAATCATCTAGGAATATAGATTCCTCATGAATATATATTTTCTCCATTTTAACAGCAAAAAGTTGGCATCCTTTTCTTTGGGCTCTTTTCATCTGTAGGGCATATATTTGCCTTAATTTAACCTCTCTAGGGTTGCCTTGTAGAAAAAATTTATTCCCAAGGTCATCTAGGCATTCTATTGTTTTAGCAAAACAATCCACTTTAGCTCTATGTATCCATAGCCAATTTATTCCAAGGATGACATCATATCAGCCTAATGGGGCTACATAAAGGTTCACTTTAGTGGAAAAACTCATAGGTTCAACCTTAGCCTCAAACAAACATTGCTCTACCTGAGCTCTAGTCTGATTAGCATATTCAACTAACCAGGTATTTTCCATGTAACCATCTTTTCTAGAAATTGTATTTAGAACTTTTGGAGAAATAATAAAACATTCTATAGCACCATTATCTATCAAAATTGAAATTGGTATACCAGATAAAATACATGTGGTTTCAATTGGAGTGATTTTATACTCATCTTGCCTATTGTCCAAGGCTACATGTATCTGTTGTTGGAAGGTTATTTGTTGTGAGGGTAAAATATTTCCTTGTGGCTGAGTCCGTTGTGTCTTATTATGACACTGATTGGCGTAATGGTCACTACCACATAAATAACACCCTCCCATGGGTCCTCACCTCTAATAAGGCTTTCCTGAATTGTCTCCATTTTTCTTAGATTTATTATTGTTTTTCTTTTCACCCTTGGATTCATTCTGATTGTCCTTAAATCCTTTATCACCTTTCTTATTGAAATTCTGCTTATTGCCCTTTTTCTTGAATGACTGGGAGGATTGGGACCAATTGAACCTTTTACGGTTCCTTTCCCAGTATGCAGACATGGATTTCAATTTTTGTTCCCATTTAATAGCTTTATCATATAATTGGTCCATTGTAGTGGGACCGTGCACATCATATTCACCTCCAATTTGGGCATTCAATCCCATGATGAACTTCTAGTTGCAAAATCTCTCATCTTGTTGATATTGGGCAACATATTTGAGGAGATGAGTGAATTTCTCCTAGTACTCATTCACAGATGAGTCATCATATCTCAGATTTTGGAAGTCTATAAGCTTCTGATCAAAATATAACTAAGGCAACCATATTTGCCTAAAACATTCCACAAACCTTTCCCAAGTTATACTCAAGGAGCTCAATTTTAACTCCATCTTCTTGTTCATCCACTAGGTGGATGCTTCACCTGCCAATTGGTATGCTCCCCATACCGCTTTGGTGATTTCATAATAGTTTCTTATTTCAAAGTATTTCTCCATATCTATAAGCCATGTCTCCACGACATCTTTGCTTACAGTCCCATCAAATTTGGGAGGTGTAATCTTTTTCATATCTCTCGATAATTCTAGAGCCAGATGGCTTCTTTTATCCTCATCATGTCTCATTTCGGAGTTATTCTCTCCACATCCACTTTGGGTGGTGTTTTCATGATGTTCTTCATCTTCACTCCCATGGAAGGCTTCCTACCTAGGTCCATTCTAACCCCTGACCTCCTGCTCTAAAGTTCCAATTCTTGCCCTCATCTCATGGAGCATAGCAAGGATCTAGTCAAGTTTAAAATCAGAGTGGCCATAAGGTTGGCTTTCCTCTTGGCTATCCCTAATGCTAGTTCTTGTCTAAACCATGTTGCAATCTACTTCTCCTAAAGTTTGCAGATTAAGCATTCAATTAGTTTTTCATACTATTGAATCCATTCATAAACATAAATCCATTCTCATTTATGCAATCTTAAACAAGAAGGAAAACTTTTGCCAAATTTTCAAAATTGCATTATAGTATCCATGGATCACATAATATCCATCATTCATTACAAATTTCCACATCTTGCAACTGCAAGTCACTTTCAAGTTGGGAAATCTTCCCAAGTTTATCCTCATCCTTGAGGTTCATCAAATCAGATTTAGGAGGTGGATGTACTCACAAGTACTCATCCATGACCTCCCAAGTAATAATAGGAGCTTTAGGACCACTCCCCAATGGTAAGTACTTAGGTGCAAAGGGTTTCACTGATTCATTTTTCAGAGGTAGGAACAATAGCCTTAACTGCTTTGTCCTTCTCTAGCTTGATGCATTTAATAGCATCAGCGAAGGTTTCGATATCAAATAACCATGTGCCTTCCAAGTAACCAGTTTGGCCTAGGCTTTTCATTCTTGAGGCTTGCTCCCTCATAGCCTTTAGGTAACATCCATTTCTCATTACCTTCTTCTTTGGTGTCATTCTTATTCTTACCATTATGGCAAAAGAACATCCAAACATTAGCAACTGTTAATGTCTGAGGAAGATTTCATGTAGTGAGCTCATAGGTCCATTGATTGAACCTGGTAGCTCTGATACCATATGTAACATGTCATCTCATATTACCCAGAAGTTTCATTCCCATTTTACCATCAAGTAAATAAAAATTACATGGTAGTCATAATCATATATTTAATAAACACTAATCATTTGCATAATGATTACATAAAAAGCATATACTTTTTTTTTAATATTTTCAAACTGAAAATGTATAACATGTTCAAAGATAACATGCTAGTGAGTTCCTTCACTTTACAATCATAATGTTTTGCTCATGGAGATAATGATAAGTTTACATAGAAATTGACTCTCAATTCATTTAAATAGAATATATTGTATCTAGAGTTTTGATATCTATCTTCATAAGTCTCGGCTTGTCTTCTGCTTGGGAAGGAGAGCATCACCCAAGTGCTTTTCCTCCAACCACAGACCAACAGTCCCCCACACAACTTCCTTCCTGGAAGTGGCCCTACCCTTCACAAAGGGTATAGATATAAGGAACCATTAGGTTTTCCATCTGAGTATCTAGTGTTGTGTCCTTCATAACTCATCACGGTCATACAACTATAGATCCACTCTATGTATGACACTACTGGATGGTTATGCCATTTGGAGCACAATGAACTGACTAATGCATGCAAAGATGGATGCATTACTTTGGCCAAAGATTTAATATGCATAGACATTTCACAATGAATGTAGTCAATTGTTCACACACTTCTAACTTGACTTAGAAGCTATCTCATCCTACAGTGATTATATATATAACTTGTATAATCATTATTTCTTTTCCAGTCCATCTAACCCATATCAATCCTCAGTCTAGGATATATATATATATATATACACATTGTAAAAAGGATTGGAATTTCCACCTTTTTTTGAGAGTCCCTCTTTTGCATCCTTGCAAATTCTAGGGTCTATGACTTCTTGTCATTTACTCTCTATTACTAATATCTAGTGATCTTCAAAACACACCTTTATACTCATTTTGTCTCATTCTAGGGTTTTCTTGATCGCTTAATGTTGATCAAACATATTTATAAATCAAGTCATTTTGACTCAAGAGTCTTAGTTTATGTAACTCTTCTAATTTAATTCAAGGGTTAACTTTTCAAACCCATGACATTAAATAATAAACACTCTTGTTCTTTGTTTCAAAAGATATATCATACTAGATTCCTCTAGTTTACTTTGACCATTTGGTCGTATTAACCTTTTAATTCATACAGCAAGAGCAAACATTGTCTACTAAATATACCCTTATTACATGCATTATCTCAATAGGGTTTCTTTCTTTCTCATAACTAATATTTAGAAAAAGTCTGGTCAATCAAATCAATAGTTAAATTTAACAACTATGGTCATATACTCGACCATCTTGACCATCTTAAGTCGTATGTCTTTCTATAAGAAACAATTAAATAAACAGAGTTTAAGTTCAACATCACTCAAAATACTGCTTATCATGCAGTCATGCAAGTCTAGTTTGGTATCACACATCATCTACAATGATGAGAGTTATATCTTTTCTAAGGAAAGATTGGTCTAACCAACCTTTAACTCATTGAGCTGTAGGATTCCTTTCCATTATGGCTCAAAGATTTAACATATGATTGGCTTTACAAAATCCATGCATAGTTATAATAACTCAAAATCATTCATTTTAATCAATAACAGATTCTATAGACCTTTGAACTGTTAGGAGGCTTCAAGTTATACACAGTGGTATTGACCACTGGTTATTTAATGGTTGTAAGTGTTTTGGCCCTTGTTACCAACTGTGCTAAATTGCATGAGTTCTAATAATGAAAAAAGGTTGTCTACAACAATGCATAGCAATATATAAATGCCTATGCCATAATTGGCATCATTTCACATATCATATATATAGCTTACATATAAACTTGAGTTAACAACATTATGACATATTCATACTTATCGATTGGCTCGACTAAGTCAACAACAAAGATAATGATAGACTGGTAAGCCTTGAATTCTCACAATAATGTTAGACTGACGCTCCTGCGCTCTTCAGTCCCTTGGAAAAATATCATAACAATATATAATTTCCACATCTTGCAATGTCCAAAGTGCAAGTTTTCTTTCTTTCCATAGCTAACAGTTGTGCTTTCAGAGATACCATTTCCCCTTTTTCTCAACCGAGAGACTCTTCCTATGTAACACAGAATGCATAACCATGAATGCATAATCACCCAAAAGACTATCAAAGGAAAAGATGGTTATCCTTCTCCCACTACACGGAGAAACTAAAACTTCTCCACAAAAAGTCTCTATGCAAGGAGCATTCAGCTTACTAGTTGTACTCTCGAAGCACACACACTCTCGCAGTCACCATGGGATTATCCCCCCTCCCACCACTTTAAGTGGGTTAAGGAGAATGTAAATCACTATGTGAACATAGTGGAGGGGCCAAAGAAGAACTTCTCATCGAAAAAGAGATAATTCTCAATTGAAATAAAATAGATTTCTATATCAATATAATAGTATTTAAACAAATAAATAATAAATATACCAACATAATGGTATCATTACCATTATTACGAAAGTTGGTATTCATCGCTTGATAAGGTGTGGAAGTGGGTTGAGATCTTCTCCCCCTTCGCATCCTTATGCAAAACAAAGAAATATATTGGGAAAAACTCTTTCGAGCAATTCAAACGAAGTTTGACATGGGAAAACCTTTTCCTCACATCAAATCGACAAAGGTCGAATTGAAATGTCTAAAAAGAATAGACAGCTAATACATACCTTGTCTCAAAATGGTTCACTAAGTACATGCCTTGAAGCTTAGATGGAAAACTTGACTTTTCCAGACATCTATACCCTTCTCTCTAGTGATACTCTCCTATTCTGAAGGTGGAATCTCTTCCTATTATACTCACAATCATACAAACTATGATTAGTGTATCATCAATAAATCATTATTCATTGTAATAAAATAATCTCAACAACACATAATCACATGTTTAATTGTAAGCATTATTCATAATCCACATAATCAATGATTATCCTGACATTTACCAAATGTCAAATCATTATCCTATGATTATCTACCCATTTAATCACATGAAAAGTAAAAGTTAAACATAGTCAAAATTAGGGATGTAACATTTCCTATAGTGATTTTTCATGTTCACAACTTATTAAAGTAGTGAATTCACCGAAATAGGTTTTCCAGGTTGTTTTGACACAAATTTTCTTAAAGACTCCTAAAGATGTCCCATTTCATCCTTGATCATCCTTAGGCATCATAACAACCCATTTTGCAACATGATCCACTAAGAAGTGTCTAACTCCATCTCCTAGCTCTACACCGACACTCCCATGAACATGAAACAATATGATCTCAATGGTCAAGTTTACTTGGACTCGATTTTTTGGATCATACCTCCTCAAAAAGAAGGTTCTTGGTCCCTCAAAAATTATAGAGACTAAAAAATTATGATAGAACCCTTGATTCTACATGCTAGCTCAAGAACCTTTATTATCACATCTTGGCAACATCCAAGCTAGTTTGTTCTTCAAGCATATGCAAACCAATCATGGACACCAACCTACCCTATGATTGATCCACTTAGTATATCAATAAAACTTGACCTCATTCTCTTCATCTTCCTTGAAATGAAGATGCTTATCCACATGTGACAACCTTGCATCTATTTATTTCTTTTTTCACATATGAAGGTCTTTTCTAGCCCCATCAACTACATCCTCACACTTAGAGACTACAAACCTTCTACTCACATGTTAATCAATCATTTTCTTTTTGAGATATCCAAATCAATCTTAGATTTTCTCACTATGAGAGTTCAAGGGGTATTCTTTTCCATTTAATATAAATCTATAAATTGGTTCTTCCTTCATAAATAGATCTCATCACTTTCATACAAATATGGACTCCAAAATATTAAACTGAAAATGTCTAAAGGATCCACATCAAACACTACCTCAACAACAAAATCCAAACTTCAACCAAATTAAACTTACATTGCTTTGTGACCTTCACATTTATATTATTTGTCAATCGTCTCAAGGAATGAGGATATGAGTGGTCTACTACTTTCAAACCAAGCTCTAAAACTAACTTGCAAGAAATCAAATATGCTTGAGCTCGTGAATTAAGCATTGCATCAAACTTCTTACCTTTGGATTTCAAAATAACTTAGTGAGATCCTCTTCACTTGAGGTTCCACCACTCACCAAAACAACAACCTTTCTCAGTGTAACACAAGAAAGACACACACCAACAGGTTTGAGTCACCACCTATTTCTTTTACTTTTTCCACACAAACAATGTTCTTTATCTTTCCCCTTCTTCATCCAAAAAGGTGCTAAATCTAAATGTGAATTCCAACACCTTTCATCAACATTCCCATCCTTATCATAATGACTACAATTTAAGATTTACTCTTAGCTCTGAACTTTGTTTTCACCATGGTAATAGTATTATTTTACCCTCACCATCGTGGTTCTTCTCACCACCATATTGTTGTTCTCCATCATTGCACTTTTAAAAAAGATCCCCTTCTTATCTAGCTCAAGGTAGTGTGCTTGGGCACAAATCTTGTCTATGGTTTGGGGTTGGGCCATGAGAACCACTCTTTTCAAATAATCCTCCCACATAATTTATCAACACCTCATAGGATCATAAAATCCTTCCCAAGTTGAACTTCCCTCTTTCTAAACTCGCTTATATGGGCTTGTATGCTTTTCCCATGCTCTTGCTTCAAATGATGTCATTGCATCACTATTTCGTCTTCATGGTAAATTGGGTAGAATTGTTTCCTCAATAGTGTTTTAAAGTCATCCCACTTGGACATCGATGGTACTTTTTAAACCTCCAAGGCACTTTTTGAACCTTGAAGGAGTGTGCATAGCTCTCTTACCATGTAAAAAAACACACACACACACACACAACAATTTTCAACCTTGTAAAAGAGTTTTGTTGGTTTAGAGATAACTAATGAAGAATGAAGTATAGCTTAATTTGGGAAACCCATTAATCCAATTTCTTAGCACTAGTTTCTCCATTTTATGGTTGTACATCAATTATTGTCTTTGCTTTGAAGAATCTTTGCTTAAATAAATCACCTTGATTTGTCTCCCTTCTTTTAGGTTCTTCTCCTTCCATGTTGTCTTTTTTAAATTCCTAAGTTGGGGATTAAGACTAACATCATGCTTTCCAATTGATCCACCTTCTCCACTATGCTACGAATCCATGCAACATCCTCTTTGAGTTTCTAGCTCTCTTCCTTGTCATCTTCTCTTACCATTCTTGTTATTCTTAACCACTCTCTTGATTCAATTTTAGGATCAAAAGACACTAAGCTTCCTTTCCCACTTGATCTAGTAGACAACATAAAATTGGAATCTCTACAACAAATAAATTTCCAAAAGATACAACTATTCTGATACCACTTGCTCTATAAACATGAAGGATATTCCTCACTCTATATTAGAAAACATATACACAATAAAAATAACTCAACAAATACTCTCAATATGCACTCTTAACCACCTAAAATGGTGTCAACTTAACAAGGACAAGTGAATATCAAGAAAAATATAGTTTTCTCAATGTGCAAAAATAACAAATATGAAACATACACCATAAACTTTCAAAAACATAATTTTCCTTGGGGAAAACCCTACTTAGGTGAAAAATCTATCTCTTGAGATAAAATACTGCCCACCCACTATCAAAAGGTTCACTACAAATGTTTACAATACCACCATGGCATCCATGAGCTCAAACAACAACTTCCCAACTCATAACACACTTACAACTACTCTCACCATGAAAAGGCTAGCTACAACACACTTGCAACAATCAAATAATGGACTAAAACCACCTTCCAATGAGAGCCAACCCAACTCAAGTCATGGTGAAGCAATATATCACTTCCCTTAAGTCTCCCATACAAGGACAATGGAAAATCAATTACTGAATGGAAAGATCAAACATTAAAAACTGTTCAAATTTCATGTTCTATCTTCATTGTGATGAGTTTGTTGATTTTGCTAGGGGAACACACATTTGCTGCAACATTCTATGCATTTTCCAAGGTGATTTTTGTGGTCAACGCCTATTGAAAGTAGCAAAGTTACTAAAATATTTTTTTGGGTTGTTATGAGGTCTACAACTTTTTATGAAGACCCCTAGAGATGTCTCATTCCATTCTTGATCATTCTTAGCCACCATAACAAACCATTTTTCAACATGGCCCATCGAGAAATGTCAAATTTTATCTCCTAGTTCTGCATCAGTTCTCCTACAAACATGAAACATTATGACCACAATGGTCTAGTTTACTTAAACTTGATTTTTTGAATCAAATACCACACTTTAGGTATTTTGCATATGAATGTATTTTGTGTCAAGTCCAATCTTGTGAAATAAGAAAAAGGGGTCTAATCGGAGTTAAGGAAGATTCAACCTTCTTACAACAAACTCCCCAAGGTGTTTCTTAGTACCACTAGCTCTCGAAAGCAAATATTTGAACATATGTGCACATGTTTCAAAAGTTCACAATAGAGTACATAATCATGATAGGGCAGACAAAATTGTACCACCTAGGTCAAAATCATTTGTGATTATGTCTATAGATAGAGCAAACATTAGGAGTAGGTTAAAGATAGAATCTTTGACCAATATCTAATATCAAAATTCCAAATCTTATCATTGAGTATTTCACGTAGTCAAATCAAGAACATCAACAAAGAGCTAATAACTACTCATTTATTAATTGTTAATCTCATCTCATTAATTAATTTAAGATCTATTTAAGTGCATTGGCTATTTATCTTAAGTACACCTTAAATTAATTTGTAGAGTGCACTTTCTTTCCCTATAATTATATAATTTAAGAGGAGGAAATAGGAACCCTAAAAGTTAAAGATACCTCTTGTTTAAATTTATGTTGATGTAAATAAATGATTAATCAAATAAATGAGATCTAGACTAACATAAATGAGTTGAGCCAAAACATAAGTAAATGTTAAAGTGTAACTAAAAAGAGTAGGGTTAACAATATCTTATCTCTTCCAAATGGGTTTGAAGTGATGTGATGTGATCAGTCTTTTGTTGCATTGTTGAAACTAGTTTTTGTTTGTGTACTTCAAATCCTTTTGAACATATGCATCTTTTGAACCTTGTGTGAATCAACTAGTCAAAATCATTATTGTGAATTAGTCTTTTGAAAATCATGATCTTGTTTACACTTGTCATTATTTTGAATTTCAATCCTTTCACTTCAATACGTGTACAATTTCAAGGTGGTGTTTAGGAACACCTTTAGGAGCTTGTTATGGTAGGTTTGAAGTACTTTGCCTTCTTTAGCCTTAGTCATCTCCCTTTGAAATTATTGTTCACAATGGATTATGACAAGATAACTGGATGTCAAATGGACAATGCTAAGTGCAAGGGTGTTCTTGTTCTAAAGATGCTCTTTGACCGATTTTAATGATTGCTAGGAGATGGATATTTTTCAATTATAATCAGATGTTGTTAGAGTTCCCTAGGAGTTGTCTCTAAATAAGAAACTAGGTAGTGCAAGAAGTTGGGTCCATTTTTTGGCTAAAAAGTGGAAGTGTTTTCCCTGAAAATTAAAGTTTGTCACAGTTGGAGTCAAAATTTGAAGCACTTACACATAGAATCTTAAGAACGTCCAATAATATGGAATGTAGTATTTTGAATCTAGTTTTCAAATATGTAATTTATTCTAATACCTAGATGATACAAATTAATTTTACATAGGCTTGTACAAAAACCACTTTTAAAAGTCACTTTTTTAGGACCATACCATGCATGTGTACGACCAACATAATTTGACCTAAAAAAAAGTATTTTTCTAAATCCTTTTGGGGAAAGATGTGTATTATAGTGAAGTTTGATGAGGATACTTTTTTATATATATTTTTCTAAATAAATAAATAAATATATATATATATATATATATATTATTAATTTTTTATTGGCCCTAATTGTTGTTTTTGAAAACCCTTTGTGTACGACCAACATAATTTGAGCTAAACTAATCATAAAATGATTTTTTTTTCATGTGTAAAGAATGATCTGTATATTGATGACATATAATTTTAAAAAAAAAATTAAAAATTAAACGTTATTAAAAAGTGCAAACACCTATCATTTCAAATTTATGGACCAGTTTGCTCATAAATTAATTAATAAATAGAGAAACAAGTTGAATTAGAAAGAAATTACATATTTAAAAACTACACATCGTCATCTATAATGAGTTTTAATTTCATAAAAAAAATTTAGAAAAAAACATCATCAGCCATATTGGTAAAGTTAGTCTTTTCTCTTGCTCTGAACATGGACTTGTACTTGCAAGTCCAAGGCTAGGAGTTGGCTTACCATGCCTTTCCCGAGCCTAAGCTTATAGGAATGGGTACCCGTTCTAAAACAGGTACCCATTCCTTTTCCATGGGAAAAATAAGCACGCAAGACTGTTTTTAAAATTCAAATACAAGTTTAGACATAGGTACCTGTTCCTAAACGGGTACCCATTTAGGAATGGGTTTGTTTAGGCTCGGGTACCCATTCCTAAATGGGTACCCGTTTAGGAATGGGTCTGTTTAGGCTCTGACACCCATTCCTAAATAGGTACCCAGACTAAGTGGGTACCCTTTTAGGCTCATCCGCCCATTCCTAAATGGGTACTTGTTTATTTTAAAATGGGTACCCGTTCCTGTCAGAATTTTTTCTTTGTCCGCAACTTCCCCTATATGTGGACCCAACTTCTTGCGGGAACCCAACCCTAAATGTTTCATTTGAAATTTTCAAGCTCGAGCCAACTTATAACAATCACTTTTTGGGATGGGTTTGGGTCAACAAAAGAGAAATAAGTGTTAATTAAGGTGGATGTAGTTGCAGTAACTATTGCATCTAGCATAGGATTACAATTAGGTTCAAACCATTAGGGATAGGTTGGATAAAGGGCATGATTAAATCTAGGTTTGTCAACTTGCATGCTATAACTCTCAAATTAAACAATAGAACAATATATATATCAACAAAACTAAATTAAATACAAGACATTAAAAATAGATAGAAATACACACTTTTCTACTCTACAACAAAATCAAAATACTTTTTAAATTGTATAATTAAATGATATATTTAATAAATCTTACAAACCTATTTAATAAATTATGATGCTTCTAAAAAAACTATGTGGAACTTTTTGAATCAACATTTTGAATTGCACTTCGTGATCCATCATCAAGAAAAAAAGAGGAGGAAACAGTGTGATAGATTGTAGAATTAGGTCTATAAAAAGGAGAGGGTTGGAGGGACACAAAAACTAAGGCTTAGAGCGAAGAGACACGATACACAAGCAAATCCAGGATAAACTAATAATAAAAAAGAGAGAATAAAAGAAATTAGGAGGGAAATAGAGAATATGCAAAGGAATGAAATTCTATGATAAAGATAGGGAGAATATTAAGAGAACAAAAATAACATAACATTTTAATTATTATTATATCGTAAATTCAAGATGAGAAAAAAAGGAGAATATGAAAATTAAAGCTAGAAATATATTGAAAAGGAATAACAAAGAATTAAAGAAATAATATGGAGAATGATTAAAACTAAATTATAAATATCAAACAAGTTATAAAATTAAAGCTTAGGGTTAATGCCAACAATAAATATATTGAAATGTTATGTAATTTTACTCTTATATACCAAATTTTACTAAAGCATCGTAATCTATTCACATGGACTATGGAAATATCATGATTTTAAATCTATTTAATCTAAATATGTGAAAAAACTCCCTTATAATCATCATGTAAAAAATCTATAAAATATCTAAATGTTTCTATAGATATTCGCCCCCACCAATAATTTCGTAAGAGTGAATTTTCTACCATAAATTTCAATTATTTTTTTTTACTTTTGTTAATCTTATCTCCACTAAAAGCCAACTATAATATATGTTGACAAAAATATAATATATTAATCATTAACAAGATGATCAAATGCCAAAAATAATTTTCTTTCATAAATTAAGCACAATGCTTATCCATTTACAAACTTCAATTTTTTAAAAAGAATTACAACAAACTAAAAAAAATACAACTAAGGATTAAGTCCTTTACAACCAATTAGGCTTTGAAGGCTACATTTCAAAAGTGTTAAACATTTAAATTATCATAGGTTGTACATCCAATGCCATAACCCTCAAACATGTAGAGGAGAGAGAGTGCATCATGAGGGCATTTTTTCATCCAACACATAAGACACTATGCTTCCCTATGCTTACTCCCCAACTGGAGAAGCCCAACTCTTTAGCAAAGGATTTAGAGGTTTGAAGATGACTCTAGTGAGACAATCTATGCAACATGTTTCCACTAACATTCTAGCATTCAAACTAATGCAAATGTACTCAAACAACATGATATGGTGGAGAATAACAATTAAATAAAGTTTTACACTTTTTTTTTTTTTTAAAGCTTTGACCAAAGCATCTTTTACATGCAGTACTACATTGTCATGTTAGGTTGTAAGCTAGTAACTAGTCTACTATTCTATGGTTACCCATACTCGACATTGTCTTTAGTTCATATCTTAATTTATAGGCATAAATGTAGTTCAACAAACTACATTTTTAAGGATACAAATTTATGTTTAAGAGAGTTCTAAGTCCTCATATGGCTATCTTCACATGATTCATAAAGAAAAAAATTAACTTTTCATATTGAATTCTTTCAATTAATTTAGAATTCTATAATTTAATTGGTTTGCACTAGAAATTATAATAGCAAGTAACCACTACAGTTTCCAAATACACAGGGTCAAAATGATAGATAATTTGATAATATGGAATTCCAAGTTTAACATGTCGTATAATAGAGTAATGAAAATAATAGGGACCGAGCATTTCAAAGAGTTTAACCAAGTTTAAGAATCCATTTCAATCAAGAATCAACCAAAGACTGATAACAAGCTTTCAATACTTTTAAGAATATGAAGAAGTTAGAGTATAATAACTTCCCTTTCAATAGTTTTGAGTGGAGAAAATCCGCAAAAGGTGCGTTCAAGAATTTACATAGTCGTACCATTATAAGAAAATTTATTTCTATGGGGGGAATGGATTCATCTTCCCTCATTTTCATTAGAGTGGAAGCAGTTGTTGCTATATACTAGAGACATCACTTGCACATAAGAGGATGAGTCATGGTGACTCTATGGATAAAACTTCAAGGTTAGAGTGGTCTCGATTCAAGAAACCAATCAAGCAACTAATGAATTCAATGGGAACTCATTAGAAACTAGTAGCTTGGCTTGGCTTTTAAAAGTATATGAAATGATGGTACAATCAATATTACTCCTCTTTGGTCACAACTTCTCATCCTACGTAGGCTTGCAGGAAATCGAAAAGTTGTGAAATCTACCTATAGATATAGGCTATTATTAAATATCATCCATTTCAATAGTCAAAGGTCAATTTTGGCCAATAAAAATAAGACAAATATTTACCACTTTTTGTTGTGAATAAGGTGTAAATTTTCTATTCATTGTTTAACCATTGAAGTGGATGATATTTAAGTAGAGTAGTAGATATAAAACAAAATGTGGAAGCATAGACAAGGCACGTTAATTGTTTGATAGACTGCCTTAGTATGAATATAAGCATATGGCAGTTAGACGCCTAGTGTAAGGAATTACTACCATTGGAGAGAACCCACCTACAATGAAGAGTATCACACCAAGGAGTTGATATTTAAGTAGAGTAGTAGATATAAAGCAAAATGTGGAAGCATAGACAAGGCACACTAATTATTTGATAGACTGCCTCATTATGAATATAAGGATATGGCAATTAGATGCCTAGTGTAAGGAATTACTACCATTGGAGAGTGTTGGCAAGAGACACTACTATGATGAATGATTGAATGTTGTCATTGATGGCAACAAAGAAAGGAGATTCCACCGGCATGGCAAAGAGATTTTACTCTGGAAGGATAAATGGCTAAGGATGGGTAGTATACATTATATAGTGTAAATGATAGTGTTTGTGTTAGTATGCCTCTGTAGTAGAAGATCATTATACACAATTCAAGAATGTGGCCCATAGCTATTTGATGATCATATGTTCAAATGCTCAAGTCTTGACTTCCTTTGGAAGTCATATTGCAAAATATCTAAGTCTGGGTGAATAGAGTTAAGTCAGGAACAATGCACAGTACCAGAGTAAAAGGGTCTACATTCCTTTGTTGTTGCATATTTTGGCCTGCGGTTTTGAAGGTATAATGAGAAGTCCAAAATGAATGTTATTTATGAATCTTTGAGTCTCATATGGTCCACAGTAAGAGTTATGCTGTGTCAGATGAATTGGTCAAGCGTGTTCTTAAGTGACAAGCTGACATGCTTGTTAGATCTTTATACGGAGAAGATATATTGTTTGAACAATCAATCTAAGTGGTTGAATGATTGGTGCCGACCTATATGAAGACTATTGAATGATTGTTTGGGTCTGCATTGCAGATTGTGCACAAGTTCAAGCCGACAAGATATAACATTTGTATACACAGTTCATATTTGGCTTGCCAACCCAATTATGAGATAAACCTTGTAGCGGATATATATACTCGATGGATTTCGGTGTTGAAGTGGTGATAGAAGATGTGGTGTGTGTGAATTCAATGTATGCATGATCTATAGTAGAGTTGTGACCAAAAAAAGATAATAAGGGCAGAAGAGCAAAGTTTATGTAGAGCAGAGCAGACATTATGAAGACTTTTGAGTCTGTATATTGAGTTGTAAATGGAACTGCACCCCAACATTCTGTAGATGCATTTGTAGCAGTCATCTCCTAGCAGTGAGCCAATCTTTCTTCTATCTTCTCTTCCATTTTCTTGGTAGTGAGCCTATTGCAGTGAGCACTTCTTGGATAGTGAGTCCTAGGGCAGTGAGCCCTAAGGCAGTGATCCTTCATGTAATTTGATATTGTTATCATAATATATTGTGAGCTAACACTCATCATGGTTTTTCCCGTTTTGGGTTTTCCACGTAAAATCATGGTGTCTATGTGTTATGAATTTGTGGCTACTCTTCTCATGTTTACTTTACTTTCATGTTATAGAATTTGGTAAATGGATAAGTGAATGTGTAAATGAAATTTTTTTAAGAATACTGATCACCCCCCTCTCAGTATTCTCTACACTCAATAATTGGTATCAAAGCGAGGTTCCTTGGAAGAAGCCTATCATCTTGAGGAAGATCTGGGAGAGTTCACTCATGGTAGCTAGAAGATTTGGAAATTTCTCATATGAAAACAATGTTGAATTGGAAGCAGCTCTTATTGATCTTGAAAATTCTGAAGCAAAAATTAGGGAGCTGAAGGATAATATACAAGAAGCTGATGAATGCATTCTAAAGCTAAAAGAACAAGTCAAGAAATTTGAAGAAAAATACAAAGAGGTTAGTGAACAATTGATATCAACAAATGAAACCCTTGATGATTTGAAAGTGGAAGTTATAGAAAGAGCTAAAGTAGAAGAAGATCTAAATCTGATGGTAAAAAGCAAGTTAGAAGAATGTTCTAAACTTGAAAAAGAAGTTGTGTGTCTAAAATCAAATTTAGAGAAGGCTAAGAGCTATGAAGAAAAGTTCAAAATAAGCTCTATAAAGCTTGAGGAATTGATTGAAAGCCAAAAAAGTTTAGATGACAAGCAAGGTTTGGGATGTGAGAAAGGAGAAAGTTCAAAATTAGGTCAAGCAAACACTGGGTTGAACCAAAACAAAGGCAATCAATTCAAGAATCAAAGAAGAAGATCTAGAAGACCTCCGGTCAGACAGCCAAATGCTCAAAGGTACCCATCCTTCATATTTAGAGAAGGCTAAGAGATATGAAGAAAAGTTCAAAATAAGCTCTATAAAGCTTGAGGAATTGATTGAAAGCTAGAAAAGTTCAGATGACAAGCAAGGTTTGGGATTTGAGAAAAGAGAAAGTTCAAAATTAGGTCAAGCAAACATTGGGTTGAAGAAAAACAAAGGCAATCAATTTGGGAATCAAAGAAGACCTAGAAGACCTCCAGTCAGACAACCAAATGCTCAAAGGTACCCATCTTTCAATGGCCATTGTTTTAATTGCAATAAGCTTGGCCATAAGGCAACCCAGTGTAGGAGAATAAAATAAATCAGAATGTTCCATCATTCTCTAGTTAATGTTTCAATTGCAAGAAAATTGGTCATAGATTAAATGAATGCAGAACTCTGGTAATGAATGACTTTTACAATGCAAGGAATAATCAATCATTCAATGGAAAGTGTTATGCATGCAATAGATTTGGACATATAGCTAATCAATGCAGATCAAATCCAATCAATAAAAGGAATCAAGGACAAAGGAATGTGCTATGCTACAATTGTAATAAGTTTGGACATGTTGCAAGATTATGTAAAAGCAAGAATGAGAAGAGAGACTATCCTACAGAGAAGAGGAAAACAAAGAAGAGAGAAGATAAAGACAAGAACAAGATTTATCCAGTGGAAATCAAGAAGGAAATGAGCAAGATCTAGATTAAGAAGGATATAAATGAGGTTAGGAATGAATCCATACCAGTTTCTGGTGCAGATGCTTCCTTAAGGAAGTATATGGTGAGCTCTGGCTCAAGGGGAGCTGTAATGAAAATCTTAATCCCCTAGCCAGATTGTCAGTGCTGGGATCCAGCACAAATATATGATGTAAAGATTCATATGACAAATCTTTTGAAAGAAATTTTGGAAGAAAAGGATCAAACGCGAAACATTGCGGAGCAATCTAGGTTGGCTGGACTTAATAGAAAAGTGTTTGATAGCTTTTTAAGGATTGCATTTATGACTACTTAGGTTTTCATTTCAAGGGATAATAAGGAACTCATTCAACATACAATTCACTTTACATTCAACCTATCAAGCGTCTAGGAGAATTAAAGCAAGAATCCAAGTGTCTACAGATATTTCTAAAGCGATTCAAATCAAGTCAATCTCAAGTGAAGAAAAACCCTAATTCGACGAAAAAGGTATTTACAGCTTGAAAACCCTAATGTGAAGTTTGAATTATTCTGGGAAAATGTTTAGTCCTTAAGTAATCAAGACGACAGAAAAGCCTTGCCCCAAGTTGAAGAAACATTTCTTCAAATCACTGGAAAAAGATCCTATAGGTGCATTCTCAATTACTCCACATGGAGTTATGCATGAGGAAAATGTTAGAGCATACATTCATGTCAAACTAGAGGAATATGAGCACATGAATCTAGGAAAACTATACTTGGATGAACTGACTACTATGGATATTGTGTTAAAAGATGAATATAAAGTTCTAGGAGAAAAGAAATTTGACACCTGGTTGGATTTTCCTGTGATCTCGAATGATGCATGGGTTAAGCTTATTCTAAGCAGGATTCATGATGAGTTTCTATGGCTTGATGAACCCTATATGATAACTAAAGAAGCTATCAAAGCTGTAACTGGTATCATCTCCTCCAGAAGGGTTCCAGGTGCAAAGAAAATGAAGAACAATGTGGTAATGCAACTAACATGAGCCAAATTTGACAAGAATGCCCTTATGATAAATGAAATTAAGAATCTGACTACCAAATTTGCATCGATGATTATTGGATACAAAATATACCTTTCTAACAAGGAAAACTCTGTGTCTATACCATCCATATACACAGCATATGACATGATAAAAAACAACATGGATTATGACCTATGTGAATTGCTCCAAAGTGAACTAATGGAGAACTTGAAAAGAACAAAAGAGACAGATCATCCTTTCAAATATGGAACACTAATCACTTGTCTACTCTTCTATTTTCTGAAAGAGCTACCTGGCCTTGGAAACACTATCTGGTTTGATCATACACTAGTAGCCACTCAAATAAGAAATCACCTGCAAAGTTTGGGAAATCCTAACAAGTAGAATGAAATCCTATGGAGATACTTCGAGAACTTTCAAAAGAAAATGTCATGTAGAGTTTGGATACCTGAAAATGTAGTGATGAAGTATGAAAAGGACATTGTATTCAAGGTAGACAAAGACAAATGCTTCATGGAAGCTGTGGAACTAAGAACTGTATGGGTTCCTACACTAGGGTATGAAGTTACAGAAGATGTTTTGATTGAATTAGTTGATGTACTGCTGTGCAAACTGAAAGATCTCCAAGAAGATAGATTTGGGACATTCACAAAATTATCTATGGATCACGAGCAATCAGAGATAACATCAAGTAAGGCTAACACCAAAGCAAGAGGATTAAAATCCATAAGTGCTCCAGTAGAATGGACATCAAACACTCCAGAAAGGAAAGATGAGAGATCTGAAATGGAAAAACTAGCATCTAGCCCCAGAAAAAGAATAAGGACCTCATCCAATACAAAAGCCACAACTGGAATAGAAAAAGAAAAGGCAACTAAAGAGAAGAAAAGAAAGAAAGTTTCACTTGGTGAAGAACAAGTGGCAAGAGACACTGATGCAAAATTTTTGGAAAAGCAACAAAGAGCACAGATCCCAGACCTACCTGAATTTCTACAAGGACCAATAAATCTGAATTCTTTGTCTTCGGTATAGAAATTCAAATTAGTATCAACTATACAAGCCAACGCTTAGGAAGAAATATTGAAAATATATATACAGGACAATGAACTCATTGATGAAGCATCCGGTATTCTAGAAAAGCTGATACCCTCACACCCAAAAGACATATTAGTGTCTTCATCTGATTAGCTCAAAGGCCTGATAAATTTAGTAAGTACTCATTTTGAGTCCTTTGAAAAATCTGCTGACATCAAAGTTAGAAAGGAATTTGAAGATAAAAGACTAGTTGAGTTAGAAATCAAGTTAGACAGTGACAAAATTTTGTTAGAAGATAGTATCAAGAGTATGGAGAATGCAATCAAGGAAGCCTATGATATATACAAATTTTTTTTTTCATGGCCTGAGACCACTAAGGAAATAGAAAAGAAGGTCAAAAGCATGGAGCTTCAACTTATAAATATTTCTAAGACCTTTGATCCAATAGTTGACTCAATCAACAACATAGAAACACAAGTTGTAAATATTCAGAACAACATAAGTAGTCTGCCTAGCAGACATGAAGAAATTAAAAACAAGATGTGTCTGCTAAGAAGGATAATAAACTCTAAAATTGAGATCATAACAAGTCTAGCTGCAGAAGCCTTAAAGGTTTAGGGTACAATTGACATACCTATCAGCGTGAAGAAGGTAAAAGATCTGGTAATTCAAGTAAATTAGAACATCCAAATTTTGAACAATGCTAGGAATAAGTGGGTCGGAGAGTTAACACAATTAAAGATTGTGTACAAAGATTTCCTTCCACGTACAACAAACTAATTTGATAGGTCACAATAGAGTATGATAGTTTTTGTAGTTTTGACATAATTTTGACTCTTATACATACACCTTTGCCATTGATGTGAAAGGGGGAGAAAAAACCAGTGAAAAATGGGCAAACATCTAACGGGGAGAAGGAAAACAGAGTATATTTAGAAAGGGGGAGTAGACAAGCATTTTTCACTAAGTGTTGCCATCAATTCCAAAGGGGGAGATTGTTAGCAAGAGACACTGCTTTGATGAATGATTGAATGTTGTCATTGATGGCAACAAAGAAAGGAGATTCCACTGGCATGACAAAGAGATTTTACTCCAGGAGGATAAATGACTAAGTATGGGCAGTATACATTATATAGTTTAAATGACAGTGTTTGTGTCAGTATGCCTTCACACTAGAAGATCATTATACACAATTCAGGTATGTGGCTCATAGCTATTTGATGATCATATGTTCAAATGCTCAAGTCTTGACTTCCTTCGGAAGTCATATTGCAAAATATCTAAGTCTGAGTGAACATAGTTAAGTTAGGAACAATGCACAATACCAGAGTAAAAGGGTCTGCATTCCTCCACTGTTGCATATTTTGGCCTGCAATTTTGAAGGTATAATGAGAAGTTCAGAATGAATGTTAGTTATGAATCTTTGAGTCTCATATGGTCCGCAGTAAGAGTTATGGCATGTCAGATGAATTGGTCAAGCGTGTTCTTAAGTGACAAGCTGATAGGCTTGTTAGATCTTTATACGAAGAAGATATATTGTTTGAACAATCAATCTAAGTGGTTGAATGATTGGTGCCGACCTATATGAAGACTATTGAATGATTATTTGGGTATGCATTGCAGATTGTGCACAAGTTCAAGCCAACAAGATATAACATTTGTATACACAGTTCATATTTGGCTTGCCGACCTAATTATGAGATAAACCTTGTAGCAGATATATATACTCGATGGATTTCAGTGTTGAAGTGGTGATAGAAGATGTCGTGTGTGTGAATTCAATGTATGTGCGATCCATAGCAGAGTTGTGACCAGAAAAAGATAATACGAGTAAAAGAGCAGAGTTTATGTAGAGCATAGAAGAAAAAGTAGAGCAGACATTATGAAGACTTTTGTCTGTATACTAAGCTGTAAATGGAACTGCATCCCGACATTCTGTAGATGCATTTGTAGCAGTCATCTCCTGACAGTGAGCCAATCTTTCTTCTATCTTCTCTTCCATTTGATTGGCAGTGAGCACTTCTTAAACAGTGAGTCCCAGGGCAGTGAGTCTTCATGTAATTTGGTATTGTTATCATAATATATCGTGAGCTAACACACACCATGGTTTTTCCCTTTTTGGGTTTTCCACGTAAAATCCTGGTGTCTATGTGGTATGAATTTGTAGCTGCTCTTCTCATGTTTACTTTACTTTCATGTTATAGAATTTGATAAATGGATAAGTGAATGTGTAAATGAAAAGGTTTTAAGAATACTGATTCACCCCCCCCCTCTCAGTATTCTCTGCACTTAATAGAGAGAACCCACCTACAATTAAGAGTTTCACACCAATGAGTTGATATCCTAACTATTCACAATAAATTGCACATAATAGATCGTATCCCACACATTTACATACAAAACATTCAAGCTATTTGGAGACTCTTGTGTGTTATTCATGGATACATGAATACACACAAACTTAATACATTCAAAAATTGAATAGATTCATAATGATTCATGCATCTTGAACTCTTTAATAAATGCCCAAGAAAAAAATACTCATGGAAAACAAATTTTCTTTTTTATTTTATTTTGCAAGACATGAATAAAATGAAACTGAACTTAAAGGCTTATAATTTTGAGCCAATAAAAATGTGTACATACTTGTACAAATGCCTCCTTGAAACAATTTCTTTTTCTCAATTCTTACCAATAGTCCTGACTAGTCTTCCAAATCTTCCCAAATTTCTTTACCGATTTCTCCTTAGTTTGTTTCCCTAGTTTCTTCCCACTTTTTATCTTCTTCTATATAGATGTATCAATATTTTGAAGGCCCATGACCTCTACCAAGCGTGATTCCCCTTTTGTGTTCCCTCTGCTCTCTTTTTTTTCCTCTGTTGCATTCCTTTGGAAGAATCCTTAACCTTTCAACATGCACCCAAAATATATGTTACTCTCTCCTTTTCTATTCTTTTTAATAACTATTTCCACTCCTCTTAACTGATTGCACATGCCTATATTCTCTCCTAGGTTTGATTTAATTGGATTCTTTCACTTTTCAATTATCCTTTTAAAAAAAAATTAAGTAGACACAAATATATACTATTACTTAATAAGTATCTCACAAGAATAAATATCAAACTTTTAAAATGAGAATGTTTACCAAAACAATTTCATTCAATATTAATTTCTATATAGTTATATTTCGCAAACACATATAAATAAATAGGGTTCATGTCTTCTAATCATATTTAAAATATAATTATTTTATTTATTAAATAAAAAATCATATAAAATCATACTCGTGCAAATGAAACACTATAGAATGATTTCATTTAAATAACTTAACTCACACAAGATGCAACCTAGCTACATGAACCTAGGTGCATGTGTGCAGATTCTCTCATCTCGAGCTGCCTTCAAAACTACTAAACACCTTCTACCTGATGATCCCCTCTCTACAATCGTGAGAGTATCAGTTCCTTCCCGTCGCTCTCAAGAACACCAAAAGTGTAGTTAGTCATAATCATAACCATGATTAGATCAAAAAATAATAATGTTAAATAAAATGAACAATAAACATATCATTTTCATATATTCACAAAATTCATAAATATTCAAAGCTTTACTTGTAATCAAAACATTAACAAGTCAATGATGTTCGACAAAACAAAAATTATCCATCCTAACTGTTTGCGACACACACACCATCATAAAATAAATACATACAAGTATCATTTTAATAAGGCACATAAGCTAGGATGTGGCAATTTATCTTAAGTACACCTTAAATTAGTTTGTAAAGTGCAGTTTCATTCCCTATAATTATATAAACAAAGAGGAGGAAATAGGAATCCTAAAAGCTTAAGATACCTCTTATTTAAATTTATGCTAACCTAAACAAATGAGTAATCAAATAAATGAGATCTAGACTAACATAAGTGAGTTGAGCCAAAACACAAGTAAATGTTAAATTGTATTGTGTAATTGAGAAGAGTAGGGTTAGCAATATCTTAGCTCCTCCAAATGGGTTTGAAGTGATGTGACATGACTAGTCTTTTGTTGCACTATTGAAACTAGTTTTTTTGTGTATACTTCAAATCTTTTTGAACTTATGCATCTTTCGAACCTTGCAAATCACCTAGTCAAAATCACTATTGTGAATTAGTCTTTTGAAAATCATGATCTTGTTTGAAAATTGCAATCTTGTTTGCACTTTTCATTGTTTTGAATTTCACTCCTTTCACTTCAATACCCACGTGAGGTCAAGATGGTGTTTAGGAACACCTTTAGGAGCTTGCTATGCCAAGGTTGAAGTACTTTACCTCCTTTAGCCTTAGTCAAGACTCTTTGCAATAATTGTTCACAATGGGTTATGATGATATAAATGGATGCCAAATGAACAAAGCTAAGTGCAAGGGTGTTCCTACTCTAAAGATGCTCTTTGATTGCTCTTAGTGATTGCTAGGAGATGAATGTTTTTTAATTATAATTAGATGTTTTTAGAGTGCCCTAAGAGTTGTCTATAAATAGGAAATCCTAGAGTTTCATTTGAAAGTTTCAAGCTCAAGCCAATTGGCAAAAATCACTTTTTGGGATGGGACTGGGTCAAAATATCTATTAATTAAGGTGGATGTAGCTACACTAACTATTGTGTCTAGGGTAGGAATACAATCGGGTTTAGATCACTATGGATAGGTTGGCTAAAGGACATGATTAAAGCTGAGATTTGTCAACTCACATGCTTTTTAATTCTCAAGTTAAACATTAGAACAACATACTTATAAAAAAATATAGAACTATATACGTTTCTACTCTACAACAACAAAATCAAAATACTTTTTAAATTATATAATTAAATGATATATTTAATAAATCTTACACACTTATTTAATAAATTATGATGCTTTTGGCAAAACTATGTAGAATTTTGAATCAATGTTTTGTATTGCACTCCTTGATCCATCATAGGAAAAAGAGGAAGAAATAGTGTGATCGATTATAGAATTAGGTTTATAAAAAGAGGGAGAGGGTTGAAGAGACACAAAAACTAAGGGTTAGAGCGAAGAGACAAGATAGACGAGTAGGATACATTAATAATAAAAATAGAGAGAATAAAAGAAATTAAAAAGAGGGAAATAGAGAATGAATGAAATTCTATGATAAAGATAGGGGGAATAGTAAGAGAACAAAAATAACATATGGTAAATTTGAGATGCAAAAAAAATATAGAAGAATATGAAAATTAAAGCTAGAAATATGTTGAAAAGGAATAACAAAGAATTAAAGAAATAATACAAAAAATGATTAAAACTAAATTATAAATATCAAACTAGTTATAAAATTAAAGCTATAGTCTATTGCCAACAATAAAGATATTGAAATATTATGTAATTTTACTCTTATATACCAAATTTTACTACACAAGTTTTACCACAAGCATCATAATCTATTCATATGAAATATAGAAATATCACTAATCTAAACTATTTAATCTAAAGATGTGGAAAATATCCCTTATAATCATTATGCAAAAAAATCTCCCTTATAATCATTATGTACAAAAATCTCTCTTATAACTATTATGTAAAAAATCTATAAAATATCTAAATGTTTTTATAGATCACCATTACCATTATGTAAAAAATCTATAAAATATCTAAATGTTTCTATATATCACCATTAAATTCTTTCAAGTGGATTTTGTACCATAAATTTCAATTTATTTTTTATTTTTACTTTTGTTGATCTTATCTCCACTAAAAGCCAAGTATAAATTTATAACATCAAATTTCAAAGGCATCAACATATTTGACTAAGATGCCACTTTATTTGGAACAATCCATTATAAAGTCCCATTCTATTTATTATTAAATATAAAATAAATATATTCTCAAGTCTTAGGATTAATCTCGAGAAAGTGTTAAATTTTAAGGTTTTTATTTATTTTTAATTGAATAATGTTAAAATTGCAATAAAAAGTAAATAGTTATAAAAGTTGTAAGGATCCAAAGTATTAAGTGAGGACAAAACAAAGATTACTATATAATGTACTAATTAATTCACTTAGTTGACCATTTGATTTGCCCCAAATTAAAGATTTCTTTATTTATTTTTAACATTACCTGTAATTGAGTAGACAATAGCACACTCTCAAAAAATATATATTAAAATGAACCTTAAAGTTTGTAATTATCATTATATATACTTAATCTTTTCAAAGTTGGATTAATTTATTATAATTAAGTCCTATTCTGTTTTGTCTTAAGTATTTATTCTAAATTTGTTTCTTACACATTCTTTAATTTCTTTATTAGGCTACATCAGATTTTGTTTATTGTTGTAGTATTTTGACTCTGGTTCTAACACCGCTTTGCTGGCTAGTGGCTGGCTTAGTTCATCACCATTGGACAATCCAAAACCTAGGAAGAAAATTAGATATTGTTATTACCTTCCAAACTAAAAATTGACAGCCACGACTGTTTGAAGATGGTGTTGCTACCTATCAAAGCTCGTGATGACTGTTAATTGACACCCAACAACTTACTGTCCACCTCACATTTCTTCTCGTCGAATATCCATGTCTAGTGGAGCGAAGCAGGCTGACTGTAAGTTGGTGTGGGGTCCTCAGTTTAACAACTCCATCTTCATTGGCAATGTGGGATTCCTCTCTTGGTTACCGGCATTGATTTGTGTGCCGAACAAAGCATCTCCTTCGCATAAGGCCTGTCAAATGCATTGCAATTCTGTTGGGAAGCAGCTGCTTTTTTCACGCCAACATGTCTGTGGACTGACATTCTCTGGTAAGGAGAATGGTGGTAGAAGACAAACTCACACCAACTTTGCCTATGTGGGGGAAGATGTATGGTAAACACCCAGATGCCCAATTAAGTCTATTTTATGTTATGGGGGACTCAGAGAATAAGTGAACAACTAGTCTTTGCTGCAGTGCATCTGTAGTTGGGCATGGGGTACTAGATTGGCATTTGGGATTTGTGGGCTTTTATTCTATGTTGGTAAATAGAGGTTATGATAAAACCCTCACAAATTTAATGTTGTTTTGGTGGAAAGCAAGAGGGCCCTCCTGGAGAAAGCATTGGTGGTTTGCTTCTGCTTCTGATTTTGTCCTATGATAGTACTGAAGCAGGACAAGCAGATCATTTTCATTTTTGTGCTATCCAATTTCCTGAAGGATATTGTCTTACAAATGAATTGCGTCTAGATATCTTTCTCTTGTTGTGCTGGTCTGGACTTGTGAAATTGCCCTCTTGGAGTTGTTCACAATAAAGATCAAGTCTTTAGCACAGGCTATCAGATTCATGTTTCCTCTGTTAGCCTTGATGAGCAGCAAAATTGGATGTTATGGCTATTAGTTTCTCAAGCCTTAACATATGCTGAGAATGAGATGAACATTCTTTCAGCGTGGAAACTAGTGGGAATCTCAAACTCAGTTGTGGAGTTGATTAAAAGTGGAAGCTTTGTCAAATTTGTGCTGCCATGTTGTTGAAGAGGGGATGCTTTCAAAAAGTAGAAAATGTAGACGAGATACAGGATCTGAATCTTGTGGATTTACCAGAGTTAGTACTGGAAAACATATTGATTAGGCTTTCTCCAGCAAGTCTGTGCATCACTGCAGGTGTATGCAGAGATCTGAGGAGGAGGTGCAGTAGTGATCATCTTTGGGAAGTCCATATTAAAAGGAAATGGGATAAAGTTGTAGGACCAGCAGCACGCAAAGAAAGGCAGTGGACCGTTGCATCGAACATGGAACCAGTAATTGTAGACTGCGTAAAAAGCAAAGGTTGGTGTTTGTCACGGTGCTGCATATGGCCATGGTTATTTTCAAGGCAGAATTCGCAGCCAGAGACTAAAATTAAATTGAAAAGCAGCTTGCAATGCGGATCACTGATGGCATGGTATGTGGCACTTGAAAGTGGCGACTTCTGGTTTCCAGCTCAGGTGTACAACCGTGAGGTAAGGTTGCTTATATCTTTTGCATTGATTTCTTCCTAGTTGGGATTAATTCAAACGTTTCTCTTGTATTTGTACCACCATCAGGTTAGGATTTGTCTAGTTGGCAATGTCTTGCAACTGGCAAATCTGTTATTCGCTTTTTTCTATGCACAACAGTTATTTAAACGTAGACCATAAAAATGGTAAAGGTTATGTTTCACAGTTTTAGGTCCCATCTGTCACAAGGAGTATGAGACTCCCCATTATGGGAACAGGTGAGCATTTTCAATTTACCTTATATATTTTTCAAATTCTAACCTTATAGATTTGAACCTCATGACTAAAGCTCTGGAAACTGGGCCTTCACAATCTTTTTATTAGATTAAATAATCTGTATAAATATATTCACAAAAAGAGTAACCGGTCTCCTCTTTCACTTTACCTTATATATTGTTCAAATTTTGTACCCCTCAAGTATCAACCTCATGACCAAAGCTCCAGAGCAAACTGGGTCTTGCAAATCTATTTATTAGATTAGAATCTATATACTCTATAAATAGATTCACAGGAAAGGAGTAAGTGGATCTCTATTTGCTTGCAAACTTCCAGTGCCTTTTTTATCTCTATCTATCATTACTTTTCATTTTAGTAGTAAATTTCTGTTATTTTATAGCCTGGTGAATGGTACCTGCTCATGAGCTGCATTTCTGCTTGCATTTCACTTTCCGCCCAAGAACGTGGCAAATGCATATGAAATGTTGTCATGTATATAGATTCCATGTACTAACATATAGCATTGCTCTCAAAGAAGTGTTTGCTTCTTAAATTGGCATGTGAGAAACACCCTTGTGCGAACAAGGGGTTTTCATACATTGTGTTGTTACAATTTGTACCTCCTTGGGCTTTGATCTTTTTACAAAGTCGGGAGTGAACTGGGCCTTCCCAATTCATCTACGCCCTTGGAGGTAATCTGTCTATATTCTTTAATAATAGTGCCAACGTTGGATTTTTAAGTTAGAGCAGGCCTGGTGCTTCAGTAGTACTTGTCTGAAATATGCCAACTCTTCTGAAGCTCATAAAACTTGTTGTACTCAACTTTTTCAACTATGGCAACACTCAACCTGAGAGAGCATTGCTCAAATACAAATGGTATTTGGAACGGACAATAATTTTTGGCAATCTGTTTCTTTAGTGCAAATTTCAAAGACAAATGTAAGGAGTAAATTGGTTTCCAAAGTGTTTTGTACCTACTGGGTTCTGAGCCACCTTCCAAAGGATGTGATATGTCAGACTTCTGTTGAATAAGACATTTAACTAAAAGGAGTAGCTGCTATAAATGGAGCAGAGAGCTCAAAGAACCCCATCTTTCTTTCTGTTCAAATAATCCGTGCCCACAGACCTGTTGCTGCAAGAATACTCCTCACCCCCGGTTATTGCTGCTCAAAAACCCTTTGTTATTCAAAATAGCTTGCCGCCGCTGCTTATTGTTTTAGCAGTCAATGATGCTGCAAATTTATAAACTTTTAGGGTTTTTAGAGTTTCATCTAAAAGAAGTAACTTTTGTGTTTTTTTAAACAGATGTGATTGCAATATGGCACAGATAGCATCAATACTGTATCTGGCATGGACAGAATTAGGGCTTGTTTTTTAGATATAGATAGATAGAGTGTCCTAGCTGTACCTTATCCATACCTAATGACCTGTAAACTCCTAACTTATGGAATTTAGATTTCAACCACAATTAATTGATTTCCTATTTGCTTTGCAAAGGAAAGTGCCGGTTGCTTAAGCCTTAGAGAAAGGATTATTGTGCCATAAACAAAATAAGACTAGAAAAACTCACAGCATGCAGATTCATCCTGGAAAACCCCCAATGTGGAGGGAAAGTGAAAACTAGTTCCTTTGTCAGTGGCAATGTGCCTTGACTACCCTCCTGTATTAATGGCAAAGATGTATACAAGTGGGAAATCTCACCTTCTACTTCTGCTATTTCTCCCACAATGAACAAAAACATACAAGAATTCCCAGTTCTCCAAATACTGATGATTTGATTTCTCACATTGAAGCCTTATTTATAGATTTTCCAATGCACATTTGAGTTTCCTAGGCACTGGGCAAAGATCAACAGTCACTGGATGGAGAAATGGCACTTGTATAGTTCAGCTTCTAAGTTTAAACATCTATATGGGTCCTAGACTCTGACACACCCACGGTATGGTCCTGGACGCTTGCGCACCTGCGGTATGGCCTAGACTCCAATGCACCAATGGTACAGTCTCTGTCTGACATAGTTCTGCAGCACTGTCAAACACCTGTCCCTGCATCTAAATTATTTTTTGTTCATATTTTCCTGTTATATATATTTTCTAGATCCTTTTGGCTGACACCTCCCTTCTTAGGAAAGTTTTTGGTCCCACAAAAGCTTAATGAGACGTCAGATTAGGAAAGAGCTCTCCTATTCTCTCCTTAGAGTACCACTTGGCTTGGCTTACCTTCTAATGTTTGAGTCCAATCTTCCAGGTTTCTTGAACTCTATTTCTTATTTCTCTTGTCTTCCTTTCTGGTACTACATCCTCATGGAGTATGGTCCTTCCTTCCACACCCAAGTCTTTTAAAGATGCACTTGATCTTCATCTTCAAGTCTTTTAAAGATGCACTTGATCTTCATCTTCATCTAGCATAGAGGGCTATAAAGTTGTAAGTACTCACAATTTACAACTGAATGTATTTTCATGAAAGGAGGAAGATCAAATTTTAATTAACTTTAAGTTGGATTTGCCCAATCCTCTCAACAAATTTAGATGCTTTAGTAACCTCATTATCTTGCCCTGCTTGTTCATCTTGCTTATCATAAGCTACAACAAGTGAACTAGAATGCAAATATCCTAAATATGTTTCAAATGGTGACTTATTACTAGAAGAATGCAATGCTCTATTACGTGAATGCTTAATGTATTGAAGTGATTCATCCTATGTCTTGGAACACTTACTATTATACCCCGTAATGAGATGTACCAAGGTCCTGTTGACCACCTCTATTTGGCTTAGCTTGGTGTCTATCATGCTTCCTAATATAGACCAAAACTTACCAAAAAACCATGTATCCCTGTCAGAAATAGTGGACTTAGGAAGCCCAAAGTGTATCCATACATTATTAAAGAACATCTCAGCTGCTTCTTTTCCTATGATATTCTTTTTACAAGCCATTAGAACACACATTTTGCTGAACCTGTCAACTACCATGAATAGTCTATTTATAGGCAACCCCCAATAAAATCCATAGAAACACTTTCCCATGGTCTTGTGGAAATAGGCAAAGGCATATACATTCCTTATTTCCTTGTTTTAGATTTGCTAGTTCGACACAATTTATAACTTCTAACAAACCTTGTTACCTCTTGCCGCATTTTGGGCCAAAACATATACCTTTGCAAATGAGCCATTGTTTTCTCAATGCCAAAGTGACCCACCATTTGGAGTTATGCACCTCCCTCATTAGTAGAAGCCTTTGTCCTCCTGGCATACACAATTTTCCTACCTTATTAGCAACCCATCTTAAAGATAGAAGTCTTCTTCACTTTTTACAATTTTATGTGATAGATGCTCTTCATATTTCTTACAAAATCTTTATCATGCATATATTCTTCAACATAAGCCTCTTTTGTGAAAGGCTGCAAGTGAGTTATCATAACCATCACTGAAATAGGTGGCCTAGACAATGTATTTGCCACAACATTGTCAGTCCCTTTTTTATATTTGATTACCAAATAAAATTGTTGAAGAAAATCCATTTATTTTTAGTGGTTTGCTTCTTGTAATTTACTTTGTGCTTGCAAATATTGTAGAGGTTGGTGGTCAGTATACACAATAGTTTCTTTGCCAAATAAATAGTGTCACCTTTTTTAATTGCTTGAACTAGTGCATATAACTCTTTATCATAAGTTGAATAACCTCTAATTGCTGAAGTAAAAACCTCTGAATGATACATATAGGCTTACCACCTTGAAGCAAGATGGCACCCATTGCATGTTTACTAGCATCTATTTCTACCTCAAATGGGTTTTGTCTATTAGGAAGATCTAAAACAAGAGCATGACTGATTTTATACTTCAACATTTCAATGGCCTCATTTTGTTTATTACCCCAATTAAAGTTCCTCTCTTGTGATGAAATTTGATGCAAAGGTGCAGCTACGTAGGAAAAAGAAGGAATAAACTTTATCATGAAGTGTGCAGCCCCTACAAAACTCCTAGTTTTTGTAGTATTCTTTGGTGTAGGCCAATTTGCAATTGTTTCAATTTTAGATGGGTCTATTCTTAATTCTCCTCCTCTTACAACATCCCCTAAATATATCAATGAATTTTTTTGCCAAATTCACACTTCTTTAGATTACATAGTTGCTGTTCTTTTAATTTTTGCAAGACTTGTTTGATGTGTATTATGTGTTCCTCCAATGTAGCACTAAATATTAGGATATCATCTGGATAGACTATCACAAATCGATCTGTGAATTCCCTTAACACATCATTCATCATTCTCTTTAAAGTAGCAGGCGCATTACTCAAACCAAAAGGAAGTACTAACCATTCATAAAGTCCCTGCTTAGTTTTAAAAGCAGTGTTCTTTTCTTTCATTCACACCTGATGGTAACCAAACTTAAGATCCAACTTAGGAAAATACTTAGCATGTGTAAGTTGATCTTACAAACCATCTATCCTCAAGAGAGGATGTCTATTCTTAATAGTAATTTTATTAAGAGCCTGATAATCTATGCACACTCTCCAAGAACTATCTTTCTTCCTCACCATCATGGTGGGTGGCCTACATGTTGAGGTGCTAGGGCAAATCACTGCTTGCTCGAATAGCTTCTATAGCTGCCTCTTGACCTCATTGTTCTCAAGTTAGGACTGTCGATACAAGCTGATGTTCAGTAGAGGAGATTTTGGTAGGAGTTGAATCTCATGCTCCACCTCCCTTCTTGGTGGCAATCCTTTTGGTTCTATGAACACTTCTTGAAAAGATGACAAGACTTCATCCAAGCCTTTCAATTTTGAATTAGTCATTGTAGACACGCCAATCCCATCTTCATTCTTATCTTTAAACAAAAGCAAACAAAACTGTTTAGTTTCTTGAATTAATTTGATTGCTTGATTAGCACTTACCATAGCTTCTTTGACCCTGCTTTGGTGCCCTTTGATTATATACTTGACTCCATCCTTGACCCACTTGTACTTATTAGCCCTTCTCATGAAAATAGCATCTCTAACATAAAGATATGGTCCACCAAGAACAAAATCAAAAGCACTAAAGAGAATAACATTTACCTCTGTCTCCTCTATGTATTGTGCATTTATCCCAAATTTTACCTTGCACCTTTTATTCACCTGTATCTCCACTCTTTTTACCCATCCCAATAGATATGGATGTGGATGTTCCTCTGTTTTTAACCCAAGCCTTTTAACTAAATTTTCTGAAATAAGGTTACATTGTGATCTTGGATCTACCAAAGCATTAACTTTGTTCTTTTTAATTTGCAACTTCAAAACAAAAAGTTTGTTCATTTCCTCAATTTCATTTTCCTTAGTGGCCATGCATTCAAGTTTGTCATCTATATCTCAACTATCCTCTATTCTCATTTCACCTTCTTGAATAGTTGGTATAAATTTCTTTGGGTTATTTTCTTTGTCTTTACTGTTATACTTAGGATGATGTTCAAGATGAAGCTTCCAACACTTTTAATTTACATGCCCATCTAAATTGCAATGACTATAATGAATTTTTGTCCTTTTCCTCTTCCTTACTATCTTCTTTTTGCACAACCTTATTAGCTTTCTTTGTTTTCCAACTTTTAAATTCTCCTTTGAATTTAGAAGACTCACCTTCATCCCTCTTCTTCTTCTTCTCTTCTACATAGTATACTTTGACACATGCCTCATCCAAGTCCTTTGGATTAGTAGTGACAACCCTCCTCCATATGTGAGTATGAAGCTCACCAAGATACTTTGTCATCATGTCCTCCTCTTCAAGATCCATGCTGTTTGCCATAGACCGTTGTCAGAACTCTGTGATGTAATCCCACACACTTGACCACTGTTGTTTGTAATACATGCATTTTATTTTTTGACCCACCTTATATCCTAAGAGATAGAAATTTCTCCTCATCAACCCTATGAATTCTTCCCATTTATCAACTATTGTTTTTTCCTTTTGTTACAATTTGCAACATATGCTTCCCACCATACAAGAGCATGATTAATCATTTTTAGGTGTGCAAAATTAATTCTTTGAGCTCCATTTATTTTTTGCACACAAAAATAGACTTCCAATTGCTTAATCCATGTATCCGATATTTCAACATTAATTAGTCTATTTAAAGACTTAATTTCTATTTTCATTTCAGCCTTTAATGGACTCACATTCTTTGCCTCTATATTAGCTTCATTTAGAAAATCTTCTTTCAGATCATCTTTGATAATACGAAATACTTTTGCCATAACTTTAACCAACTCACCAATGGAAGTTTGTTCTTCTTCCATTTTACCTTGTTGCCTACTCATGTGCTTTTGTTGCCTCAACCATTTCTGATTCTCCGTGATGTCTCTCATGTAACCTAGTGTTGTCACCCGTGTATTTAAATCCTCCATGGCTGCACTTTGAGCTCTTGTTAAAGTCATTCAAAAATATATTTCACAAATACACAAGATTCTAATTGCATTGATACCAAATTTGATCTATAAACTCCTAACTTACGGAATTTTGAAATCAACCACAATTAATCTACTTCCTACTTGCTTTGCACATGAAAGTGCAGGTTGCTTAGAGAAAAGATTATTGTGCCATGAACAAGATAATACTCAAAAAAACTCACAACACATGGATTCATCCTAGAAAACCCTGAATGTGGAAGAAAAACCAGTCCTTTTGGTAGTGGCAATGTGCCTCGACTACCCTTTTTTATTAATGGCAAAGAGATATACAACAAGTGGGCAATCTTGCCTTCTACTTCTACTATTGCCCCCACAATGAACAAAAACATACAACAATTCCCAATACTACAAATGTCGATGATTTGATTGCTCAATACAAGCCTTATAGATTTTCCAATGCACAGTTAAGTTTCTTGGGCCCTAGGCGTAGGTCACTAGTTGCTGGTTGGAGAAATGACACCTGTACAGTTCGGCTTTTGAGTTTAAATGTCTATATGGGTTGTGGACTCTACCACATCCGTGGCATGGTTCTGGATGCTTGCACACCAGTGGTACAGTCCAGACTTTGACACAATCGTGGAACAGCTTCTGTTTGATACAATTCTACAGCACTGTCAAACACTTGTCGCTGCATCTGAATTTTGTTTTCTGTTCATATTTTCCTATTACATATATTTTCCAAATCCTTTTGGATCACTTACCTGTACATTGATATGCATGCATAGGATGGGGGAGTTGCCAAATGCTGCAATTCTGTATTTAAGACATTTGAAATGGTCCTTTCACCAGTGTGAGTGTAATTGATGATTCTCCATCCCATGATAGCTGTTTGCTAGGATCTTACCAAGTTGCATGTCAAACAGTAATGAGTCAAAAGTTTTTATTAAGGATGAAGAAAACTTTGCAAATAAAAGGAGAATCTCTAGAAGATAGGGGTCTATTCCTTGGTAAGTAGCTACATTGAGAGAAAAAGATACTTGCATGGGAGTTCCTTGTTGTGGTCTCAGTATCAGAAGATAGGCTTTCAAAAATAGAAAGTGTGGCACAGAATTGAATTTTACTGAATTGAAGTCAAGGCAATGTAAAAAATATACTTTGCCGACTCTGTGTGTCAGAGTTAAAGAGATGTTTTTCCTAGAGCTAAAAAAGAATGGATAAGTAGAAAGCATTAAAAGATTAAAACAAGATAGTGGTGGACTGCTGTTTTGATTCTTATTCCTAACATTATTTTATGTGAAAATATGCATTTATTTTCTGCTAGATTTATTTATTTATTTGTGATTCCTATAAATATAGTGACAAGTGGTTTTAAGCATTCACTGCTAAGGGCTTTGAATTGGGTCTGATTTCTCTCTAAACCAATCAGTCTTGCTCCTCGAGACGTTTTTAGCCATTTAGTTATTGCTCATTTTGAAATTCAAAGACATCCAGAGATGGGAACTCTATTGAAGGTTGCTGATAATTTTTTACCATTTTCATTGCAGCATGGACATGTTGGATTTATGCTATCATGCTATGATGCAGAACTTAGTTACCAACGTCAAACTAACACCTTCCATGCAAGGTATTATAATGATACTTATCTTTTCAATAAACCCTGGGCATTTGTAAATTTGTTAACTCTGTTCCTCATGGTTATACTTTTGGAAAGGGAAAACATTGCTCTGATTCTTTGTTTCTAGCAAGGGCGAGAGTGATTGCTTACAGTTAGCCCTTTGTTGGACAACTGATGCATATTATCGTCGGTGTTGAGTGCAACAAACACAAATGCATATTAAAAAAAAAATCAGACTTTGATTATTGTACAGCTATGAATTTTAAACTCTCCACACTTATTCATCAAATCCAATCATGTTTAAGGAAGGAAAACTGAAATTGCAATGGGGTCTTCATATTTACATAGTGGGAGCAATGAAGGATTTTAATTTTGAGGTTTAACATGATTTTCTGAAACGGAATTGATGCTTGTTTGGACGAATCTAGTGCCATTTTGAGTTAATTCCACTCATGTTTTCATGGAATCTACAATACTATGAAATGGATTAATAAATAAAGAAACCTTGAGCAAATGTTATACAGACTCTATCCAGCAAATTTGCAGTTTGATCATGGATTTATAGAGATAGGATCCAAATTTAGGCGTGTGTCTAAATAATAATATCAATGAGCAACAGGTTTGCATGCTAGAATCTAGATTTACTGCCCAAAGCATTATTTTGTCAAAATTTTATGGTACCTCAAGATGCTGTAAATATGAAACACTACATGGTTCTGGCAATCCAAACAGCACGTGACATGTTTCCTTTGTCCTCCATAATAGGTGTTTGCTACTTGGGCTTAGTTCTTGAGTGCTGTTGCATTGTCGGAATTTGTATAGGAAGCTTGCAGCTGTTACTGTTTCTTGAATCTTTTTGGTGCAATTTCCTTTATCCACTGTTTGTCATATATTTAATAGTAAAACTGATCAGAGTGAACAGAGTTCACAAAATACATAATGAGATTGCAATTCTGTGATGTGTATGTTCTTTTTTGAGAAAGAATTTTGGCCTGGCCGTTCTTCCTCTTCAAAGCTCCATTTTCTATTCCATCAAGCTGCTGATGGCTTTGTGCATTCCTATTGATGAATAGCCAATATTTTGTTCATTAGTGGCGCTGCAAACTCGGAAACCTCAATTCAATGTCTTTTGCAAACTTTATTGATCATCTTCAAGCGGACACTTTCTTTAGGTGAATAGCTTGCTGGCTTTGAATATCTGAGAGATGTCTTCTTAGAACATGTATAATCTAAGGGCTGCTCGCTTTTTGTAGGTATCCCCCACATGGTCCTCGCACCATTGTTGATGAGGAAGGAGTACAGTGGGAGAGAATCCGGGCACCTCCCATGGACACCTCTGCCCATAAGCTTCATGTGTCTGATTGCTTAGACACCTTGTGTCCTGGTGATCATGTGGAGGTACAATGGAGGAGGAACAGGCAATTCCCATATGGTAACTCCCAAATCATGAATTTGTGAACTCCAATCATGCTTTGTAATCATTTATGTGATCAATAATATTCTTGGTGCTGCATACAAAAGAAACTAATAGTAGCTAATTAATAAAGTCAGTGCTTGAGTCCCAAACATGTCGCATAAAAAATTGTGTTTGGCATTTCGATTCCAAAACTTTGATTTCTAATACTGCATTATGCAAAATTTTAATTTCCAAAACCCATGATAATATCAAATTTTATATATGGCAGGATGGTGGTATGGAGTTGTGGGCCACTCGGACATCTGTGGTGGACATAGTTATCACTGCCACTGTCATTTAGATGGTGAGAAATCCGAGTAGTTTAATTTATATCCTCACATATGTAACTTGTGTTTACTTTCACTTACACCCCTCTTTGTTTACATTTGTAATTTCCTTTTTCACTCATTATACACTGTTTCAAAAATCTCAGTGAAGTAAATAGTCTTCATGTATTGTCTCCTTGGATTTTATTCATTTATTTTCATTTCCGAGGGAAGGAATAAATAAAGTCAGTCTTGGAGTTTCATACATCTTAAACAAAATCCTAGCTGTTTGTTCTAACCGGCTGACAGATTGTACACATGTTGCTTGAATAAAAGAATCATTCCTTTGTAGTAGTTAAAGCATTGTTTGAATAAATATTTTAGGACGCTAAAACTTATACTTCTTCCCAAGACAACAAACAACCAAACCTTGAGGCAAGTCAGTTAATATAGGCAACACATAAATCAATGTGACACAAATAATGGCATTTCTCAAGAATATTAGGAGGCTGGTTCATCTCATAATGTAGCCTTATGCATCTCCTTTCTCTCTATGATGTCCTTCAAGCCTCGACATGAGGAGAATGTTAGCACTTGGATCTTATTCTTCAGATCCATTTGAACTTAGCTTTTTAGATATTTTGACATCTCTTTGACTGTTATAACTTAAGCCCCTAACCCTTATTCATATTATGATCTTCATTATGTATGTTTGGGTTATGGAGTGTCCAACATATGGCATACATAACCCTACAGCCGTCTTCTAGTAATTTCTTAGGTTTTCTCTCTCATGTATAGTCAGCTTAATTATGAGCTTATGTGTTGCCTTAGCCTATTTATGGCTATAACTTAGAGTATAATTCACATGTGAGGATCATTCTGAGAATTGTTATTGAACTATTCTGATTGGAGGTGGCTCCCTCAAAGTGGCTTTGTTATTCATTTCTTTTCTAGTATGCTCTTATTATACTCTTGCTCAGAATAAGTTCTTTTCGGCTTCTGCAATGATTTGTGCAGTTATTCTCTATTGGTGTGTGGGATATCCTTGCTTTGTATAAATCTTTGTTATTTCTGCATTAAAGTGCACCCTGTTGATGATTCAGCTCTAACTCTGTCATGTCTCCATACTAATGATTTCTAATTGAATCATATAATATTATCTATAAATATTTTATATATAATATATTAACCGATATATTATATTTATAAATAACCAATATAAATATAAATGTAAATATTAATAATTTAAATATTATTATAATAATATAATAATATTATTATAATAATAAATATATTATAAATACAAATATGATATATAATATATATCATTAAACATAAATATTAATATTAAATAGCATATTATCATTATATAATAACAATATATGATAATAAATACTAATATTAATATTAATTATTATTATGATTATAATATTTTAATAACAAAGACTTTGGCAATACGTATATGGCAGCAATATAACACAGCCATTCCCATAAGGATTATATAAATGCAGCTAATAAAGGCAAATCATAAGAGCAACGATTTGTAAGGAAAAGTCATGATGCAATTAAAGAATAAGACAAAGAGCTGGGGTTTAATATGATTTAAGGCAGCTATTATTGTAAATGTAAGCTTTACCAACGGGAGCAATTCATATTATTACCTTATGAAATAAAGCAGCGATTTAGAATGGTAAAGCATTTAACATATTTGTTAAGGCAGCGAATGATCATAAATATAAATAAATACTAATAATTCTAAGCAATACCAAACAAATGGTAATGAGCTACAAAGCAGCGATTAGTAACAGCAGCCAATATTAGTATAAGGGCTGCCTTCATTATTATGCAGCGATCCATAAAAGGGGTGCGATCTCTCTTAAGAGGTACGCTCCTTTATACCCTTGGCAGATATAAAATAAGATGAGTCCATCATTCAATGGGGGACACACTCCATCAGTCAAAAAAACACTCGATCTGCAGTAATATATAAAAGGAATAAGCAAGCAATTCCATTCGTCATTCTTTCCTACAGCCATCAAGAGGAATTGGATCTGCAACTCTTATTATATGAAGCAGCAGTAATTATTGAATTAAGTGGGTCAGAAATTCAGTCATAAGATATATAATATTTATTAAATAAACTCCATATTTGAGACAGCGATCTGCCATTGATATGTCCATCTGATAATTGTAAAATATTATCCACATAGTTCCTATTGGAAGGAACAATCTTGCAAAGAGAATTCTGAGATTATAGCAGCCTTGGAAAGGAGTTAAATCAAGTCAAGGTACTCTCTAAACTTTTGTTACTTGGAAATTGATAATTTAGGAAAAACTAGCATTGTTCCCAAAAGGGAACATTACAAACTCCTGGGCTGATACAACATTCATTTGAAGATACAATCTTTGTGTTTTGAAACCCTTACAGAATCTGCTAATGCAGTTGTCAGTGAGGCAAAAATGGAGGTGTTAATCACTGGTCAAGATGGTCCATCAGCTTGTCTGAATGGTGGAAGACTATTAAACTATGTGAAATCACACTTGGGTATCCCCTTTGGTATTAAACTCTCTCTTAGATATCAATGCACATTAATTTTGAGAAAGTGTTGTAACCTCCTAGCTTCTAGGTAAGACACTAAGCCTAATAACGGGATGGGGCTCTCTTAGTATACATTCAAACAGGCAATGGATAATGAGTAACTGTAGCATTAATCGACCCGCATGCATATTCATTGGTCCAAATAAACAACATGAAAAAAGTGTAGGGCAAAGGGGTACTTACTCAGGGAAACTTCTTGGCACATTGATCTTTCCTTTCGACCTGTTGATGGACTCTAGCAATACACAAATTGTCTGACAAGTTGGTGACTTAACTAAATTCTTTTACTTACTTGAATTTAACAAAGGAATTAAACCTTCTATTTCTACATCTATGGTCTTAAACCTTCTAAACAGGTGGTTAGCTCGTATTAATTTTAAATGGAGAATCTCCTAAAGGCATCAGGAGTCCTAACTTGTTGCTCATGATTTGCAAATTGTTTTCCAGCACCATGAGAAGATATTTTAGGACATCCTCAAAGTTCTTAACATTTGTATAGAAGCAAGAGCAAGATAGTGCCATTAAATGGGTTATTGGTATCTAATCATCTAATATCAATCTATATTGTTACCAATATGACTAGAAGAGTGCAATCAAGAAAATGGTATAGGACAAGTTGGATGCAAGTGTTTTCTGCTAAAGTGCAAATGTGTCTTTAGCACTGGTGATCATGGTTAGGAAGAAGGATACTTCTTGGAGGATGTGCCCCGACTACAAAGAATTGAGTAGACTTTAGGATCATACTTAAGGATAGGTTTCCTATCCTTGCCATGGATAAGTTTCCTAAAAATAATTACATGGGGCAATTTTCATTGCAAAATTAGCTCTTTCATTCAGCTTATCACCAAATCAGTATTAGGGAGGAAAATGAGCTTAAAATTGCTTATCGAATTCATGAAGGCCATTATGATTTTTTGATCATGCTGTTTGGTCTCATTGATGACCTTTCTAGTTTGCAAAGTATCACAAGTTCCATTGTTGAACCTTTTTAATTGAAGTTACATGCTAGTTTTTTATGGTGACATTCTAATTTACACTAAGAGTTGGTTGACCTGTTGAACCATCTTCACCATGTGGATGAGACTTTGTAATGATTGGAAGGCAATCAATTACATAGTGAGTGTTCCAAGCATGCTTTTGAGGTACAATAGGTTAAGTATTTGTGTCATGTGGCCTCTCATGAAGTAAAGGTGGGTAAATTTGAGTGGTCAAGGCCTAAGATTATTAGGTGCCTTCACGGGTTGTTGGATTTGAAAGGATACAACAAAAGATTTGTCAAAACTTTTACACTCAGTATTGTTGGAAACTCAATTCTTGTTACAGTTGACCAATAGACTGGGGCTTTAACACCTTAAGATTATCTGATCAAGTCTAGTTATGTTTGTTATACTTATACAATTAGCACAATAAAGGAAATACATGAAATAGTACACAAACCACAAATACACATGAGACACAAGATTTATGTGGGAAACCCTTACGAGAAAACTCACCAACAGAAGGAGAATAACAAATGTATTCACAAGAAAATACATTCAATACAATAAGTCTCTCTTGCAGAGTATCTCAATCTGCAGACAACGTACAAACTCCAATTAGATTTACCACACCATCAACAACCATCATTTGAAGCTCATTCCATCTGTACAAGCAAGTAGATATTAGCTGCCAAGACATTCTCATGGAATTCCAACCATCTCAACTGTCTAACTGCCATGTAGAATACCAACAGTCTCACAACCAAAACATGACCTTACCATGACATTAGCATACCGCATATTATATCAAACATGACTTCTCCACATGGATAATTATCTCATATAAGTAGCTGCTATTGCTCACACTTGGTCAAAGGTTGTTGACCATCTATATTTGAACTGCATACATGTCTTCTTGCACTACAGCCAAACACCAACTATGGTTTGCGATAGCAAAGACAAATACCTGATCACTCCTAGTTGCTTGCAATATCTTTGACCATCCCCTAGAACATCACCATGCGCCTAGCCATCACCTTACGTACAACAATGCCACATTTGCACCTGCATTCTCATACACAATCCAGTAACTTACTCGGACAAAGATGCAGTTGTGAGTTCTCCAAATGACTTGTGGTTGCAACCATAGCAACACTAGACTTAGACAAGCCTCCATGCTAAACTGCAATATTTGGAACTCACTGTAACTAACTCTATGAGTCTATAGCTATTTACCTGTCTGCAATCAAACACTTAACATGAACTAGAACAAGTTAACCATCTTCTTTTGCCAAGAACCTCACTAGGAACTCTTAGCAAGTGAATAGCACACCAAAGTTCCAAAATTCTCCCATTTGATATTTACTATAGGAGAGTTTGCAATATCATTATGAGAACATAACTCATACATGGTAAATGGATAAATCCATTGCATCCCTGCACCACAAAAACTTAGCAGTACTTATAGGCTTTGTCAAATAATCAACAATATTTATCTTAATGTCAATTTTCTCCATTTGAACCTTTTTTGTTTCAACCATCTCCTTAACAAAATAATATTGCACATCTACATGTTTGAATCTAGCATGGTAAACATGATTATTAGCAAAACAAATTGCTCTTTGACCATCACAATTCAATACTCATGATTTTAAAACCAATGCTATTACCCAATCTTTGGAACCATGTAACTTCGTTGCAAGCATGCGTTGCAGCTATGTACTCTACTTCAATTGTGGACAATGCAACTATCTACCGCCACTTACTCATCCAACTCACTGCTCCTCCAAACAAAGTAAAGACATAACCAGTAGTTGCCCATCGGTTATCCAGATCTCTAGCTCAATTAGAATCAACAAATCCCCGTATGTTCAATACCTTGTTAACATCATCAGTACCATGATAGCACAAACAATAATCCAAAGTTCCTTTGAAGTACTTAAAAACTCTTTTAACCTAAGTCCAATGTTCTCTACCCAACTTTGACGTGAACCTACTTAGAACTCCCATTGCTTGGGCAATGTTTGGCCTTGTATGACCATTGAACATATAAGCCTTCTTATTGCACTTGCATAAGGAACATTGCACATCTTCCAAAGCCTCCACAGACTTAGGACATTGTTCCAAACTCATCTTAGTGCCTACTAGTCAAGTGTTAGGAAAGTACAGGTTGATCAAACCAATTCCTACATAACCCTATGAGAGAAAATGATGCATACAAGCTTACAAAATTTTCATAATGCAAAGATCAAATAGACAAGCCACAAGATAACACAAGATAAATCTTGAGAAAACCCTCAAGAGGGAAAAACCCAGCCTCCAAAAACATCCACACTCAATGTATTATTCAGCAGTAAAACATTACAATATACTTACAGAGTCTCCATGAATACTTCTAAAACATCAAACTCCTCCAAATGCATCCTCCATGTGTCCAAGCATGAATCCACATCTCATGCCATGCTTCACATATGCACTTACAAGAGAAACTCAATACAATGACAGCGCACTCAACCAGCCAATCCAAACCACTAACCATGTGTTTGCTTTTATAGACTCAAGCTCACACAAATACAACTTGTGGTATTGGGTAACCATGTGTCTCAAAACCAATGAGTACACAAAACCATTGACCCCTCATTTAATTCTTGTAGTTAAGTTTTCACTTTATGTTTCAATTAATTAATTAATCATTCTATGTCTCCCAAACATAAAATAACTAACCCAATGTTACATACAACTTTACAAATGCCCCAAATAAATATTTAATGTGGCTAAACACATCCCTTAGGATGCACCGCAAATAAATATTTATGTTACATAATTAAATATTTCATTTTATGCAAGGTGTACAACACACCTTTTTCCTAACATAAAGGAATACTTACAAGATTATTGTCATGCATACCAAACTACTGCAAAACAGTTTCAATATACTTCCTTTGATTTAACCACAACTTCTTGCTAGCGTTGTCTCTATGGATCTCCATATCAAGTATGAACCTTGTAGCACCTAGATCTTTCATATCAAATCTACTAGACAATTGAGCCTTGATCTCCCTAATCAATGTCTTATTGTTCCCAATCATAAGCATATCATCAACATATAAAACAATTATTAAAATGTAATCACCAACATATTTGAAGTAAACATAATGATCAACATCACTCTTTACAAAACCTAGTTCTAACACATATAAATCAAACTTTTGATACCACATACATGGTGATTGCTTCAACCCATACGTAGACCTTTTCAGTTTACAAACTAGATGTTCTTTTCCCTTCACCTTGAATTCTTCATGCTAGTTCATAGATTTCCTTATCTAAATCTCCATGTAAAAATGCAATCGTAACATCCATCTGCTTGACATCAAAATTAAATGCTGCAGCTATGGATAACAACATCCTGATGGAATTCAACTTAGCTACGAGAGAAAAGATCTCATTGAAGTCTATTACCTCAACTTGGGAATATCCCTTTGTCACCAGCTATACCTTGTACCTCCCCAATGATCTATTTGCTTTGAATTTCTTCTTGAACACCCGTGTACAACCAACGGGTTTCCTACCTTCAAGTAGATCAACCAAGTCCCAAGTCTTATATTGTTGCAATGCTAGCATCTCCTCTTTCATGGCATTTTTCCAGGGTTTGTTCTCCTTAGAAGAGAGCTTTTCCTACAAGCTTTGGTTCATTATTAATACAACTTAAGAGCAAACACACATCAGAAGTCTGCTGGACTATATCTTTTAGGTAACCTTCGCTATCTTGTAGACCTTCTCACAGGTACAAGTGAATAACCTAACGCATTTTCATCTCGTTCTTCTTCAGAAGTTGCACCGGATGTGCCTACATCCTCTCTATCCACACTGTAATGTTCACTTGTTTGTTAATTTCCAAATGCATCTTGTTGTTCTAATTTATGTTCAAAATGCATCTTATTGCTCTCCTTTACATTTCGTTGTTCCTCCCTAGATAAAATTCTAAGTTCTCTGAATATAACATCTCTTGAGTAGAGAACCTTCAGTGTCACTGGATTCCAGTCCTTGTAGCTTTTCACATTCTCATGAACCTAATGAAAATACACTTTTCAGCCTTGAAGTCCAACTTAGACCATTTCTCTTGTGGCACTTGAACAAATGCCTCACAACCAAACACTCTTAAGTGTGTTAGAAAAGGCTTCTTCAAGCGCAGAAGTAGGAGACCTGTTTTTCAAGTAACAAGTAGTATTAACCACCTTAGCCCCAAACTCCTTGCTAGATTAACATTGCTTAATAGACTTTTGGCTTGATCCAACAAGGTTCTGTTTAACCTTTCAGCCACTCCATTTTCTTGCAATGTGTAGGGTGTTGTCCTTTGCCTAACAATACCAATATGTTTGCAAAATGCCTCAAACTCCCCACCATTATCTGACTTAACATTTTGATCTTCATATCAGTCTGATTTTTTACAAGTAGTTTAAATTATTTAAACTTGTGAAACACCTGAGACTTTTTTCTTAGAAAATACACCCAAGCATGTCTAGAATAATCATCAGTGAAAAAGACATAGCACTAGACTTACAAATTGAGTGTCCATCCATAGGACCAAAGACATTGCTATGAATCACTTCCAATCTCTCCCTTGTTTTAATACTTCATAAGCAAACTGCACCATATTTTGGTTTCCAAACACACAATGTTGACAAAACTCAAACCCAATAGAAAAATATGAAAGACCTTCCACTATATTTTTACTTGCCAAGGTTTCAGGCCTTTTTCTCCTATGCGACCCAATCAGTGATGCCACAACAACCTAGACTCAAGTTTCATTACATTGAGTGAGCTGCACAATGTTGATGCCTCTAGCATAAAAAGAGTCCCATGCCTCACACCTTTAGCCAGCACCAAATTGGCTCTACCCAACTTGCACCCTTTTTCATCAAAGGTAACATGCACTCCAAAGTCAATCATCTTAGAGACAAAAATCACTTCTAGCCAAACTTGGTATATGTCAAATATCAAAGAGTGCCCTCACTCTCCCATCCATGAAAGACACTTTCACCTTCCCTTGACCAACTATCCAAAGAGAGTTGTTATCACCAAGGAACACCTGTCCTCCATCACACTCCTTGTAATCGAAGTACCATTCCCTATGAGGAGTCTTGTGGTATGATGCACCTACGTTAATCAACCAAGAATCATCATCACCCATAATGTTAGTAGATTTAAAAGCATCACTAGTATACTCATCAATGTTAGAGGATCTATTAGAGGAATCATCTTTCTTTTTGGACTTGCACGCCTTCTTTATGTGACCTCTCTTGCCACAATTCTAGTACTTTAATTTAGATTTACCAGGAGACTTAGACCCATCCTTCTGTTATGTTGTAAATTGTGCTCCTTGGTTGTGTAAGCACAATTTCATTATGTTTAGCACCTCCCTTTAGTGATACCAAGCCTAGTTCATTTTTAGGTCTACCCTAAAGTCCTGGTTAGGCCCCGATTCTATGAAATGTCATGATTTTGGTTAAGGTTTGGCCGTAACCCAAAACTAATTGAAATTTGGAGTTAGCACCACATTAAATACGGGCTTGTAACTTAATTTGCCCAAAGGGCCTAGGGCGCCTAGCGCTCTGGTCCCTCCCTTGTTTTTAGGGAGGCAAATTAAGTCCACAAGTCGGCTTTTATGATGGTTAGGCTGACCCTAAACTCAAATTTGTTTTTTGACGTGTGTTGTCAGCTCTTTAATTCAAACTCATTTCTTAAGCCTTGTATAAAAGCAAGTGACCTCTTCATTTGAAACTAGACGTGATCTTGATATTAGATGAAGGATATTATGCTCTCTATGCTATTGAATTATTGCAGGTTTCTATTTGATCAAGTGGAGTTCAACTTTGCTCTTGGAAGGATTTGTATGAAGGCTAAGAAGTGAGATCTTGAGTCTGTCATTTGTTCCTAGATTGAAGCACTTTGCATGATTGGGAGAAGGGTTGGAACTACCAACTTGAGATTGGCTTGAGTTCCCTCCAAGGGTATGGTTGCATCGCCTTCTTATTCAGCAAACCTTTGGTGAATCTTCATCCATGAGGTGAAGTTGTATACTTCCTTGAGTGAAGCATCTTTTGTATCATTCCATCCTATTTGCTCTAGTCATCTATGGTTAGGGTTTGATTATTTGATTAGATCTTGCATGTTATTGCTCACACTTAGGGTTTTTGAGCACACACAACATCTTGTTCTAATTTTGGCTATCCGTGAGGTAGGAATACCAAAACGGGGGCTTGACTAAGGCAAGCTCCTATACAGCCACAACAATTTTTTCTTCTTTTGTGTGTGCAGGTTGAACACGTTTCGAAAGACAAGATCCGGGAAGAAGAAAGGTTTTGCATGTACAGGTCGGGCGAAGCTCTAAGCTTTTGCAAAACCCTAATTAGGGTCTAGGGCGCCCAATGCCTTGGTACCTCTGACATTTTAGGCCTAGGTTCTTGCTCTGCTCTGTCACTTCATCTCTGCTATCTTTTCAGATTTTCTGTTTCTATTTCCGACAGTCGTCTGTAGGTCAATCTTGCTCATTTAGGGTTTGATCTTTCGCCCTAGTTTTCTTGGTTGAATTTGGTTGACTTCTCCTCTATACAACAAAGAGGCAAAACCCCTGTAGTTTGGCTCTCCCTCAAGGGTAGAAGCATAGCTCGGTTTGCGTCTCAATGTTAATTCTTACCCCCTCTGTCCTTAGACCTTATCTTACAACCAAGGCATCATTAGATGCATCATCCATGTATTTTCTCTTGAGCGCTTCACTTAATAAGACCCCAGTGAATTATTTCAGATTGGCTGAAAAATCAGATAAACCACATAACAACAAAATGCACTTAGCCTCTTCTTCTATTAACTAACTCAAAATCAAATTGAAAGTGTTGAGATGATCATTTGACAAAATCTCCCTCATTCATCTTTAAGAAAAGTTTGTTTGCAAGACTTGTTGACTACAACAAGATTCCTATCTTCTTCCACAATAAATATGTAGAGGGCTCTTTCAACACATTCATTAACACATTATTTGAAAGACATAGACGAATAACACTTCTAGCTTCTTATCCAATCTATTTCAACCCTCATAAGACATACTTGTAGATTTCACCAAAGAAGAAATTGCTACCCATTGATCTCTCTCTACTAGGAGGTCTTCTAACTTCAACTTCCATAACTCAAAAAGTGTTGATCATTGAAACACTCAATATTAGACTTTGATGTGCTCGCCATGAATCTAACAACACACTTGCTTTGTACTCTCACAAGATCCTTAAAAGGCTTGTATTGAAATCAATTATACACATACTACAACAAACCTTCATGCCAAGGTTTTAAAACTGTGATCCCTTAATGGTTTCGCCACTCACATGTATGGCTATGACCTTAACAATATGGCTTCACCCAAGCAATCATGCTCTGATACTAAATGTTGGGAATTTAATCCTTGTTATAGCTATGACACTAACGACATGGCTTCACCCAAGCAATCATGCTTTGATACTAAATGTTGGGAACTTAATCCTTGTTATAGTCGATTGATAGACTAGGATATTGGAACATCTTAAGATTATATGATCAAATCTAGTAATGGTTGTTATGCTAGTTCAATTAGCACAATAAAGAAAACACATGAAACAATACACATGAGACACAAGATTTATGTGGGAAACCCTTATGGGAAAAAACCCACCGGCAAAAGGACGATAACAATTGTATTCATTGGACAATACATCCAATACAATAAGTCCATCTTGTAGAGTATCTCAATCTGCAGACAACAGTGTACAACCTCCAATCAGGTTTACCACAATTTCAGCAACCCACATCCAACCATCATTTGAACTTCATTTCATTTGTACAAGCAAGCAGATATAGCCGCCAAGACGTTCTCATGGAATTCCAACTGTCACAATGGCTAACTGCCACATAGAATACCAATAGTCTCACAACCAAAACATGACCATACCATGATGCCAACATACTGCACATTATATCAAACATGACTTCTCCACATGGATAATCATTGCAATAAGTAGCCGTTGCTGCTCACACTTGGTCAAAGGCCCCATCTATCGCTGAACTGCGTACATGTCTTCTTGCACTACAACTAAACACCATGGCTTGTGGTAGCAGAGACAAACACTTGATTGCTCCTAGCTACTTGTAGTACCTCTAAGCATCCCCTAGAACATCACCATGCTCCTAGCCGTCACCGCATGCACTCTAATAGTTCCACATGTGCACTTGCACTATCATACACACTCCAGTAACTTACTCACACGAAGATGTGGTTGTGAATTCCCCAAATGACTTGTGGTTGCAACCATAGCAACACTAGACTTAAAACAAGTCTCCATGCCAAACTACATCTAAAACTCACTGCAACTTACCACAACTGACTACAACTAACTCTGTAGTTGTTTACCTATCTATGATCAAACACTAAACATGAACTAAAACAAGTTCACCATTTTCTCTCACTAGGAACTTTCTGTAGGTGAATAGCACACCAAAGTTCCAACAAGTATCACCTCATGCTGATTGTTTTTAAGAGTTGTTTTTGCCTAGTTGGATGCACCCGAGCTTTTGAACACCTCAAGGCATTTATTTCTATTTTGAGTTTGGATACCTTAGACTTCAACAAGACATTTGGATACATAGACCAGCACACTAGAGCTGGCTTGATGTAAGAATGGTGATCCATTGCTTTTGAATTTAGACAGTTGAAGGCAAGAATTTAGTCAAGTAGATTTATGAGAGAGATGTTGACCATCCCAAATGTAATGAAGCAATGGTGTTATAACTTGATGGAAAGCATTTCAATGTAAACATATCATGGCAACCTTATTTGTTCCCTCAAACAAAGGTTGTTTTTAGAAGAGGAGCAACCATGGGTTACTAATATGTTGGACTATATTTTGAGATCATCTACGAGAAATGCAAAGAAATATTGCTCAGAGTGACTTTTCTTGATAGATGATGTTTCTTGGAGTGACTTTTTCAGATTGATAGAAAGTAAGACCCTTCTTTGCTCCATTTCCTCTGCAACTCTTGCTTGGATTGAGGTAGCACACAACGAGTAAGGAAAAATCCAACTACTTATAAGAAAATTCAGCATCTACAGAACTCTTCAAATACATACAACAAATTTTCATGGAAATGAAATTCCCTATGGTACAAGGGATCTGTAAATGAGACCTGTTTCTAGTTGAAGAATAAGATCCTCTGTGAGATGCATCTAGCGATTACAACATGCTACTATAGGTTTCTAAAAACTCCAATGAATCAAAAAGGTTTTTTTGGGGATTGTTAAAAAAGAGATGTGCAAATTTTGTCATTGAATGTTTCGTTTTTCGAAGGAACAAAGTTGAAACTATTGAACTCCCTTGGACTATCATAACCTTTGGCCATTCAATGTTAAAGATGGGAAGAAATTTCCATGGATTTCATTACAGGTCTGCCCAAATCTGAAGCCAAGAGTGTCATATTAGTGCTGTTGAAGACTCGTCAAATATTCAATTTATGCATTTTTGTGTTACAAGTACACTGGCTAGAAATTTTGTGGAGATTATTATAACCTTCTCAATATTCCCAAAGCTAGTCAAAGACCACGATCCTAACTTCAACAACTTTTAGAATGGTAATTTAGGCCTAGTGACACTACTTTGGCCATGATCTCTTCCTCTCATCGTCAATCAGATGGTCTAAGATTCTTAAGAAGTGTGTAGCATGCTACTTATGTTGTTTACATATGACAAATGATCCTAGTGGCTTCCACTGGAAGAGTGGTAATACATCACAACATTCCACACCTCCACCAAAATGAGTCCCTCTGAATCTCTCTCAGGTTATCCTACTTCGAACACCATTTTGGATTATCAATTTCTCATGGTCCTTAGAAGGTTCAAGAAGAGTTTCAACCTAGTGGAAAATTAGGATGAAACAACAGGTTGATCCATACTAGATTTAGTATCAGTTTGCATTTGTGAGCTGGTCCTCATTAGGGTCCAATCCTATAAGAAATCCTCTCTAAAGTAGCAAAAGGATGACAAGTTGTTCCCCTTGTTTTATTTCCTTATAATATATTCAACAATTGGCTAATTAGCTCAGCCAATTAGTCAGGTGTCTTGCACAGTCACCAAATCTGGACATATCCGGATCATTTGGACTGACTGGATCTGTCCAATTCAATCTGGATTTTTCAACTCATAGAGAAATTTTACCCAACTTTTTTGAAATTTCTGGATTCCCAAATTTTTTGCACCTCCTAAATGAATTGAATTTTTCAAACTTGGTAACTATGATCTTGCATGAAGAAGGTTATTGACGTGCAAATTACTTTGTAGCTTCTTGAGCTGGATGAAGAAGGAAATTTGATAATGGAGCCAAAGGCAATGATTGATTGAAGGGTTAATCAATTACACTATTAGGCAATTATAAAGCTCATAAAAAGTGGAAGAATATGCCTGCAAAAGATGTTTATCAGGAAGATGAGAAGTTTGTATAATAGTGCACACACCTCTCAAGCTTTGAGGGAAATGATATTTTGAAGGGGCAGGGCATGTTAAGCCCCTAACACTCATTCATGTTACTATGTTCATTATGTATGTTTGGGTTATTGAGTGGAATCTGGATGACGTGGCACATTAATGATCCAACTTCCAAGTGATGGATCAGAATCTCTGACTTCTGGCTCTGCCAAACCAAATTGTATGCTCTGCAATAATGACAGTTCTATTGTTTGTGGTACCACCAAGGCCAATATTCTACTCAGTCAAGGCTTACTCAGAGCTCCACCATATATTGTACCACAATTCCAGTGGTTCAGGATAGTGGTGGTACTAGTATGAATTGGTTGTATCTTTGTTCCTCTCTTTTGACTCAGTGCTTCCCCATGTACTATAGGAACAATTCCCGTGGCCCAGGATAGCAGTGGTCCAAATATGCCTTGGCATTATTTCTGTCTCGAACCTTTGTGGGGTGGAGCCCCTCGTATGACTCGAGGGTTGTCCCTTTCATTGTTGAGGGAACATAGGGTGTGGGACTACGCCCTGTGGGTTAGGTTTGACTGTTACATTGTGGCATAGCTCAATCATAATTGTGGAAGGTGAAGAGTCACTTGTGGAGAAGCTACTGTTTTATCTTCCATAACTGTTCTTTTCCTTCTGCAGTATTGTATTTTCTTATGTCTATTACTATATACATAGATGGAAAGATAGCAAGAAGATAGGGGAAGATATACAGCCATTCATCTCTTCTGAGAGAATGGCATGTACTGAGTACAGAGTATTCAGAATAGTAAAATCTGTTACAGTTATATATTTTGCTCATGTCTCATTTGTGAGTGTTATTTCCATTTTTAAATGTTTGTTAAGTATTTGCTTCCGCATATAACACATCTGACTTGTAGCAACTTAGAGAGTTGTCTACCGGACATACCCTGGAATCTGGATCAGCATAACTCTAGGTCTTGTAGTATTTTGTTATATATTATTTTCTCATTTATGGTCAGCTTAATTTGGGGGATTATGGGTTGCTGTGATCTAGTTATATTTTGCCCGTGTCTCATTTCTGAGCATTATTTTCATTTCTATTTTGTTTTTTAAGATTTGCTTCTGCATATAAAACCCGAGTTGTAGCAATTTAGAGTGTTGTCTAATGGGCATTCCCTGGGATCTGGATCAGCATAACCGTAGATTAGTCTTATAGTATTTTGTTCTTTATTATCTCTCATGTATGATCAGTCTAGTTAGGGGGATTATTTGTTCTAATCTAGTTATGGATGTAAATAGCAATGTTAACTCACTTACAGGAATCATTGTAAGAATTGTTATTAGTCTATGATACTTGGAGGTTGCTCCCTTAAAGTGGCTCTACTACTATCTCTTTTGCTCATTATTACATCTTGTTTGGAATAAGTTCTTTTGCGCTTCTGCACCTGTTTTCCTCCTTTACTCTCTCTAATGTTGTGTGGAATATCCTTGCTTTATTTGGATCTCTGCCTTTTCTACTCAAGAGTAGAAATATCCTTCAATAAGTTACAATATGTGGTTCATGAGTTTTATATGACTGAAAATCTGGGCATGCTTGTCATAACATTTTGAAGAAGGAAGATGCAGTGAAGTGTAATTTCATAAATGTTTTAGGTGTAATTTCAAGTTTTCCTCTTGGATTGGCAGTATTTCATTAGATGATGAAATTCCTCTTTCCCTCTCTCTCAATCAGATGCTGTCAAAATCCCATCTGAACTAAGTAAACAAAGAAAAACATAGCAACTGCAGCTATCATTCTTGAATAAAAAATGTACATGTCTTTCATGGCTCTGAGTAACCAAACAAGTCACTTATGCATATGATTAAGACAACCATAAAAGTACCAATAAACTGTCAGTCAAGTCATGACTGTGCATTAAAAATAATATCCATGAAAGTCTTCCATAAAAGATAGAGATTTGTAGAATGAGATAAGACCCACCTGTAATGTATGCATCCTTTCAAAGCTAGATGGAATATCACCTTAGATGAGTACTTCTCATCTTATTTCTCTTACAACAATCTGATATCTGTGGATGATTGCAATATAGTAATATGCTCTGTGTAAGAGTCCAAGACTCCCTTAAATAAAACCATAGAGTTTAAGACTTTCCAAGTATTAAATATAACTCATGAGCCCAAGTGGCAAGTGACCCAAAATGAGTTGAAATGGATTGAACCTCCAAGACTTCCCAAATTTTTGTAAAACTCTTCTAGCCTGAGCCTTAGATTGCCCTCCCTCCTCCCTTCAGACCCCCTGCCCACCACCCCCCCCCCCCTCAATCCCCAGTTAAAGAAAACAAGAAAGAACAGTAGTTTAGAGTAGCTGAGTATTTTTGTGAGTCTGCTTGGCATATTGGTTTTACTGTGTTCAAGTTGGTATGGTGTATCATTCTTAGTGACTACTGAAACTATGGAGGAAACCATCTCTGAAAATGACCGGCTAAGTTGAGGTAAATCAATCCATTCAATGCTAAGCATAAATACAAGGCAACCTTTATGTTGGACTATATAAGCCTGAAAGTCATTTGTCTACAATGTCACAAATTCACAATCTTTCCCCCCAGGCTAGATGAGCAATCGTGGTGATGATATTGGTTTGCCTAGGTTGGCTATCTTCTTCCTTTGCTAGATCTTCTTGTTCTAGTGTCTACAAGCAAACAATCCTAATTTTCAGCATCGCCAGTGTTAGTGCAATTACTGTTTGCAGCCATCTTCTCCTGCATCTATCTTTACTTCTGTTCCTTGATTCAAATGCAACCACAGGTATAGTCTACTGAAACTATGCTACCTGATTGTTCTATACAATCTTTAGTGTTATTGGCACCATGCATGACATTTCTTTGTATGAAAGGCAACATCTTCTTGGGCATGGGCACCATTTCTCTGATTATTTAACCTGTTGAAGCCCTGATATTGTGCACTATATTCACTATTGATGTTCTATGGCAGAAGAGCGCTCTATTCTATTCAATCAAACCATTAGCACATTTGGTCTCAGTCAAGCAAATACCTTATATTGTGCGTAGCACATTATCTTTCTAAATTCTATTTGATGGAGTTTGCTGATTCTACCTTGTAGCTAATCTATATGCCTCTTTTGCTAGTGCTTTTCATCCCTCTTGTTATTTTGACCTTCAGATTTCTCTTTTACACATACTTTTGCATACTGCTGAGCTATTTTTTATGCAATACTGGATTTATAAAACTACTGATTGCTGGCTGATTTTATGTTGTTAGGGTGCTACAAAGACCATCAAAGTTTGCCAAAGCAAACACTACATGTACTTGTTATGATATATATGTGATCAATGAATTTCAAAATAGATCTTTTAAATTTTTTGCATATCTATATGCATGTGAGCCTGCCTGATAAATCTGACTGTGATTATTAATTCTGGATTCAAATGGTTGACCTTTTTTGATTTAGCAGTAAACATTTTAGATAGATTAGATAAAAGCAGGATTTGCTGCCCTCAGTTGTAAGTGAATTGACATTTTAAATTACCTTTAAATTATTTAGAATTTGATAGGACTTCTTTTTGCAGATACTGTGTGGCTGGAGTTCAATCAATATACCCTCGGTTCTCGATGGAGACGTGCACCAATCAATAGAAAATGTCATCATGAAGCGGGAAGTGAGGTTGAAGGATTTTATGGAGGAATTCGGAAGTTAATTAGAGAGGAAGAGATTTTAACCTGGAAGCAGTTGTGGCCAAAAGAATCTCTCGAATGAATGATTATTACATATCATTTATCTTCATTAAACATCCAAAGCTGGATGTATATTAGAAAGACTGCCATCATCATTAAGCGCATTTGATGATGGCACATTTGTTTAGGACATACATAGAGAATGTGAAAGTGTTGTTGACAAATGTAAATTACCTTCTAATTGACTGTTGTATTTCTTCTGCCCTTTGCATTGATGACTGTGGTCCAAGTACTTCAGGTTAATATTTGCTTCGCAAATGGCCAGATGCATGTGCACATTGTGCCAATAGAATGACTGTTGTTCAAATAAACCATTATATATGCATATAATTGTAATAATTATAGTCAGGACAACAGCTGTTGCAGTTCACTTGCCCATTGAAGAGTTGATATTTTTTTTATGGCACAACAAAATGCCTTGTACCATAGATTGCTCATCCTGAAAGTCTCGCTTCTTCCTTGAAACTGATCAATAATGATGTAACATATTGTAGCATTAAGTGTTCAAATTATTTCTACAAATAAGGAACTTAATATGATTTGATTTCACAGAGCAACCTTACATTTAGTTCATTACTATTTTATAACAAACTTGTAAATTAAAGTGCCATGTGTTCAAGACAACACAAATCTATATGGTATGGACAAACCTTGGCGCTAGACAAATTCAAGTCCTCCATATGAGGAATGCAGAGATTATTGGAGACAGAACCTTGTATGTAATAATGGGTCTATCTAGAGTCGATGTGGCAGACAGTTCTCATCGGGTAGTTCTAAATACTAATCATGTCTATTGAATAATAATTTAAAACTTCAATACAGCTTAGGTACTGGTTTTGCCTCATTTTCCTCATGCATGAGAGCATTGAAAAGAAACTCGGATAAAAAGAAATTAATCATATGGATTAATTTGTCAACACCAGCAAAATTGAAGAGAAGAACAGTGTAGAGGGTGAATTGCCCAAGCTGCAAATGCAACAAAGAAGATTGGTTGCAAAGTGTGGGCTGTCGCGAGTGGCAGAAATGTTCAGAGTAGAGTGGGGTTCAGTTTAAACTCATCCGATTTGTACTTAAAAAGAGAATTTGTTGGCATGGAAATATGAGGGCATATGTCTTTTTAATTGTATAGCCAAAACATTTTTTTTAATTTAGGTGGAGAATTTAAACAATTTTTATTTTCAAATTTCAACCAAAAGGATTGGATTGAGCGAATGTTTGAAACTCTAGCAAGAGGAAAATTGAACTAAGGCTTCTCTGAATTGCGTAAAGGCCTTTGTCGCATTCCAATCTTGCTTGGGAGTTGCCAATTAACTTAGCACTTGTGATATAGTTAATTGGCCTAGCTTGTAGACCTTATACCCATAGGGTGCCACAACCATTAAGGAAGGGCATTCATTGATCCCTAATTTCCCCTTAATATGGTTAGAAACTAGGGAATCAAAATAATAAAGTCATTGTGCTACTTGGATTTTTAAGTGATAGTGGAAATTAGAAGAATTAGATTGTTGTCAACAAAGAAATGGAAATACTAAAATGTGAAATGCAACACAAGACAAGGTTTGATTATGGGAAAAAATCTTATAAGGGGTAAAAAAATGTCGTTAGTAGGAGCAACTGCTCTCTAGTAGAATGTATTGCTTAAATACACAAGTAAATAGAGTTTCACAACCTCTATCAAGCCTATTAATAGTTTAGCATCTCTTTCTTCGAGGTATAACATTCAATTCTCCTCTTTCAAAAATGTACTTTCCTCTTATAATAGCTGCTCATGCTGAAGTACTCTAGTAGAATCCCCTAGGAAGATGGAAGTCGAAAAGTTGCCTTTTCATTTGATATCTCTACTTGCTCTGATTTTGAAGAATTCTTTGCTTTTGACAAAGAGGTGATTGCACATTCATCATGGTGGTTATGTTTTTGTGATGATGGTTGTGTTTTCATCACTAGTGGAAATTGGAGATTTTGCCAAAATGGAAAAACCACTTTATCTCTTTTCCAAATTCAAATTTTTAGATCATTTTTTGTTTTCAAGAAGTTTGCCTTCTGTTGGGTCTTGAAACTACAGGTCCAAAATCCTAGAGTATGTTCTTGCCTTCAAGGTCAGGGGATGACATCAAGAAGGTAAAACATAGACTCGTGCACAGATTGGGGATGGTTAAAGGCCAATTGATGAGAGTGGATAATCTCTCTTGCACTTTGAGCTCAACCAGGCTTGGGAGGGTATTCCCAGAGGTATTTCTTAATTGAATTTGATCACAATGAAAGGTGAACAATATGAAACATTGCAGTAGTATCCAATGTATGTTGCATCCCAAAAGTTGTCACTAGGTCACAAATTAACCTACTGCATGTAAAACCTCTTATTAAGTTGATTACTACACCTTGTAGATGCACCCATATATGATAACGACATGATATGCCACAAGATGAACCCACTTAACTTCACATACATAATTTGCAAGATGCAAGCATGTTTGACATGATTCACAATTGATACTACAGATGTTTAAGGTCACTTAGAATGTTCCTTGAGTTATAACACTGAATCATGAGTGCATATGAAACCCTAATCTAATCCTACAGCTAATAGGATAGAGGATAATAAATTAAAAGTTGTTTGATCCTTCACTAAATAGACTGGTGCCTACTCTATTAGGCAACAAAGTCACATAATGCAAAGTAGAAGGAGATACATTTGCAAAACATCAATAGAACTAAATATGCATTCATATACAAATCATAGAAAACATTACATACAATGGACATACTTAATAATCCATAACAAAACTGCAATAACCTATGTGAAATGAAGACACCATTACAAAAGCTTTGCAATGCATTAGATGCTATCACACATACATCAAATCCTCATCACACTCACACCAACAAATGTGGCAAAAGAAAATACATAGCTATGACTATACATTTCTTTGAATCATTACAAATTGCCCTAGAGACATACTATTAGAAATAAATACACATTGAAAACCCTCCCTCTGATTTATAAGATGTATTCCTTCTTTTTGCCCCTAGATCCACCTTGAAGTACGTATAGGTCCAAAATTAGCTCAATGGTCAACCCTCTAAATGATAAAAAGAGTTGTATTTATAACATTTTCACCCCCTAGATCATTCTTGTGGAATTTGATGCACTAAGTCGTATCTCCAAAGCATTGAATGCGCACCCACTAAATCTCATGAAATCTACTTCGAGCCACATGCAGGTTGAACAAGGAGGATTAAAAATATTTTCTTGCTCAAAATGGGTAGTTGTAGAAGTCAAAATGATCATTGATGGCATCTTGGGAGGTTGCTGGTATGTTCTGGAGCATTTGGAACTTTTGTAGAAATCCAATGTGCTACATGTTATGGGAGGAAAGAGGAGATCCTACAAAATGTGGAAGTTTCGCATCCTGAAGTAGGGTAAATTTTTGCAAAAGGGAAAAACTAGGCAGAACAGGATGTGTAGTAGTAAATCAAATCTCCCATATGCAGTTGCAGGTCAAATCTTCCATATGCAGTAGTAGGTTGAATTCCCGCAAAAGGAAAAAACTAGGTAGAACAAGATGTCAGAGGAAAGAGGTCATCTTGCGACAGATGGAAGTTCCACAAACAACCAGAAACACCAAAAAATAGCAGGGAATTGCCAGACTTAGCACATTTTTTGGATGTTGCGATGTTGAACAAATGAGGAAGATTATGGAGATGACCAAAAACACAACCAAGGAAAAATGGACAAAAAAGAGGGGAACAAGATGTCAAACATAACATGCAGCATCCTGCAGTAGGTCGACATCCTGCAACAGGGTGAAATCTCCCAAAACACAGAAAATGCTAGAAAAAGTAAAGGAAAAACCCTTCAGAAGAACAATTTTGGATTTTGCAATTCTCAACACATTCAAGGATCATGAGAAAAAAGGAAAGGCAAAATTTAAGCAAAATTCACCCAATAAGCAAGGACTTAGGTAGATTTAAATTTTTTTAGATTGGGTCCCAACACCCTCCACTATAGAATATGCTTAAGCTTTACTCTTGGATCTAATATTGATCATATGCCTCTTATTAGAGATTTTTCTCTCACAAAAGCTTACTTGTGAAACTTAGAAGAATTTCCTATCTCTAAAATCCGTGTCCAAAATTGATTTGAACAAAACTCCCTTAAATGCTCTTAGTGGAAACCAATTGACGTGAAGCATACTCAAATGTTTCATAGTAGAAGGTAGCAATGCTCTTTTTAAGCCTTTTATGCTAGATTTTGGAACAAAACCTCCTCACATCTACAAAGTGATGCTCAACACAAATAGTGTCATGAGGTAGAAGGTTGGTGATGCTCTTATCCTAATCCATGACTGGAACAAACCTCTCTCACATCCAAGATGATGCTCAACACAAATAGTGTCCTGAGATAGAAGGTAGTGATGTTCTAACTTACGTTGAAACCTAAAATTTGTGTCATTCCCAAAGATGACTCTATGGTGATCACTTCTTCAACCCCCTATGTTACATACACATGCCACAATGATTGCCATATAAATCATGCTACAACATACTCTGCTACCATGAATGATCCTTCTTACCAATGAATGTCATTTTACAATGCTTACTAAAGCTATTCAAAAGTTGTCCTTATTGCATCTATGTACAATGAAGGCCATACATTTTTACAATGTTACAACAAATTTTAAAAATTGACTCCTTATCCTATAATTATGCATATGCTACAGTTGTGATGAGATTTTGTACACATTACAATAATGAAGTTGTAAGGTTTGCCATGAATACAAATGTACCCAAGATCTTGGTGACAAGAACAAACACAATAGCAATAGCAAAAAGACAAATAACAAAAGGCAATATGATAACTATTCCAATAAAGATGATGCAAAATGAATTATAAACAATCATTTCGGGCATCAATAGATGCATGTAGTACAAATATATAGGCTTCTTAGATGCATGAGTCAAGATGACACATGTCTAAGAGGTCATGAGTTAACTCTCATTCAAAAGTGCAATTAATTCAAACAACTAAGATAGAGGTGGCCTTGATTAGAGAGGTGGCACTAATTGTCATCAATCAAGGATTAATGAGGTAGTGGTGGCATTTGATGACCTCAAATCAAGATTGACACATGTCATTATTATCTTAACTAAGAAAATGCAACCTACCCAAGTAAAAGATTATCTTAGGTGCATAATATGCAATATGTAAATAACTAAATGCTAAAAAATAAAATAATATATCAATACCCCCCATAAGCATAGCTTAGGTGGGTAGAGATGGGTCCCATCAAATGCGTAGCCATGTTAGGCACCCATGTACAAAGTGTTTCCCCAAAAGAAGAGAAAGCTAAAAACCCCCTATATGAGAAAGCAAAACTCCCCCCAAAGAGAGAGGAAAGATGAGAAGGATTATGCAACCCCCCACAATATGGAATAGCCTCTTGAAATCTCTATAAGATTGGGCACATGAATGTCTTCACATAAAAGAGAGAATGTGCACACAAATAGTAGCATAATGAGTGCTATTCCTTTCAAAAGAAAGAAACCTTGAGCTACCAATTTGTTGAATTCCCACTCAAGTGGTGGAATGAAGTAAATATGCAATAATGCAATAAAATAAATAGCTAAATGTAAGAAATAAAATAATGCACCAAAACCCCACGCATCTTAGGTGGGTATGGATGGGTCTCAGAAAATGTATAGCCATGTTAGGTACCCATGTACAACATGTCCCTCCCAAAAGAAGAGAAAACCCCCTCATACAAGGAGAAATTCCCCCATCAAAGAGAGAAGATGGAATAGTCTCCTGAAATCCTTGTAAGGCCCATGAATGCCTCACATAGAAGAGAGAGAATGTAGAAAGTCACATAGAAAGTGGTGTAGTAGGTCCCTCCACATTGAACAATGCATCTTCCTTTTTGAAGAAAGAAACCCTGAGTTGCCAGTTTGCTAATTCTCACTCTAACAATGGAATGAAGAAAGGTATTAGGATGAAGGTCTCCAAAAACTGCTCAAACTTCTCCATGTTGGTGTTGAGAGGTGTCAAGATCTTATCAAGAGTTCTAGGGCTAACCAAAGAAGATGACATCTCAAAACCATGTGGAAATTGATGTAGAACACGAGCCAAAGATGATGGTGATACAAATACTAAAGCATTACCATAAAAGAGGAAAACCAAGTCTACAATGATATCCTCTAGATTTGAAATGTGGAGCTCAACAAACAAACTCAAAATACCTATCAAGTAGTCATCCTAGTGAATTGTATCTGGAAAACAAGGATGGTCCTATTGAATGAAATCATTGGAAGCCCTTGTTAAAACAATATTTCAAACTCAACTAAATCAACAGGGGGAGGTAGAATCTTAGTGCATGTCATGTGACTACACTATTCATCCCATGCTATCTCCACATCAAATGCTTGACTATGAACAACTGGTGAAGTTGTCAAAGGTGTTGGAATCTTAGTGCATGTTGAATGACTACATTGCACATCCCATGAACTACTCGCATAAGTGGTGTGAGTATGCACATCTATATAAAGAGCATCATTAGGTGTCTTAGTATCATGCATAGTTGAAAGTTTCTCCAAGGAAACATCACTTTTAGATGGTGATTCAAGATCTCCATACAATTGTTGAATGGTTGTCCAAGTAGTAAAAGGGCACTATCTGTATAAGATGTATCCTAAGAAAATAATGAATCCAATTATTCCAAGGACTCTTCATTGTTGTTAAACTATTCAACATTTTGATATATGTCATTTGGTTCAGGAACGAGTCCATGAAAATAGGGTAATAGACGATGCATTTGGCAATGAGTTTTGAGCCCTTCATTCTAGGAAAGGTAATTCTCAAGACAAAATAGTGTGCACAACATTCAAAACACGTGATGAAATCCCAACTAGATCAATTAATCAAAAGAGCCCCTACCTCTCTGCACCCCCACCCCAACAAACATAATAATGGCACTTTATAAATAGTGTGTATACAATTGAATCAGTCAAAGGACCCTCCTCCCATACCATTCAATCAAGAGACCCCCTAGAAAAATGGCAACACTTTTAAATAGTGCAAGTACAATTGTCACTTGTCAAAATTATTGAAGTGGTCTTGATCTTATTGTTTTGTGCATGTCAAATAGGGCCACTATGCTAAAGCTGCAATTCTAAAATAGAATGGGAAACCAAAACACACTAATGAGAAGTATGCAAAAAATCATGCACTTTAAAAAATGGCACTTGAAAATGAGTTTGTATGAGCCTAAACAAATCCCTAAAATTTTCCAAAATGAAAACTACTTAGCAACACCTATGACAAATTGTAAATTTTGGAAAAATTAACACCAAAATTAGAAATAGACTACACCACTATGAAGCCACAAAAAATAGCCTTGATCAAAAATTGCACTAAAATATGATCCCAAATGGTCAAGATATTGCCCTTCAAAGTTCAAGTGTCAAAACAAAAATTGCATTAGAGAGGGGGGCTTGGTTGGGGGGAGATGGTGTAATGCCCACTCTTATGTCTATCTTGTGTGCTTTCTAATTCATATGATATATGCTATATTGAGTGTTTCACCAATGTATTGTGTCAATGTGTTTCTTGTGTTATGAGTCGTTGCACTGAACTTGTCGATGAGGTTTGTTATGCCATCAAGGTGTTTTGATGGTGTGTTCTAGATGCTTTATGGAGATGTTTTGTGTGACTGTCGAGGTGTTTCTGATGATGTTTTGTATTGGCATTGCTTTTCCAACTATGCATTATGGGATGCATATGTTGTGCCTATGTATTTAGATCATTTCAGTGTTTCAACTTATTATTTTCATTATATTCAATATAGTTGTGATTATTGTAATTGTTCAACATTATGAATTATGGTTGATTATGCATCTTATTCTTGGATCATGCTAGTCATACATGATTTATAGTTAAATGTGATAATTTGCTATCATGTTATGATTTATACCATGCTGGCTGAATTATGTTGTTTCAACTATTATTATGTAGAGCAAGTATGCCTAATGTTCGACCTGAGTGTGCAAGAAATTTACAGGTGTTATACCAATGGTTGGTAGATGGAGAAGTTAACATGGATTATGCTTAGCCATCTCACCCTACTTAGTCCTTATGAATGCATGTGTTAACCCAGATCCAAATCGGTGGTGATTCCAAAATACATATGTTGTGAAAACTCGTTAAGTGTGGTTAAGTCCTTTGTGTGTATTTAATTTATCTTTTGTATTGCATTTAAATTTACTTTGAAATGTATGTTTATCGTGTTTCCAGAATATTTAATGTTTGTGTTGAAAAGATAATATTTATGCTTTAATAGGAAAAGGTTTGTTGCATTATTATATTTTGGTTGAAGAAATTATATGAATTTAATTATTTATCACAATGAAATATTTGGCTTAGTAAATAATTGCTAGTTAAAATGTAAGTTAATTTAATTTAATTCATTTAATTCCCTAGATATTGGAGATGTATCAATTAGAATTAAATTAGCATATAGTGTATTTAGTCATTTTTAACTAATGATTTTTTTGAAAATATTATTTGGCAAAAATGAATATTTGGAAAAGAAAATAGAAAAAGGGAAAAGGAAATAGGAAAAGAAAAGGAAAGGAAAAAGAGAGAAGAGAGAAAGGGAGACTTTTTATTCACTATTGCATTTTTGCATTTTGCTTGTGAAAACCTCTCTCTTCCTTTTTTTTAAAAAGAATTGGAATGAAATATTGGATGAAATGGTTGGAAGTTGGATTTGGATTGCTTGTGCTTGGAGTGAGAATGCTTGCAATTGGATGGAGTGTGTGTGTGTGTGTGCCAAAGAGGAGGGTTTCCTCCATTGTTGGAAGTTTGTGAAGAGGTAATCTTCTATTTAAAATTGCTTTGAAAATGAAATATTTTCCTTTAACCATGCCCGCAATAGGTGGTCATATGGCATCATTCTATAGAATGATTTAGGATTGAGATGTGTAGTTTTAAATTTTTAAAAACTTGTATTTTGAAGTTAAGTTATGGTAAAATTTTCTAAAATCGTGTGTTGGAAATTTAGAAAATTTGATGGTGATAGTAGGTTGTGCATTTTTAGATCAAAAGGGTATCTTCAAATTTTGGAAATTGAGATGTGTAGTTTTAAATTATGTTTTGAATTATTAAAAACTTGTATTTTGAAGTTAAGTTATGGCAAAAAAATTTAAAGTCATGTGTGTTGGAAATTTAGAAAATTTGATGGTGGTAGTAGGTTGTGCATATTTGGATCAAAAGGGTATTTCAAATTTTGGAAATTTTCTTTCATTTAAAAGTTAAATTTTTTCGTACATTCTTAAAAGTATCATTTGACGCCATTAATAGAGGCTTGAGGATTTTTATGCTTTGGACCCCTTTGAAGAAAAATAGAAAAATTACATTTTAGACTTCAAATGAATGAATTATTTTGTAAAATGAATTGTGTCCTTTATATTTTAGAATTCTACATCTTTTTCCATTATGTCATAAATTATTGCATTAGTTTGCATTCCACACCCAATTTGTAAAATTGGAGCATTTGACTTGTTATCAATCCTAAGTGCACCCTAGAGAGAGTGACACATCATTCTCTCCTCAGTTGATAAGCATGGAAACATCCTAAGGCCTGTGGGTTGCCTATAGATCAGGATGAATCTACAAAAAGGCTTGGTTCCCTTGGTTTATCGCCTAAATGTTAACTCTAAACTGTTGTTTTGATGAGAAAAGGGAGAAAATAACATGAAACGAGCCTAAAATTGGAAAAGAGGTGATACACCAAATGTTTTGTGACTTGTATTTGGTTTTGACATACACAGTTTAGCCAATAACTTGCTATATTATGCAACTCAAGTTTTTTGACATATCTATGCATAAGTATTTCATAGGAAAGTTAAGTTTTGATAGTTTTACAGAAGGAAATCCAATATTTTTCACAACTAAAGATTGTTTAAACCAGTAACATAAAACATAACTTGCATACATACATGTTTCTGCATAAAGGTAATAAGGAAAAGGACTAAAAACTCAAGGACAATAACATCATCACAAGAGAGTATCAACTTATTCTACAATCTTACACAATATGTAGTCTTGAGTAGACAAAAAGATCCTTTTATTGATCAAAGAGGTACAAAAGCATCTGGTACAAGTTTGAAAGTAATGTTTTGCTTCACAAAACCAGAGATATTCTTACAAAAATAAAAAAATTACAATGCTATTCTGTGTAAAAACTAAGTTACAAACTAAGTCTGAAAACTAGAAAGAACTGATTTTCCCTAACCTAGGCATCCTCTTTCTCAAACTCAACATGGGAGAGAATGTAGGAGAGAATATAGAAAATTAAATGCAAATTTGTACTAAGTCAAACCTCCTTTGGGCGCTTAGGAGAGTCTTATCAGTTGTTGACTTCTTGAAATGCCCTTGAGTGGCATTGAAGAAGAGTCTTTGCTTGGTCTTTTGACTTCTTCAGTCTGCATGTTCCTTGTAAAGGTCCTATATACTTGCAATGTGCTTGAATTGCTCCCTAGATATCTTCAACTACTATCCAAGTCACCCAAATTGCCTCTGGTGTTGCCTTAATGATCTCTTCAACTGCCCTTCATGCCTTTATTTTCCTCATCTCCATTTGCAAGTTTACAGAATAGGTGTCTTCAAAGCTTGAATGCATTAAGACTCTTAAGAGGGTGTATGAGGGAGGCCTAATCTTTTTAGGACTCTAACTGTCTCTTTTAATAACCTTTCCTGTCTTACTGTCAACTTAATCTCTTCATTACATGTAGCTACAGGATCTACAAAAGCTATAGGATTTTGGTTACATGCTTCAAGATGTCAAACAACTTTTAACTTGACCTTTCACTACTTTTCCATGAAGGAAAACTTCCTTTCTTCCTATCGCTCTATAGTTGAAATACACTATGTGTGTATCAACTTTTGAACCCTTTGTTACATTTGGATAACTTTTAACTGTATGCAGTGGTATCAAATCATGTCAAATTCTTCAAAATATCTTTTATATTGGTAAATCTCTCTGACCTTATTGTTTAAGAGTTGGCAAGCCTCCGTCTCACCTATATCCATGTTTTCATATTCATCTTTGTTCCTCTGGTGATGGCTTTATCTCTGACCTCTTGAGACCTTATATTCCTTGCTCAAGCTTGACTAGACCTTTGTCCCCTTTTGACAGTCTTTACTCAATGTCTCTGTGTTCACTATGATGACTTTGAACTCATTTTCATACTTTCCAAACCCCCTTCTCACTAATGAATATTGCTCTTGACATCATAATTGTTAGTGCAGATCCCTGCATGCTTCCTCATAATCTTATGACAATTTTTAGGCACTCTAAACTATTGATAGGATCTTTCAACACCTCTCCAAGATCTCTGTGACTGTTGTGTTTTTGCATTCTGATCAAAGCTCTGTCATTCACTATCTTATTTAAGGCTCCAGCTACCCATTGTCTCTATCTTTTTTGCAACCTCTATTCTACCCTTGCATATTGTCCAATACTCTTTAACAATCCGTGTCTCAAACCTACATAATATAGTGACTTCTGTGTGACCTCTTGATAGGGATATAACTCCTTCATATGATTAAAGTATACCTTTAGACCCCTGTTGTTTCTGTGCTGACTATCTCTGCTAACACCTTTAGATCCTCATTGCATCTTTCATTTCCCTTTGAGCTTCCTTATTTAAGCATTCTTGGAACACAAGCTAGAGTCCATTTGGAGTTTTTATATATCTTGATTGGATGTGTACATGTATGATTACAAAGATCCAACATATTTGGGTAGTCCTGAAATGATTTCAAGTCCATTTTCATGCTACAACAGACCTCTCAGTTGTCATACGGACTTTGTTCTTCCATAGATTTGTGTAAGTATTCCATGCCTTGTAAGTCCTGACTTGAGCCTTCTTAGGGTATACAAATATCTAATGAAGTATACATACCTTCAAACACTATACAAATATGCGACTTCATGGCATAGTGTTCTGGATAGTTTGAAATGTTATGTTAAATTTCACAGTGCCTTTTACATACCATTTTCTCAAAGTTATATAAGTCCCTACATGACTGTCATGTAGTCTTGTAATAATTTGATAACCTAAGATACCATACCCCATCTTTTTGAGACACAATGCAGATTGTTCACCATATGCTTGTGCACTTGAAGATGGTCTATATAGGCCTACATCTTTGCAAGTCTTGTATCACCTGTATACCCTCATCACTCACCATGGATGAGGTTGAGATGGATCTGCTATTGTATCATGCTAATAGCTTGACAAAACCTTACATATTTCTCTGACCTATTACACAACTTTGAAACTCTTGATAGAGCTTTAAACCGTTATGTAGACCACTCTAAAGCATATACATACCTCTTGACTAAGGTGAGAATAAGACTTGACACTTCCTGTAACAAATCTGCTTGGACATATTCCTGTAGTAGGTCTGTCTGGCTTTTCCTGTAGTAGGTTTGTCTGTTGAAGGATCTTCATCATTTCAGGTTGAAATCCTATCCTTTGTTAGGATTTCAATACTTCCCATGTATACACCAATAACTCAGATAGTCCTACAACTTATGAGGGTTTTCTTGGATTTTGAAAGTCCTATATGGTTGTGACTTAGCAAGGCTTTCCAAACTTAGATGCTTCATAACCCTAGTGTTTATCAGAGACCTAGGGTCCTTCCATTCTACCATGTCCATTATGTCTTAGGCTCTATTTCACATTCTTCATTGCTTTTCTCTGAATGATTTTCTTCTTACTATATCTCTATCAAGGTATTTGTCCCTCAAACATCCTGAAACAAAGCTTTTGATCCTTGAATGGTTTTCAATGAATAAAGGTGCTTCCATTTGCCTGGTATTTGCAAAACAAAAGTAAGAAAAACCCTAAAGGAACGACCTCAAGCAAGCCTCTAACTAACCCTAACCAGACTTAGCTAACCCTAACCCGAGAATGTCTGAGTTTAACTTCTAAAACCTGACCCAAACTTTGAAAGAACTTCCCTCCAAACATGTGTACGGGAAATTTTGACCAAGTTAAGGTAATATGAATGTGAGAAACATTAAACCTTTGATCTTTTAACTCATAGGGAACATCATTTTGTATGGTAAAGGAGACCATTTTGACATATGAATGCATTACAAGCCTTGCTTTTGTATTGTCAAAGGTCTAACAACCTAAATGCATCAAAGGAAATGATTCAAAGACTTCACTTTACACCTTATAAATAAAGCCTATGAGTCTTAAATCAAGATTTGAAACTCATTAACACTCCCAGGATGAATATGTTAACATGACTTTTAGAATTAAAGTATAGAATAAGAAAGGAGTAGCTCTCACCATTTGCCAGGATACAAAGGGATCCCTAGAACAAACGTGTGGAGAGTGTTAATCAAGTGAAAATGAAATGCAGATTGGGAACTAATAAATGTTTAATCAAGAGTCTCTGATCTAAGATGTGAATTCTCACAAAAGTTCAATCTAACGTGAAGGGCATGTCACAACTCTCAGAGTTGGTGAATGTCATAGTTACCCATGGCATCGACATGTGACTGTGATGACACTCCTTGTCTTATTGCTAGGACCCTCATCCTTCCCTTTATTAGATTTGGTATATGACATGATTGTGATTACTTGTATGTGCATTGATTGGCATGTGTGCCATATATTGTCTTATGCTTGTTTTGATGTGAGTTGCCACATGTGATGTGTTTGTATTATTTGGCATGAGTGTTTCCATGTATACTTTGTTTGTGTGTGAGCTTTGGCCTTGATAGTCATGTATCCAAGATCTTCTCCATAGCTTGGGGGTTACTAGAGTGGCATAGACATCTATTGTGCTAGATGATGGTAATATGGCAGGGTGGTGGGTAACATTCCCCCATTGGTCCATTCTTGAAGATCTCTCAGGAGTTGGAAGAGTTTCTGCTTTAGCATTTTATGTTATGCTTTGTGATTATTGGAGCACCTTGGAGGTGGCCTATTATTGATGTAATAATGTTCGTTGTATTATTTATGTATTGGAGTGCGATCCTTCCATGTTTGGGAAGAAGCCTCTATCTTGTAATTTTGTTATGATATCTTTTGGTTAGAAATTGATACTTGTGTTGGATGGAGATTATCATATTGTGGAAGTTATCATGTGTAGAAATGGTTAAATTGGGGCGTTGGAGTCCTCTTTTATATATGCATATTTTACTTTATGATATGCTTATGAGAGGGATTGTATTTTTTCCACATAATGGATGATTGTTCTATCTTTGCTTTTGGCTCATGTCAATGTTGGTGTCAAACGTACACAATGTTTGTAATACTTTCGTTATGTTTGATTTTGTAGTTTTTTTCTTTATGTTATGGAAGTGAGATTTACTTCCCACTTTGTTCCTTGGGAATTGTGCCCTTTAGGAGACAATTTTGTGGCTAAGTTGGATTCCTTGACCCCTTGAATGTTTTCTTCAAGCCATTTTTTAACTCATAAATCAAGGAAGTTATGCCTATTTAAGTGTGAGAGATATACCTTTTTGTTTTTATGCCTAAGTGTTTTTCCTACTCTTTGGTTGCAAGTTGGAAATATAGTCTAAACTACATGTTAAATAGGTTTTCTAGTCTGATGTTGCAAGTTGCAATTAGACCTCGAAACATGAGAGTGTAGGAGGTCTAGAGTTTGGATTTCTGATGCACATTACAATGTGCAAGTTACAATCAGTCTTTAGGGTATGAGTTGACCATGGGGTTGTTGGTATGTGGCAAATGATCATGCTATAGGGCTGTAGGTACACATAGTAAGCTAAATTTTGGTGACTTTGATAGCTGCAATTTCCCCCTAAAATAATTAATGAGGGAGTGCAGGGGGCGAAGGGAGCCCACGATGGGGGTCTGGGGGCAATGCCCCCAGCGGGGGTTGTTGGGGGTAGCACCCCTAAAGAAAAAAATGTCCAATATTTAATAAAGGCATTAGTTTTTAGTTTGGTTAATCGACATTGGAAAAAATGACTTTGTAAACTGCCATAAAAGGCTTGATAAATAAGCGGCTGGAGAATGTGAAAAGTCATGAGACACAAACGAGATTATGAGTACATTTTTGAAAGGAAGCAAGGTACACATAACACACTTTCTACACCAACCTAATGAGGGGAAATGTATGCAAATTCATTTTAATCCTTACAATTGCAGTAATGTTAAACATATAACATAAGAAATTACAACAACACAACACATAAGAGATTGACACAAGATGTATCGTGGGGAAAACCTTTTCAGGTAAAAGACCCCACACTCTAAAACCTGCACAATGTATTATCTGAAACAATAATAGTTTACAATACACTTGCAATGCAAGTTCTTCCAAGAGTCTTCAAATGTTGTTTCTGGAGTGATTCCAGCAGCATAACAGTACTTGTAAAAACACTATGCAAATACAACTCCAAAACAATGCATTTTATAGAGATACAAGGCATATTCTAGAAGCTTCTTGAGATAGGTGTCCACCTTGGCCACATGGCCATTATCCCACATCAAAGGGCACTTGTCCAAGTTGCAAATATATCTCTTACATCTATCATATATGGCAGATTTGACTTTCCCAACATGGAGTGCTCCAAGGCTAAAAATAGACTATGATAGATGCTCTTATGCATCTTACAGTTGTCATAGATTTTCCCAACATAACAACCTTAAATGTTGTAAGAGAATCTGTCATACAAGACTAAATATAGTAAATTCCTCTTACAACATGTCATAGCCCAACTTGGGTGCCCAAAGATGCCTTTCCCTCATTCAAAGATACTCACTGACACTTGTCGCCACTTGTCATAGGAATCTCCAAACTTGGCTCTTACATGTCATATATTATGTCATATGGAATATTCTCTTCCACATACCACAAGATGCCAACACATGGCATATTAGTTCCACCTCAAATGGGACGCCCAAATCCATGTAGGTTTGACTTGACCATCCAAGTCACATTCCAAGTAAGATGACAAGTCACCGTGCCACCTCAACTAAGTGACCAAACTGAATGAGCAAGTAAATACAATATTAGGCAATAAATAAATATACAATTAAATAAATAATGCTAGGAATTTGCAAAGGTTGAGACACCTTAATTCCCAACAATTTCATGTAGCATAGTAGCAAATAAGCTGTAGGTTGTAATTGGTTTGATTTACGTTAGATAATAAAAATACTGGATGGTTGTTTCTGTGGATGTAGCCCACATTGGGTGAACCACGTTAAATCTCCATGTTGAATTGTGTTCTTTATTTTTCTGTGCATTTAAATCTCCATTATAATTACTAATTTGTATTGCTTTGGTCTACCGAATCCTAACAAGGGTCAAGGTTTGGAGTTGACTTGACACTTTGGAAGTTGCAATTGCAAGTGATATTCCAAAGCCCGAACTACTAAATATGTCTTGTTCCAGACTTTCACTAGGCTTTTGCAAATTGTGAGTTGCTTCCCAGACTCAAGTTTTGAAGTGCATGTTGCAACCGAGTCCTGAATTTTAAAGTCAAATGTGTAACACCAAGGGTTGGAGAGTCTTTGTACTTTGCAAGATTGTAAATTGCAATTGTTTCCAAAAATTAGAGTGAGTCTTGCAAGTGTAAGTGCAAATCCAAAGCCAAAGTCTGAGGTAATGTTAGACATAGTTGCAATTCAAGGAAGAAACCCTAAATTTTAGTCCAAACTATTAATTCGAGTTGCAAGTCCGGGGAAAAGTCTAAACTTTTTGCAAGTTTTCCTTGATCTCCAAACTTTGGTAGTTTTGACCTTTTTGCCTTTTGCATATTTAAGATATCAAAGGAGTGGTCTAGTAGGGATGTTGTAAGGATTTTTTAGTAACCTTGAAAATCCAAACGCTCCTCTTTGTCTCATTTTTTGTACCTTGGTTTTTTGTCACATGGTGTTTTAAAGTCTTCTGCTTCTATCACCTTGCTTTGTGCATTGGTGTACATGTTAAGTGTGTCATTACATGTTGTTATGACAAATTGGACACATAGGTGTGTTGTGTGGCTTACTTAATGCCACTTGTGTATCGTGAAAATTTATTTCATTTGGTGTTTGTTCATTAATGCCTTACGCGTAAGATTGGGGCATACATTTGGTATCAAAGCCCATGTTGCAGCATTGGGAGCTCTGGGTTGTATGTTCTTGTTGTGATCAAGCATGTGTGGGGGACCTTGCGCAGTTGTGTGATGTGGATAACTATGTTGTTCCTTGATATATTTTCCTTGCATGTGTGTGGTTGAGGAATACATTACTATATGATTTGTCAAATCGTTATGGTTTCTAGGAAGATGCTTTTGTGTGATTTTCCTTCTTGATGTTTTGAATGATTAGCAATAGCCTTTTCTTTGTGTGTGATTTTTTGAGTGACCTTTGTGGGGTCATGTTGGTGTTATTATAACCACTCTTGATAGTGTGGCTATGCAAACCTTTGTATGATGAACAAATGCCAATGTCCTTGGATTTTTTTATTTAATCTTGTGTACTCTCTTGTGAGTTATGCATTTGGTTGTGAAAGAGATGATGTGTGTTCATATGCTTTATATTTGGGAGAAAAGTGAGGTGGTAGTTCCTGTTTAAAGAAACCTTGCCTTGTGTACCCTTGTTGTGTGTATACATGTTGCAAGACTAGCATACCTTCTTATCTACTTTGTCATAATTAGAATTATTATTTGCCTCTTTTTGTATGGTGACTAGAAATGCTTGTATGAAGTACATCTTGCATTTGTCTTCTATGAGTGCATGTTTTTATGTGTGAATTAATTGTGTGGATGCATGAAAGGAAAGTGTTGATTTAATGATTGGAATAGATCATTTGGATAATGACTTGTGTCCCCAAATTGTATTTTTCTTTGGGACTCATGTGGGAACCTAGGTGTGAATATTTCATTGCATTAATTAAAAAGTTAAAAGAAAAGGGTTGTGAATGGGTCATATGTATGGAGATTGTGATGAATTTCATGTAAGGACTATTGAATTGTTGCCATTGATGTCAAAGGGCATTCAATGTGGCTTGCTGTCGGCAAATTGTTTTCAATCCGAACCTATTGTGTTATTTCTGGAAGAACAGACAACTACATGTTTATCGACAACTTTAAAGAAAAGAAAAGTGTGTTACATCTTGGTAGAAGTGCTCAGTCGGCTAAATACTCTCAGTTCGAACATCGGCAACTACATCGGCAATTTTTTCTCCATCAAAACCTACCTTATTGCTTAGTCGGCAATTTTGAAGTATTAAGAAGTCATCGGCAATTTGGAAGAAATACGAAGTTTATTGGCAAATTGAAAGAAGGACGGAGTTATTTTTAAGTGTTATATCGGCAAAGTTTGTCTATAGAGAACTTTAGAGAGAACTTGTTTTCAAGTGTTATATCGGCGAAGTGTTAAATTTTTGAACTACTTTGCTAGTTCGGCAGTTAGCCGCTATGCTGATTAGCCGACTACAAATTAAGGCTAAGTGTTTCTAGTGTTGTCGGTAAAATGTGTTATGACAGAACCTGTTTTATTGTTTAATTTGCAACTTGGGAGAAAGAAAAGATAAGTCATCTTATATTGGCAAAGTTATTATATAACGAACTTGTTTTAAAGTTTGGCACTTACCCGATTTGTCGACTAGCCACCAAGGCTTATGAAGGCACATTCTAATGTGAAGGCAGAGTTAAGTGTTGAAAAGAAACCTAGTGTTGTTGGGAAAAAGTCACAAAGGCTAACTAGTTATAAAGTTAGCAATTTAGCTGATTCACCGACTCTGTGGCATTTGGCTAAGTATGGATGGAGCAAGATAGTTCGAGATTTTATATATTTGCCGATAATCATTATTTGATGAAGCTTTTTGTTGAGGTTTGGACACATGTACTTTAGCCGACAAAAAGAGTTATGTGATAAGTTTTTGAAATGGTCTTTTTACCGACAAAGAGAAATGATGAGTTGGAAGTTTTGAAGTTTCTCCTTTCACTGATAAGGGGATAGTTTGTGCTAGCGTGGATTTGCCGATAGAAGTTAAATAAAGGTAAGGTTAATGCCAGCATGGATTTGTCGATAGAAGGTAAATAAAGATAAGTTTGAAAAAGGGCACTTTCACCGATAAAAGGATTGTATGTTAAGTTCAGAAAAGTTAACTTTTACCGATAACAAAGGAAAGGCAAGTTTGAAATAGTGAACTTTTTCTGATAAAGGGACTTTGTAAGTAAAGTTTGCATAGATGACTTTTCATCGATACTTAGCACAAAAGACAAAGTTTTGGAAAAGGAACAATTGCCGACAAAGGTAATAATAAAGATAAAGGCTCATGTTCTTGTATTTGTAAATTCATCGATAAAAGCAAATGAAGAATAGTTCGAGAATGGTGACTTTCACCAATAAGTAAGGAAATGAAGTTAGAAATAGTGTAATTTTGCCGATAAGGCATTAAAAAGAAAGTTCAAAAAACTATACTTTTGCCGATAAGAGGTGTCAAGGAATAAAAGACAAAAGTTAGGAAAAGAGTATTGTTTCCAATAGAAGAAAGGAGCCTAAGTTTTAGAAATGGTGTTTTCACCAACAAAGGGAGATTAAAGTCAAGTTTTGGAAAGACAATATTTGTCGATAAAAGGTATATACAAGCATTTTTGAAGATCAGTAATAATGTATTTTTGCCAGCATGTCCATCAACACTTGCAGTTCACAAAAGTGTCATTTGATTTGTCGGAATGGATCTTAGTCATTCCAACGGGGATGCTCTACAGTGAACAAAAAATGATTTTGTGATACTTTGTGAATATATACTTGAGCAGAAATTAGGTGCGTGCCAGTTTAACTAATTTTGGGTAGTTGTGAAATGAAGTGAAACTGTCATCATTTTGTTCTGGAGCGGTTGTGACAATTCATCTATTGAAAGTGAATGTGTTTTATACACATTGAATCCATACTGAAAGGCTTGATCACCATATTGAATATTGTTGTTCACTTTGTGAGAGAGGAGAGAATGCAAAGTGCATAGAGGAAGGAGACAACTATGTTGATGCAAAACACAAAATGAGTGTGTGGTGACAAGGTGCATTTCAGGTTACAAAAGAGTCATTATTGCACATATGAAATTGTAAAATTCAAGGGTTGTAGCCTCTTTGTTTGAGATTTGGGTTGAAGCCTCATTGTATTGAGTTGGAGCTCATTGTAGGTGTGTGATGTACTTGTAGGTGGTAGCCTCAAAACATTACCTTGGGTGTTGATGTACCTGTGGGTTGGTGCCTGCAAAACATATGTAATCAATGCTTATTGTGAGGTTGGATTTGAGTAGTAGACTCAAGCAACATTCTCAACGTGGTTTTTCCCATTCTGGGATTTCCATGTAAATTTGATGTTTTCTTGTTTGTGTGGTTTTTATATGTGCCTTCTATTTTGTTTGTTGATTACATTTTAAAAGTTGTAACATACACTGATTCACCCCCCTCTCAATGTATTAGTGAATCTTACATCTTGTGACTCTAAAATGTGGTTTTCCCTTATTGCATAATGTGCATAATGGTTGGTAGAACGTGTAGTGCATCAAAATATTTATTGAGTCAGTGTGGACTAGAGTCCCCAACGACTTGTCATTCCTTGTGGATAATGTCAATGTTATTCTCTTGTTGTGTAGAGAACTTAGTGTGTTGTGGCCTTTATGTAAATATCCCCATTGAGTGAAATTGCACTTTTCACTCTTGTTACATTTACATTTCATTTTGAATGTTCTTACAATAATGTGGTGGAGAAATTGTAGCATTGTAAGGGTAGAATGTTGGGAAAAAAGGACTTAAGTCTCAACTGAATTCCCCCCTCTTTATGTTGTTATGTATTAGAAACTAAATGTTGCATTAATGCATTGCTCATATGATTGGTGAATTTCTGTATGGTGTTGAATGTTAATTACTCTTTGATGTGTTGATTTATCTTGGCTTGTGAGTCTAATTTTGTCCTAGCTTGATCTTGGTTTGTTAAATGATTGCTAGTGTGTGATAATATGCATTATTACATCATAGTTGTAGTCCCCTTGAATGTGATATTGAGTGAAGTGATATACATGTATAGAAAGGTAAATTGTATTGGATACGTTGGGCAATGTTGTAGAAAACCTTGTATTGACCTTCTTGCATAATGATGTGGTTGTGATGTGATGAAGTTTTAGTCAAGATTGGTGTTTAGGGTGAAATTGGATACCTTGTTTACTCTAGGTTAAGTACCATTATTTCATGGTTAAACATTGGGAGGACAAAGACCAAGCTTGTGAGCAAGCTTCTAATCACTTTGACTATCCCTTACGCTTGCGTGGTTATGAAACCTAAGGCCCTAATCAAGATTTTATCAAGTGCTTTCCTTTTAACCAAGTAAAACCCTAATTATGCCATAAATCAGTAATATACAGAAACTGATGAAGCAACTGGCAAAACTGATCACAGAAGTGTAGAGAGAGGGTTTCAGAGATAGTGTACCTAGATTCTAAGGGTTGCATGGACTAGGGTGCCCGCTCCAATGTCTCACAAGTCTCAAAATCTAAAAATCCAAAAGTCTGTCGTGACTGTACTTACAATATCCTCCTTTCTGTAGCTTCTTTTCACCGGAACCTGCAAAACACGATTTGCACCTACAAAAGAAGGAAATTGTTGTAGCTAGATATAGGAGCTTGACTTAGTCAAGCCCCGTCTTCGGTATTCCTACCTCAACAATAGCTAAAGGAAAAGATTTACAGAAGTGTGTGCAAATCTAACAATGTATGTATGCATAAAAATCAAACCCTAGATCTCTCAATCAAGGGAAGATCAACAACTTGCTTTACATCAATAAACACATACAACTTCACCTCAAGGAGATGAGATAAATGAAGACTTGCATAAACAAGCAGGTGAATCAGCAATGTCTATTGAGGATCTCCAAGCTTGTTGTTGGAGGCTTCAACCCTTCTCCTGATCATGCAAAGGGTGTACAAACCCTAGGAAGAGCAAGATAGACTCAAGATTTTGATTCCTAATCTTCATCCATTGTCTCCAAGATAGCAAATAAAGAATACTTCAAAGAGCTTCAACAAGTCGTTGATCTTCAATAGCAATTGCAGTGAAGTTTTGGCATCAAGCTTGCATAAGAATTGTGTATGATAAAATGATTTGCAAATGTCTTTTTATATCTAGCTTTAGGGAATTCAAATTTTGAAATAACGTTTTGATATCGTGCGAAAACTAAGAATTTGAAAACAGAATCCCAAGGCACTCGACGAAAACCAACATCCAGCCAAAATTCAAAATCCCGTGAAATAGGAGAGGACTAGGGCGTGGGTGGCCAAGTCTTAGCCCCTAATTTCAACTCAAATTTGCATTTTTGGGGGTCCTAGGGACCCAAGTTTCAAATTTCTTTATGGGTTCTGTTGGTGCCTGCTACAAGTTTGAGTTTCGAGTAGTTGAATTCGCAGGCCTTTCATGAAAAATCTAAAAAAAATTCTAAGTCCCTTGGCCTTCGCAGTTGTATGTATGTACCTTTGTATGTACATGGTCGTTTGTATCTATGTGCAAGCGCAATTATACATTGGCCAGACTCGAGAGGAATGTTCAATTGGCTTGTGAAAGTGGAAAAAATAGTTGTATGCATCGTTGCATGCATATCGGGTTGTATGTGCTATTCGGGTTCATTTCCGAGTGTGAAAAGGTGGTAGTATATTGCATATTCCATCTCAGATTCCGTGCTTATATGTAAGAGTTTGTATGTATATGTTGTTGTATATTTGATATACAATGGGTAGATACAATGCGCGAACGTCAAAAGATATTCAAATGGGGTTGAAAATAGTGGTCGGGTCCGCGGTTGTATCAAGGGGGATTGTATGTATATGGCTTATACAAAATGACATACAATGAAGAATGTACAATCCCGGATTCCAAAAGTTATCAAATCGGGCCTGGCGGGTACATACAAGTGCAAAGTTGAAAAGTCAAAGGCATTTCCTTGTATGTTGGGTTGCATGTATCTGCGCATGTACAATGGCATATACAATGGAATGTACAAGCGGACGCGGCCAAGGAGTTAACAACATTTGTGAAGCAGGTGAAATCCGCGGTTGTATATTGGGATTGTATGTTCCCAATATACAATCAGACATACAACGAGCAAATACAAAGAAATATACAAGGTAGGAGCGGTCAAAGTCAACATTCTTCAAGAACCTGGTGGGGCCTGCACAGTTGTATGTCCTACGATTGTATGTATTGCGATATACAATGAGAGATGCAAAGAGGAAGATACAACGCCCGAACCTGATTAAAATTTCAAAGTGTTTCATATGTGGCTGGGGTCCGCGGGTTGTATATTGCACATTGTATGTGCAATATACAAGGTGATATACAAGAGGAGTTAGATACAAGGCCTAGACCCGATAGTGATTGCAATATGTTTCATAAAGATTTGGGGTCCGCGCTTGTATGTGTTGCAATTGTATGTGCATACAATCTCATATACAACCACAGATGCAAGAAAAGATACAATGGATCGATGATGAAGGAGCAAGTGCTTAGCGATAGTGATCCAATGGCAGGCTGCCACATGTCCAAGGTTGATTGTATGTATATATAACTGCATATACAAAGATTTGAAGGTGAAAAGGCAAAATGGGCAAAAAGGCAGAAATGTATCTTCACGCTGCGAAAAGTCAAAAGAGCAAAAATCGTCTGCGTGGCACGTTTTCATTGGTTGTGGACTTTTCAGCGTGATTTGAAGTCATTGATCTTGGCGATGAGGGGGAAATCGACGGCCCTGTTTCAAAATTTTCATAGGAGGGTTTTCCTATGCATTCGTAGCTGCATTCCAGGCGGGAAAAGTTCCTGAACACGCAAACTGCTGCATTTCCAAAAGCTGTGGGTAGGTTGGCCATTAATGGCAATTTTGCAAAGGCATGGTTGATGAATGATGAGCCACCTACCATTCTCAATGGGAAAATCTCCAGTCGGCTGCATGTTTCCCGAGTTCACCTATTTTTCCTTCTTTTTCTGCTTGGAGCATTGAATGTTTTAGGCGCCATTCGATGGTGCACTGTATCTGGCAGAATCTCGAAATGACCATGTAATTAATTACTGAGGACACGTTTTGGGTATATCAGGACTATGTCACTCATTTTTTTCGTGGGGAAGACTTAGGCAATTTTTTGGAGGAAATAACGAAAAATAGAGCTTCTTGGTTGTTCTGTCTCTTTTGGAGTTTATGAGTTGCATTTGAGTGTAGGTTCTATACATGTTCAGTTTCATGTTGTGTTTATATAAAAAATGCTTCTTTGTATGTGTTTAGCTGTTTGTCTCCATTTGTTGTATGCATCCCTTCTTTTGAATCTAGTTGCTAAGGGTTACTTAGATTCTAGGATATAGATTTCTATATTGCATGCTTAATTTTTGACCTCCATTAAAGGAGTGGATTAAACTATTTTAGGTTAAGTATGAAGAAGATTGTATGGCAGTAGGGATGTTTGTAAGTAGAGATAGCTAAATACTCATTCTTGGGTGGTGTTTGTAAGGCAAATACCTATCCAGCCCCTTGAAACTTGAATGCCAGTGCAAATCATTCACTTGTATATGTCTAGTTGACTCCTTGCCCTGAGATAGGCACCGTTCTGCCCTTGTGTAGTAGTTATGATCCAAACCCCCCTGTCTTGCATCCAAAACATAAATACAAATCATTTCATAATCCCAATCTGTTAGTTTGTAGGAGTAGAAATAAGACCCCTGCATACTCTCATTCCTAACCAGTTAGATATGTCCAAGAACACTGCCAACCTTGTGATTTATCACACAAATCTTGGTCCTAAAATGAGAGTATTCTGCTTGTTGTTGTAAAGCTAAATCTTTCTATTGGGTGAATCAAAGTTAAATCTTTAGCTATAGGGATACCCCCTTGGTGTGGCAGAACCAGAAGTGAAGGGGAGGTAGCTCACACAACCCCCTATATTTGTTGGCCGAATCTACCTGTGCATTGGAACTGGCAAACCCTTTGTCGATTCAGAGAGAAAGACCCAACAGGTTCTATCAACATGTTACCTCAAAAAGTGAATAAACTGCTCCTAGACTAAGTCAATCAGGGTTTCAGGAAGGCCGAAAAAGAAAAGGTTGAGAGGTCACCAAGAGTGAGGAGCTAAACCGAGGGAACTTGTACCATTCCATACAGGAGGACAATTTCTGATGTTACATTTAGCCCTCACTTTAGTGGCCATATGACACTATGTGCATATGCAACTAAAGGAAAGTAAATACATCAATCATGAAAAGGATACCCAAAAGGATACTGTAGAGGAAGGTAAAGCGTTGTCGCCGAGAAGGGAGAAGCCCCCAAGTCTGTAATCCTGCAAGACCACAAAGTTAGGGACCACAACCTACAGAGGAACACTTGTTAGAAAAATCAAAATCAAATCAACCTGCAACCACCGCCAATGAGTTAGTACAAAAAACACTAAGGGGGTTGAGTGACGAGACACGATGAGGGAGGAAATCGAGGGAGATATATGCCCCCCTTGTTTCTGCTTGCTTAGTCCAAGAGTAGAAACAAGGAGATATCGACGAGCGTCGATTTCAAGGGAAATGTGGTATGAGGGTCATTTGAAGAAATAACACTCAGACATAACACATTGGGTGAGAATGAGAGCAGAACCAAGATTCCAATGCAACAAACGACATTGGAATCAAAGTTTGACAACTCAAGAAAAGCGCTCCAGAGTGAAAGAGCACACTTTTGCACCTAGTTAGGGATAGGATTTCTCACTCACTTACTTTATGTAAAAGGGAGTTGTCACTTATCACTTAACTTATTCTTATTTCCTATCATTGCAGAGAGAGAGAAGGGGAATAAGAGAACAACCATGTCGAGCCGGCGTCCATACCATCCACCATGAATGGAGATGCTCCGAGCCTGAGTGGCGGAGAGACGCTTTGAGGCTGAGGTAGGGTCTTGATTCCATCCTTCTGTCGTCTTTCGCTGTACTTTTGCTTCCATGTTTATCGATCTCTATGCCAAGAGGGGAAGGTGGACAGGGTTCCCAGACAAGGGCACCCGGGTCCACTTAGGGTGCCAAAGTCTCTCTAGGGTGCCCTAGTCCCACAGGGGCACCAGTGTCCCTCTGGGGCACCCTAGTCTTCCTGGGGCACCCTGGTCCACAGAGGACACATGCCCTAGGCATAGGCACTCTATTTAGTTCTTGATAGCTTACTTTAGTTTCTAGAGGGTATTCTGACACTCTTGCTTGCTTTCTGATCTGCAGGATGTCCCTGAGATGCGTGAGCACACATGCGGTCGTCTGATAGTACTTCTACGAGAGTGCGCTAGCACTTTGACTACCATAAAGAGAGAGCATTTACAGACAATGGGCCTATGGTGGGTATTTGAGATGCCCACAATCAGATTCCATTGCGCTATGCTCATGGCACTGATGGAGAGATGGGATGCAGATACATCCACATTCCACTTACTGACTGGCGAGATTACCATCACATTGGAGGATGTATTTAGGATCCTTCGACTACCGATTAGAGGAGAGATAGTGAGGGTTGTTGGACATCGCTCAGAGGAGTATACTCATGAGAGTCAGTTATACTACTTGGGTTGCACTGTTTCATAGGCAGAGCGAGGAACATTCAGCTCCGTTTGCTAGAGCAAGGATGTAGAGACATTCCCTTATTACGAAGGATCATGATTGTCGCAGTTGTACTAGCCATCGCACTAGATAGACGAGGCACTCACCTTCACAGGGGTCTCGTTCATACTATCAGAGTGATGGAGGAGCATCAGACTATCTACGCATGCGGGCGCAGTATGCTTGCGCACCTATATCATGACTTAGGGTGATATGTCCACTACGAGATGTAGAGCCTGATGGTCTACACATTATTACAGGTCTGGGCCTTTGAGCACATCAGGTGCACACGACCGATGGGTTATCCCATAGAGGCAGTGTTCACCCATCCGCGCGTCTATGCCTATCCACTAGTCAAGTGTTGGAGGCACGATAATCTATTATATTGGAGAGTAGTATTTGACAGATTATAACCTGGTGACATCATCTGGAGACTGTATCGTGGCTACATCAGATGGCCTAGCGAGCAAAGGCAGTTAGCTTGGATGCAGAGGGATCGGCTGATGGTCGATCGCCTCGATCATGCTGTATCTTGGTTCTACTTTAACAGGGTGGCATGACAGTTCAGACAGGTACAAGATGTTCCTACAGTTCATCTAAGATATGCACGTGCAACTCGAAGTGCAGTCAGATCCAATACTGTCTGACGACTGACTATAGCAAACATACCACTTAGCGACGATGAGGGTCCTGAGGATGTAGAGCCAGTGTCAAACGTAGATGATGTTAGGTGTACCTGAGCATATCAAACTTGGTGGCACACAGCATGACCTGCACCTATCTTTCCACCCGGGCATCCTATAGGAGATGCTCGACCTTGGGCCAGTCACGCTAGTGACACAGGGGTGGAGGACGATGTCAGTGACTTCAGATACTACAATCTCAAGGAGAGTATGGAGGAGGACAAGGATGAGTCCGAGGAGGTCCCATCACAGTACGTCTTTAGAGCGAGATTGCGATAGAGCCAGTAGGAGACAAACATTGACGAGGAGACTGAGTCGAGACCGTGGTCCAATGCTTATGGTCCTACTCCTGCAGACGAGGTGAGGCCTGGTCAAACAGAGTGGGGGGAGAGTAGTAGGTCTATGCCCTTGGCTACAGATTAGACAACAGAGCTCATCACACCATCGGCAATCTGAGATCCATCCTGGCGAGATGGAGATCCAGGTTAGGTTTGATTTATTATTTTGATGTTTTGGTATAGTTTATTATTTGTGATTTTTATATGGGAATCTAACATTTATCTCGTCCTCTATTTTGTAGTTGGGATAGACGCATGGTGAGACTTTGTGAGTCACGTCATAAGAGACATAGTACCAACAGATGCCTCAAAGCAGCGAGTGCGGGCAGGTTATTCACCACGATCATCCGTTGGGCCGCATGCTAAGAGATTTATGCCTATCGTCAGATACAGGACTGCTACAGAGGCTATGCTAGAGAAATATGCATGAGAGAGAGAAGAGTTTTGACAGAGTTAAGTGCACTAAGGCTGAGCTCAAGGCACAGTGAGAGAAGACAATAGCAATTACTACATCGGAGGGAGAGCCAATTGTTAGTGAGTTCTTACTATGGGAGGTCCAACAGGCAAGAGCTGATAGAGATAGGGTTTAGGCTGAGCAAGACCGGTACCAGAGGATGTACCAGGAGGCACATGAGTAGATGATAGAGATGAGAGGCGAGATCAGGGGGTTACGATCGCGAAGCATCTCTAGGAGTCATTCGCGATCCGTAGCCACACATGGTCAGGCTTCTATCACTTGCACACCATGAGGGCCTGAGGGTACTGGCAATCAAGGCTCAGCTATGTGATTCATAGACTTTAGGCACTACGACATACCATTTTTTTTAGGGATAGTCGATTCAGATGTATACATGAAACTGAGATATATATATATATATATATGATGTTTATTTCTTTTTATCTTTGTGTAATGGCTTTTGATCTATCACATGTGATTTTTGTTAAAAATGCAACTAGTGATGATGTCTAAATGCTATAATTAATGCTATTGTGATATACTAACAGTTCTAAAAAGAACATGTAGTAACAAAACACAATGATTAATTATTTTACACAACTTTAATTTCCATGCTATATTCAGTTAATACAAAAGTGATCTAAGCAATTACTACTTAAACTCTATGCAACAATGATCAACTGAACAAAAATATAATGCAAAATGAATTAAGACAAAACAATGCTATCTTGTCGAAATTGAAGTTGATCTATGTGCTAAATTATCTTAAAAACATTTAACATTATATCTTTAAGCATAAAATCTTTTGAGCTGTGTTGCATTAATAGGTTCTTTAAGCGGCATACCTTGCTCATCGGCTAATTTTTACGCTCCGGATCCAAAGGTTTCAGTGATTATATATGGTCTGAGCCAATTAGGTTTGAACTTACCTTTTTCACTAGGCGGTACATTTACGTTGCATTGATTTTCATATAGAACCAAGTCCCCAACGTTAAATGAACATTGTATGACTTGCGCATTATAGGCTTGTTGTATTCCTTTTTGATAAGCCTTGAGATGTTCAAGAGCGTTAATACGTCTTTCATCAAGCATCTCAAGTTCCTGTAATCTTTTCTCTCGTTCTATGTCATCATCCATGATATCTCTTAGGGAAATTCTCAAGGAATTTCTAACTCCAAGGGCATTATCGCGTCTGTGCCATAGACAAGATTATACAGTGTGTTACCCGTAACTGTTTGAATACTTGTTCTATAAGCCCATAAGGCATAGGATAATTGCGTATGCCAATCTTTTTGATGTTTATTAACAGTTTTCCTTAGAATCTGTCTAATAACCTTGTTTGAAGCTTCTTCTTGGCCGTTTGATTGAGGGTAATAAGGCGTAGAGAAGCGATGTTGTATATGATATTTTTCGAGGAACTTTTTCACATCCTTGTTCTTAAATGGTGTACCATTGTTTGAAACCAAGGAGGAAGGTATTCCAAATCGAGAAATTATGTTATCTTCTATGAATCGATAGATTACATCAGCGGTCGTGGATCGCAAAGGGACCGCTTCGACCCATTTTGTAAAATAATCCGTAGCAGTAAACGCATGTCCCTGAGAGGAGGGCGGGGAAATTTTACCTACGAGATCCAAGCCCCAAATAGAAAATGGCCATGGTGACACCTGGGCACGAAGCTCTTGAGCAGGAGCATGGATTAGGTGTTTATGTTGTTGACATTGTGGGCATCGCTTGACGTAAGCAAAGGAATATTGTTCTATATGCTACCAATAGTACCCCATAGATAACAATTTTTGCACCAATAATTTTCCACCGAAATACCCTCCACAGGCACCAGAGTGAGCTTCTTCTAAAGCTATCAAAATCTCTGCATTACTTAAACATCAGAGTAAAACACCATTATAACTTCATCGATACAAGACATTCGATAATATAATGTATCGCACTGCTAGTTTGCGTAAACAAAGTCGGGCATTCTTAGATGTCGAGTACGGAATGGTTCCATCGCGTAAATAGTTGAATATGTAGGAGAACCATTCATCAGTGTATGTATTACCACAGAGTTCTGAATTCGTAACTATAGGGCTTTCGATTATCTGTGTCTTAAGATTATGAACAACGAAGGTAAATTCCTCAGGAGAACCATCAGGGGATATAAGGGAAGCGGCGCTTGGCATTGAATCCGCATGCCGGTTATCTTTCCTAGGAATGGTATCGATCGTATATGATGTAAATTGTTTTAAGAGAGATAATGCAAAGTCACGATATTGAGAAAGCTTATCGTGCTTAGTTTGATAGAATCCCGTGATTTGTTTGACAATCAACTAAGAATCACTATATATTGTAATGTTTTTAATATTAAGAGCCAAGGCTACACGAAGTCCAGTGATAAGAGCTTCGTATTCAGCTATATTGTTTGTGCATAAGAAATCTAAGCGGTAAGATAAGGGAATCAACTTACCGACGAGATGTATTAATATAACACCAGCCTAAAGCCAATTCGACATTTTGATCCGTCAAAGTATAACTCCCATTTTTCATCCGCAGAGATTGTTAAAATTTGTTCATCAGGAAAAGCATCGACATTTTGTATAGAAAAGGGAGATGGAGCTTCAGCTAACTAATCGGCTATCACTTGCCCTTTAATTGCTTTTTTTGAAATAAATTTGAGATCAAATTTTGTTAACAACATAACCCATTTAGCAAGACACGTAAATCTGTTCTTGCAAAGAGATGTTTCAAAGGGTCAAATTTTACCATTACATGCACTTCAGCATTTAAGAGGTAATGTCTAAGCTTTTGAGTGGCAAACACTAAAGCTAAGCAATGCTTCTCTATGACTGTGTATCGCACTTCATAATCAAGCAAAGTACGACTGATGTAATAGACAATACATTCTTTGCCTGCATCATTATGTTGCGCTAACAAAGCTGCTAGGGCATTGTTAGATGTTGAAATGTATAACAGGAATGGTTTATCCGAAATAGTAGGTTCCAAAACAGGCGGATTAGGTAAGTAATCTTTTAAATCATCGAAATCTTTTTGACATTCAGAATTCCATTGAAAGCGAGAATATTTCTTCAGTAGTTGCATAAAGGGGTGAGTCCTATCCACAAGTTGTGAAACAAATTGACGAATGGCCTATATCTTTCCCTGCAAACTACGAAGTTGAGATATGTTTTTAGGTATTAGCATATTAACAATCACATCTATCTTTTTCATGTCAACTTCTATACCTCGATTTTTAAACAATAAATCCAAGTAACTTTCCACTGTCCACACGAAAAACACACTTTTGGGGATTCAATCGCATATTATATTTTCATATGTGCTCAAATATTTGTCAAAGATTTGTCACATGATCCTTACGATGGATAGACTTTGCTAGGATGTCATCAACATAATCTTCTAGAATATTGTGCATATAATCATGAAATATAAGAGTCATTGCACGTTGGTAAGTAGCTCCTACATTCTTAAGTCCAAACGGCATGACTACCCAACAAAATGTACCCCAAGGTGTTATAAAGGTCATTTTATACTGATCAAGAGGATTTATAAGGATTTGATTATATCCCAAAAATCCATCCATAAATGATAGCAACTCATGTCCAGCTATGGAATCAACAATCATATCGATATTAGGGAGTGAAAAATCATCTTTCAAAGATGCCAAATTTAGATCTCATAAATCTATCCACATTCTTATACGAACATCAGGTTTAGCAACGGCAACAATATTTGAGATCCATGGAGAGTAATCGATAGGTCGAATAAAACCAGCTTGTAAGAGCTTTTCTATTCTAGTTTTAACAAACAAAACAATCTTAGGATTCATCTTGCGAATCTGTTGTTTGAATGGCTTAACATTTGGTTTCAACACAATATTATGCATTACAATCTGCGGATCTATACCAGGCATGTCTGAATAATCCCAAGCAAATAATTTAGAGAACTCATTCAACAGTTTAGTCATTTCTTCTTTCTTTTCCACATCTAAACAATCACCAATAGGGATAACTTTTTCAGGGTTATCCTTATCCATAATGACATCAATAGTTTTTCCATTAAGGAGAGTACTATGGTCAGGGGGATTGTAGGATTGTAATTGTTCTTCACGTTCTTCATTTTGCTCTATTGTAGCCATTATTGTGCTAGTAGTCTTTCCAAAATATGCATCATTGTTTAAACAATAAGGTAGGCCATGTTTATGGTGATAACAAGGAATACCATCATAAGCACCTAAGAAGTCCATTATCGCTCCATCCGCCATAAACATATCTAATGGAAGTGATCCTGGAGGACAATTGATGTCAATCATCTCAGGGAATATCAAACTAAGCCTTGATATTGTATTCACATTTAGAGTAGGGCGTTTGCGAGATTTGGATTCCTTAGAAGGATTGTATCCAATGCCACTTGAGTAATATTGCGAATCAGATTCTATAGGGACTTTGATTCCTTGTTGATTTATGCCACAACCATTACCTACATAGTCACAATTTTTGTGAAGGATTTAGAATCCTCTGCCATAAAGAGAGACCATTTCTTTAGAGGAAGGCGAAGCTTCATAAGTCTCATAGTTAGTAGTATAACTCAAAGTATTATCTTTATTTGTCATCAAAGAAGTCTTATGATTATCATTTAAAGCATGCGATGTGATAGATGCAATATTTGATGTTTTCGGGATAGGGTTTTTAAGTTTATACTATCTTGTGGAGGAGGATACAAAATCTAATGAACCCCATTCATCACCAACAAATGCATTCGATTGCTTGAACTCTTGCATAACATTTCTAGAGGCAAGAGGAGATGACAACTTAACTTTCAGATTGTTTAAACTCTTAGGACCAACAACATGCTTATGCACTTCCATTTGCAAACAATTATTAGGTTCAGGATCTGAATGGATAGTATGCAGTTTACCTTTAAATATAAACTTAATTAAGCGATGTAAAGTAGAAGGAACTACTCCTAATGCATGTATCCAAGGTCTACCCAGAATCATATTGTAAGATAAAGAACAAGGCATTACATGAATCAAGGTAGGCACCATCACAGGTCCAACTTGTATAGGTAGAGTTACAGTGCCCACGGATTGTCGTCCAACATTATCAAAGCCATGGATACTTAATGACTCTAGTTTGATAGCATATACATCAACTTTAACCTTATGTAATAAATCAATACCACAAACATTAAGGGCTGATCCATTATCAATCATAACTCTCTTAACCAATGTTTTGTTGATCGTAATAAAGATAACCAAAGGATCATACTACTTCTGAACCTTAAGAGATGGTAACTCATGTTGTTGAAATAAAATGTTTGTTTTTGTTGCATGCATACAATCTAGTAAAGCGGCAACATCATTTGGTTTAACAGTAGGAGGAACAATCACCTTTTGTAAAGCTTCTTGCAACATTCCATGGTAAGTACGTGAAGTTTGTATAAGTTCCCAAAGAGATATCTTTGCAGGAGTAGTGTGAAGCTGCTCTACAAGATCATAGCCTTTACCACCTCTATATGTTAAATGAGGTGCTTGAGGAAGGATAGGTTGAGAGCCGGTAAAGATATCAGAACATTCATTTGTTGTGTACTTTGTTTGTTATTTTGAGTGTTATATGCATGAGCAACCACATTATGATTGGTTTGTTGTAAGTTTTGTTTTGCACAATCATAAATGTGATCAGGAGATTGAGAAGAAGATGAAAGACCTTTAACAACAAGCATAGGTTTAGAGGATGGTTGAACCACATTTGCACATAAAGTAACCACAATTTTTAGTTTTTCAATCTCTTCTTTAGGTTTAGGCAAATAAATTGCATTTACAAATCTTTGAAATAATGATGGCTTAGAGGTCGTAGTGGAATGTTCAATCGAGATAAAGTCCTCAAGGGCTTCATCTAACATATCGAAGTCATCACGACTAAACGGCTCATCATAAGCATGAAAATCTTGCAAAAAATAATCTGACATTCTAAAATGCTCTATTTAAACCAAGATTTAAATGCATAATGATGGCCTTTGCAAATGAAATACAATTTTCAACAAAAATGATAATTTCCAACTCTTTTAGTGAAAAGATAAAGAATATAATTCACAATCTAACATATGCAAATTCACTAAAGAGGTTTTCCAACACAATTATGCTTTAGAACAACAAATTACTTTAGATCTGAAGTTTAAAAGGATGCAAGTTCTTTAAAGCTCAGGTTCACCAAAATGTTTAGGGTGAAATTGGATACCTTGTTTACTCTAGGTTAAGTACCACAATTTCACGGTTAAACATTGGGAGGACAAAGGCCAAGCTTGTGAGAAAGCTTCTAATCACTTTGTCTATCCCTTACGCTCACGTGGTTATGAAACCTAAGGCCCTAATCAAGATTTTATCAAGTGCTTTCCTTTTAACCAAGTAAAACCCTAATTATGCCTTAAATCAACAATATACAGAAAATGATGAAGCAACTAGCAAAACTAATCACAGAAGTGTAGAGAGAGGGTTTCAGAGATAGTGTACCTAGATTCTGAGGGATGCATGGACTAGGGCACCCGCTCCAATGTTCCGCAAGTCTTGAAATCTAAAAATCCAAAAGTTTGTCATGATTGTACCTGCAATATCCTCCTTTCTGTAGCTTCTTCAAAACACGATTTGCACCTACAAAAGAAGGAAATTTTTACGGCTATATAGGAGCTTGCCTTAGTCAAGTCTCGTCTTCGGTATTCCTACCTCAACAATAGCTAAAGGAAAAGATTTGCAGAAGTGTGTGCAAACCTAACAATGTGTGTATATATAAAAATCAAACCCTAGATGTCTTAATCAAGGGAAGATCAACAACTTGCTTTACATCAATAAACACATACAACTTCACCTCAAGGAGATGAGATAAATGAAGACTTGCATGAACAAGAAGGCAAATCAACAATGTCTGCGGAGGATCTCCAAACTTATTGTTGGAGGCTTCAACCCTTCTCCCGATCATGCAAATGGTGTACAAACCCTAGGAAGAGCAAGACAGACTCAAGACCTTGATTCCTAATCTTCATCCATTATCTCCAAGATAGCAAACAAAGAATACTTCAAAGAGCTTCAACAAGTCATTGATCTTCAATAGCAATTACAGCAGAGTTTTGGCATCAAGCTTGCATAAGAATTGTGTATGATAAAATGATTTGCAAATGTCTTTTTATATCTAGCTTTAGGGAATTCAAATTTTGAAATAACATCTCAATATCGCACGAAAACTAAGAATTTGAAAATGGAATCCTGAGGCACTCGGTGGGAACCAACACCTTGCCCAAATTCAAAATCCTATGAAATAGGGGAGGACTAGGGCACGGGTGCCCAAGTCCTAGCCTCCAATTTCAGCTCAGATCTGCATTTTGGGGGGTCCTAGGGACCCAAGTTTTAAATCTCTTTCTGGGTTCTATCAACAAATTACCTCAAAAAGTGAATAAACTGCTCCTAGACTAAGTCAATCAGGGTTTTGGGAAGGCCAAAAAAGAAAAGGTTGAGAGGTCACCAAGAGTGAGGAGCTAAACCGAGGGAAATTGTACCATTCCATACAGGAGGACAATTTCTGACATTACAATTGAAAACCCAATTTATGCCTTGTATGGATAAGTGAAAATGATCTCATGCTTTATGACATGATTAGAGTCTTAGAAGACTCATTTTCTTCGTGTTGCTTGAGCATGTTCTCTCACTCACCTTATATTTTGAGATCTAGGTGTAATGTAGCATTTTACTCCCTTCATTGTGACTATAATTAGTCACATAGTGCATGCAAAGTATACCTTCATGATTTTGATACTTTCTTTCGGTTGTCGATGAATTCTCTAAATGTATATAAGGACTGGCATTGATTTATTATTTGTATTTATGAGTAGTCTAGCCACTGAACTTTGATATCTATTTATCTTGTGACTCTTATGGTCATGTTTGATTTATTATCAAAATTGAGCTCTTTATACCTTATTGTTGGAATTGAAATTTCTTCCACTTTGGTGTTCTTCTTACTATTGTGGTGGCTATGCTAGAATATTTTAATGGTTGGACACGTATTGTGTAATTTTCTTCTCTATCATGTCCATGATGGACCTTTGATGGATTGTATAAGGGAGTAGGTTGCAAAGAACGTGCTATAGTTCTTGATGTTTGAGTTGTTAGAACTATGGTAGTTTGAATTCTTTATTCTCTATTGGAATATGAGTGAATTTTGTGTGAAGTGTCTGAGAAAGCTATGATTTGTGATTTATTCATTATATGGATCTCTGGATGTGAGTAATCTTACTGATTGGTGTGTATGTCACGCCTTGATGGTAGTGATTGATGTATATTTGAATTCATGTATGATTTGAAATGTTATTCTTGTTTTTTGACCATGAGAACGAGATATGTTGAGATTTATATATGGATTACATCTTGCTTTTGGTAGTTTGAGTGTCTTTGGGTGTTAACTTGGTCCACTAGCTATGATTGTTATTGCTTGTGTCATTCATGTTTGTCTCGGTCATGTTGCCATGCCTCCTAGTGTTCCAACATTAGTGGAGTGTATGATGTTGTGTTTTAGACACAAGGACCATGTTATTAAGTAACATGAAGTGCACATCGTATCATCTAGATGTGAATTCTGTAACTTACACTAATGATTCTAACAGAGTGTAGGGTATGATGGTGCGTTAGTTAGTGCTTAGGAACATATTATCTATGTATTTATTATGTTATTGTCATCTACCTATTCTTGTTATGTTGTCAGTTCAGTGAATCTGGTTGTGGAAAGATTTTCTCTTGGGTAGTTTGGCAATTTCTTAGCATGATGCTAGAAGGAATGCAATTCTTGGATGAAGAACTTGCTATCCTATGTATTCTATTTGATAGATACTTGGTGTTTGGGCCATGAGGAAGTCTCATGTTGCCTTGTAGATCATGAATTATTGATCTTGTTATGTTATTTAACCTTGTTGGTTTAGAATAGTTTAGCATTGAAGTTGAGTTGGGAGTAGTCTTGTTCCTATGTTTTGTGTTTAGTCATCTCCTTGGATGTATTCCTCATGAGAAATGGGTTGCTAAGCCTTGCTTGGGGTGAGTGCTTACACTTTCAGGAGGATGTTGTCGAGATCTTTTCGTCTAGAAACCCTCTCTTTTTAGGAGTGGAACATGAGAAAGGATCTCATGGAGAGAAATCATGATTGAAAGTGAGGCATGCTTTTGGTGAGCATGAAGGTGAGATAGTTTTACCTATATCCTTTAAGAGTTGGTTTGCCTTGACCTTTGAGTTTTAGTGTTGTGGCTAGAGTTGGTCTCAAGAAGGACCGTAGGGAGTGTAACCTTACATTGGTAAATCTCATTGAGAGCAGAGTTTGCACCATTGTGTGGTTTTTCCTTGGCATAGTAGAGTTCTTGGGGAGTTATCTTATAGAGTAGTAATAATGTTGGGTTTAAGGATTTTGTGTTGTTTGTGGTTGGTTGGGCCCTTTGGTTAGATCTTGTCCTCACTTGCAATGGCAATTAGAGGATAGAGTGCTATAAATCTGAGGAGTTGGTAGGCATAGTGGTTGGTTTCACCTAGCTTGTGCTCCCTTGGAGATAGGAATTATTGATTTGAGACCTAGACTTGGTGACAGTCCACAAGATTGATTTTTTGAGATATGTTGTGATTGTACAAGATTGCATACCATAGGTACCTAGTATTTATGTTTTTACAGTCTTCTAGGAGTAAGCCGAATCTTAGTGGGGGAGGATGTAATGCCCACTCTTATGTCTTTCTTGTGTGCTTTTTAATTCATATGATTTATGTTGTATTGAGTGTTTCATCAATGTATTATGTGGTTATCGTGTTATGAGTTGTTGCATTGAACTTTCCAAAGAGGTTTGTTATGTCATCAAGGTGTTTTGATGGTGTGTTTTGGATTCTTTGTGGAGATTTTTTGTGTGACCATCAAGGTTTTTCTAATGAGGTTTTGTATTGGCATTAGTTTTCTGACTATGCATTATGGATGCATATGTTGTGTTTGTGTATGTTAGATCATTTCAATGTTTCATTGTCATTATTTTCATTATATTTGATATCGTTATGATTATTATAATTGTTTAGCATTATAAATTGTTGGTGGAGACCATCGAACCCAGAATCACCATTTGCAAATATCACCTTCACAATGCGAGAGAAGCACGGGGCTATTTCACTAGAAGAATGAAAAATGTATTGAGATGCAAAATAATATTTTACAATGTACAATATATAGGTGTGTTCGGGAGCTGGTAGATAAAAACTACTCGAACAGTCAATGCAACTAATTATATAATAAATGCATTATTTAATATTTGTGTTGGATGCCTAAGTAAACTTAAGCATGGGTAAATGGTAAAAACTCATTTACTCCAACACCCCCCCTTAAGTGCAACTTAGGGAGATTATTATGCAATATGGGTTGCAAAATGGGTCTCGGCAACTAGGCCATGTTAGGTACCCATGTACAATGCAATTTCTCACAAACTGGAGAAAAGGAGAAAAACCTTGTGGGAGAAAACTCCTCTCCAAAAGGGAGAAAAGAAAAACAAGATGCATGGATGGAGGACTCAATAACACCCCCCAAGGACTACATACATCATGTATATACAATCAATGATCCTCCCATAGGAAGGAAAGAAGGAGACTACATAGCCCCCCCATAATGAATAATGTCCTGCAGAAGTGGTAAGTGCTTGAAGGAAAAACATAATCCAATGCCTACAAATAACATTTCTCCCTTTGGGAAGAAGATAAACCAAGTACAAATGCAGGAATGCTTCCCATTTTGGATAGGAATTAGCAAGTGAAATCCAAATGTAGGATGATAATGTCTCTAAAATCTACTCATGTGTCGCTAAGACATTGGAAGATGATGCCACCAACCAATCAGGAACATGCCCAATCACAATAGAAAGTGACAAACAAGGTACCACTAGAAACTAATTTTGAACATTCTCCAAAGACAGAGATGGAGTGACAACAGTTGTACCATAACTATCATCAAATAGGAAAATTAATCCTTCAAATGTGTCTTCCAAGTCTGAAATGTGAGATTCCATGAACAATGAACCAATGTCTAACAAACAGGAATCCCAATCAAGAAGACAATGATAATCTTGTTGCTCAGGGATGATGGAAGTACTTAATGAAGGTGGATCGACTATCTTTGACAAAGAATCAAAAACCTCTGAAGCAACTACAACCTCATCTAAAGTCTCAAAAACTTCTAAAGGATCACAAGCATGGTTTATCTTCTTTGAAGAATAAAGAGGCACATTGGAATTGGAAAGAGGATCATCGAGAGATGGTGAAGTATCATGATCTCCATATGATTCTTGAATGTAACTCCAAAGAGCATAAGGGCACTCAAAATGAATAAGTGATTCCAAAAAGTCATCATCTACATGCTCAAAAATAACTCTAAAGACTTTAGCCCTATAGCCTTTCCAAATACTATACTCATAAGGTGTGCCTGGAATAGGAACATCATTATACAAATATGACAATAGATTATGCTCATTAAGATGAGTGAGTATAAAAATGCTCATTAAGATGAGTGAGTATAAAATCACTCATTTGCCTAAAGTTCACTTTCTCCAAAGAAAAAACCATTATAACTGATAATTCTTCAAAATTTTCAAAGATAGTGCTTTCACAAGTATAAAAACCTCCAAAAAAGAATGATAACGTTAAAAAAACTAATTTGGTGCAAAAATTGGACCATTCAAGGTCGATGAATTGGTGGATTTTTGTGCCAACAAGCTAACCTCCTAAGCACCAAGTCATGCAAGAGAGACACAAAGGAAGAAAAACTGATCCTTTGGGAGCACTCAAGTCAAAGTGAGTACGCTTGGCTATTTTAGCAACAAAATACTCTCTCACAGCTCCAATGTGGGACTAAGATGTTGAAGAGAATGCCCAAGCGCTGTCCAAATGGTCCCACCACATAGCAAACCCTAAATTTTTGCAAAGACTTTATAAATGTTTATAAAGTATCCACGAAATATATTTGAATCAACCAATATCTTCAACTGGTGCCATCAATGTGAAGCTTCTGGATGTTGTTACTCCTTCGGTGAAGATGTGAATGCAAAATCTACATCAATGATATCAAATTCATCATCTTGTACAGTCGGCCACTGTTGAGGTCATGCCATGAGAGGACAAGGAGTGAGCAAAAGGAAGTAGGGGCCCAGCGAGCAAGTGAAGGGCCTCATTCAAACGATTGGCAAAAATGCTAAGAATGGCTTTAAATTTGAAAATAAAGCAAACAAACGCAACACTAAACCTATCATGGCCATCCAAAAACAGCCATTGTGTATAGCTTTACGCAAGACAGATGCATATTCCCAAAACTGCTTTCCCCATGCCATCTAACAAAGGAACTACCATAGAAGCCCCACACCCTCGCCGTCGCCCAAAAATACAGTTTGTACGAGCCACGGTGGTGGGCATTAAATCCAATCATTTAATATGTGTGGTCAGCTCTTGCCAAAAAACTCCCAAAGCTCTAAAGCGTCGAAAATTTCTTCACCAAACCACTCCAGAAACCCTTCAAATGAAAGGTGTAAAGACAGGGGTGACACCTCCAAAACGAACTAGCCAAAGGTAAATTCACAAAATATGGATTCTTTCTGAGAGCAGTGGCCAATTCACCAAACACCAACAAATCGAATATCAATCTATAGGATAAATAATGGATCTCAAAAACTTCTGATGAAAACTCTCAATGGAAGGAGGGCAGAATGGGAGGCTCTGATACCATGTTAGTGGAGACCACTGAACCCAGAATCACCATTTGCAAATATCACCTTCACAATGCGAGAGAAGCACAGGGTTATTTCACCAGAAGAATGACAAATGTATTGAGATGCACAATAATATTTTACAATGTAAAATATATAAGTGTGTTCGAGAGCCGGTAGATAAAAACTACCCGAATGATCAATGCAACTAATTATCTAATAAATGCATTATTTAATATTTGTGTTGGATGCCTAAGTAAACTTAAGCATGGATAAATGGTAAAAACTCATTTACTCCAACATAAATTATGGTTTATTATGCATCTTGTTCCTAGATCATGCTAGTCATAGTTGATTTATAGTTAGATGTGATAATTTGATATCATGTTATGATTTATACTACATTGGTTGAATTATGTTACTTCAACTATTATTATGTGGAGCAAGTATGCCTAATGTTTGACTTGAGTGTGTAGGAAATTTACAAGTGTTAGACAAATGGTTGACATGTGGAGAATTTAACATGGATTACACTTAGCCATCTCATCCTACTTAGTCCTTGTGAATCCTTGTGTTAACCCAGATATGAATCAGTGGTGATTCTAGATTCCATATCTTGTGAAAACCCATAAAGTGTGGTTGAGTCCTTTGTGTGTGTTTAATTTATCTTTTAAATTGCATTTAAATTTACTTCAAAATGTTTGTTTACCATGTCTATAGAATATTTAATGCTTGTGTTGAAAAGATAATATTTATGCCTTAGTAGAAAATGTTTGTTGCATTATTATATTTTGGTACAAGAAATTATATGAATTTAATTTAATTATTTGTCAAAATGAGATATTTGCCTTAGTAAAATAATTTCTAGTTAAAACATAAGTTAATTTAATTCATTTAATTTCTTAGCTATTGGAGAGGTATCAATTAGAATTAAATTAGTGTATAGTCTATTTAGTCATTTTTAATTATTGATTTTCTTGAAAATATTATTTGGCAAAAATGAATATTTGGAAAAAAAAAATAGAAAAAGGGAAAAGGAAATAGAAAAAAAAAGAGAGAAAAGGAAAAAGGTAGAAAAGAAAGAAAGAAAGATTCTTTGTTCACTTTTGCATTTTTGCATTTTGCTTGCAAAACCCGTTTGTGCTTGGAGTTGGAATGCTTGTAATTGAATGGAGTGCATGTGTGTGTGTGTGTGTGTGTGTGTGTTTGCCAAAGAGGAGGTTTTCTCCATTGTTGTAAGTTTGTGAAGAGCTAATCTTCTATTTAAAATTACTTTTAAAATGAAATCTTTTCCTTTAGTCATGCCCGCAAAAAGAGTCATATGGCATCATTCTATATAAATGATTTAGGATTGAAATTTATAGTTTTAAATTATGTTTTGAATTTTTGAAAAACTTGCATTTTGAGGTCAAGTTATGGCAAAATTTTCTAAAACCGTGTGTGTTGAAATTTTAGAAAATTTTATAGTGCAAGTAGGTTGTTGTGCATTTTTAGATCAAAAGGGTACCTTCAAATTTTAATTTTTTTTCTTCATTTAAAAGTGAGAAATTTTCATAAATTCTTGAAGGTATCATGTGACTCCATTAATAGAGGCTTGAGGATTTTTATGCTTTGGACCTCTTTGAAGAAAAATAGGAAAATTGCATTTTATATTTCAAATGAATGAATTATTTTGTAATGAATTCTCTCCTTGATATTTAAGAATTTTGTACCTTTTTGCATTGTGTCATAAACTAATTTATTGGTTTGCATGCCATGCCCAATTTGTAAAATTGGAGTGTTTAGGATTGAGGTATAGAATAGGAAAGGAGTGGCTCTCACCATTTGCCAGGATACAAAGGGATCCATGGAACAAATGTATGGAAAGTGTTAATCAATTGAAAATAAAATACACATTAGGTAAATAATAATTGTTTAATCAAGAGTCTTTGAGATTTGAACTCATAAATGTTCGTTCTAGCTGTAAAAGGCATGTCATAACTCTAGAGTTACTAGGTGTCATAGTTACCCATGATGCCGACATGTGAATGTGATGAAACTCCTTATCTTGTAGTTAGGATTAGCATCCTTCCCTTTATTGGATTTGGTATATGGCGTGATTATGATCACTTGTATGTGCATTGATTGGTGTGTGCGCCATATATTGCCTTATGCTTTTTTTGACATGATTTGTCACATGTGATGTGTTTTTGTTAATTGGCATGAGTGTTTCCATGAATACTTTGTATGTGTGAGCCTTGGCCTTGATAATGGTGTATCTATGATCTTATTCTCCATGGCTTGGGAGTTTCCTAGAGTTACCTAAACATCCATTGTGCTCGACAATGGTAATATGGTAGGGTGGTAGGTAACATTCCCCCATTGGTCCATTCTTGAAGATCTCTCAGGAGATGGAAGAGTTCCTGGTTGAACATTTTATGTTATGCTTTGTGATTATTGGATCACCTTGGAGCTGGCTCATTATTGATGTAATAATATTCTCTGTATCATTTATATATTTAAGTGTGATCCTTCCATGTTTGGGAAGTAGCCTCTACCTTTTAATTTTGCTATGATCTTTTTTGGTTAGAAATTGATCCTTGTGTTGGATGGAGATTATCATATTGTGAAATTTATCCTATGTGTAGAAATAGTTAAATTGGGATGTTGGAGTCCTCTTTTATATATACATCATTTACTTTATGATATTCTTATGAAATGGATCATATTGTTCCCACATAATGGATGATTGTTCTATCTTTGCTTTTGGCTCATTTCAAAGTTGGTGTTAAACATGCATGGCATTTATAGTGATTTTATTATGTTTGGTTTTTTAGTTAGTTTCTTTATGTTGTGGAAGTGAGATTCACTTTCTATCTTGTTCATTGGGAACCATGCCCATCGAGAGGCATTTCATGTGACTAAGTTGGAATCAATGACCCCTTGAATATTTGCCTCAAATCATTTTGTAACAACTCATAAATAAAGGAAGTTATGCCTCATTCAGTGTGAGAGATAGTACTCTTTATTTTTATGCCTTAAGTGTTTTTTCTACTCTTTGGTTGCAAGTCAAAAATATAGCCCAAATTGCATGTTAAATGGGTTTGTTGGTCTAAAGTTGCAAGTTTTAGTCAAACCCAAAAACCTAAAAGTGTAGGAGGTCTAGAGTTTAGATTTTTTATGCATTTTTAGTGTGCAAGTTGTGATCAGTCTCTAGAGTTTGATTTGTTCATGGGGTCGGGGTTCAGAGTTGACAACACTTTGCAAGTTGCAATTGCAAGTGATATTCCATAGCCCAAACCACTAAAGATGTCTTGTTCTAAACTTTCACTGGGCTTTTGCAAATTGTGTGTTGCTTCCCAAACCTAAAGTTTGAAGTGCATGTTGCAATAGAGTCTTGAAGTCTAAAGTGATTCTAAGGCTAGGGATCATAGAGTCTTTGTACTTTACAAGATTGTAAACTATAATTGTTTCCCAAAACCTGAGCGGGTGTTGCAAGTGCAAGTGCAAATTTGAAGCTGAAGTCTGAGGCAGTGTTAGGCATAGTTGCAATTTAGGGAAGAAACCTAAAATGCAAGTCTAAACTACTAAGTAAAGTTGCAAGACCAAGGAAAAGTCTAAACTTTTTGCAGGTTTTCCTTGAAGTCCTAACTTTGGTAGTTTTGACTTTTGTGTATTTTGTAGCTTGAAATATCAAAGGGGTGGTCTAGTAGGGATGTTGTAAGGGTTTTTTAGTATCCTTGGAAATCCCAAATGTCCTCCTTGTCTCATTTTTCATGCTAACCATACTGTTTTGTCACATGGTGTTTTTAAGTCGTCCACTTGTGTCACCTTACTTTGTGCATTGGTGTGTATTCCAAGTGTGTTATTACATGTTATTATGACACCTTGGGTATGTAGGTGTGTTGTGTAGATTGCTTAATGTCACTTTTGTATCTCAAAAAATTTGTTCATCCAATGTTTGTTTGTTGATGTCTTAAGTGTAAGCTTGGGGTCTTACAATTGGGTGATGACACCATCAAGCAAAAAACTACCCTTGACTAATAGAAAACCACTTACCTCCAAACAAAAAACCACCCTCTACAAATGGAAAACCACTTACCACCAAATAGAAAACTAGTTTTAGGTAAATTTAATAGAATAATCCAAGATGCTCTTGAAGATGCCAAAATTGTCATGGATTTCCCTCAAAGCTGCTTGAAAATCATGAAACCACCATTATAAAGTTTCAAAAATGTAGTTTGTGCATAGGATGTGGTATAGGGTTTGGAGCCACTAGGTATGCAAGGAATATTCCTTGTTTCTTCTTGAGAAGCTAGAGTGAATTGGGAGGTGCTATTGAGGTGGTGAAAGAGAGCACCACCAATGATGTATTATGAACACTATCACTACTTATCAACCATGACTAGTCAGTGGGTTCATATTGTCCTATCAAGCCATGTCAAAGTTCAGTAGGGGTATGGATGGTAGGCCTACTATCTATAGACTATACCCTCCCCTTCAATAACCCTATCACAAACCTTTAAAATGTGAACAAATAGAAAATTAAATTCATCAAGGTTAATGAAATATGAATTAATTACCATGTACACCTACTTACACCTACATGAGAATGACATCATGACTATGAAGAAGCCTACACAAGTAAAATGTATGGTCTATGACAAGGGTTGTGGAAGAATTTTTTAGAGCTTTAGCAAAGTGGTAAAAATTTGACAAACTAACAACTATTTATAGGGTTTTAAGGCACTCTAGATTGATGATAGGGTCCAATATGGCCAAGGAAGCACCAAAACATATCTTTTGACATGATGCCACAAAATGAAACTCTTGAAATCAATAGAATGGGAGAAGCTCTAGATCACTAGATAACTTTGATACCATGTAAGATTTTCCAATATTGCAATTGAACCCAAGATCTTTAGGACAAGAATGATCACAATAGCAATAGAAAAAAGATAAATAACATAATGCAATACGATAACTATTCCAATAAAGAAGATGAAAAAATAATTACAAACAACCATTTCAAACAACTAATCGATGTGTGAAGTAAAAATATATAGGCCTCTTGGATGTATGAGTTAGTATGAGACATGTCCAAGAGGTCATGAGTTAATTCCTAATTAGAAGAGTAGTTAACTTAGTTAACTAAGACAAAGGTGGCCTTGATTAGAGAGAAGTGACACCTAACTATTGTCAATCAAGGATTGATGAGGCAATAGTGGCACTTGGTGACTTCAAATCAAGGTTGATACATGGCATTATTATCTTAACAAAGAAAATGTAACCCACCTATGTAAGCTTATCCTAGGTGCATAATATGCAATAAAGTAAATAACTAAATGCTAGAAAATAAAATAATACACCAACATAAGTCCATAATTGTTATACTCTTGGTTGTCCTCATACTCTTTTGTGATACATAAAGTGCCTCCCTTGCTTTTTCAATCAAGTGGAAATTATTTCCTCTTCTTAGCATATCAAACAACAAGTAAGACATTCTACATGATATAATGTCTACATTGCCATGGAATGAAAATATGCATGATTACACCCCTAAGAACATGCTCATAGTGTTATCCATGCTCAATCAATATTGTACTCAGGCTTACAACACTCAAAAACTTATCACAATGTTGTTGATGTTATGCAATCAATTAAAATGTACATGTCTACAACATCCAAATGTTTCATAGCATTGTCCATGTTCAATGCCAAGGAGTGTACATGCTTACAACACCCAAAAACATGTGCCATAACGTTGCCCATGTTACCAATTCCATGCTTTACCTCTACTTTCTCATACAATTGGAATAAAACTAAACTTTTGCAACTATATTTACCACACACATACATGTTTAGAACTAATGAAAATGTTTTCTACAAGCTGTCTATGTTGCTCATATTTCTTATATTTATAGAAGATCAAAACCCTCATGCAACAAGCATTACACTACCCTTTCTTCTTTCAAACAACAAGTGGATGTGACAATTTTTTTTATCAATTTACAAGAAATGTGAAGGTTGTAATTTCCCACTACATCACATTTCCCTCTACCTCATGAATTTCCCTCTTGATTGTTTTTGGTTTCTTTCCAAGTAGACTTGTTTATCATGCTCATCCATAGGGAGTGCAAAATACTCCTTACTTGTTCTACAGGTGGAATTCACAACTTGAACACTACCCAATCCATAGAAAAAACTGAGATTTCTAATCAAATGCCTATACAAATTAAAGAAACTCACTTTTTTTCCTATTCAAATTAAGTAATTTCTCTATCCAAGCATCAAATGACATACCCTTACAATCCACTAGTGGTGTAGTATCAAGTGAGAGTTATTACACTTTCCATCCCAATATCCTCCAACCTTTCAATGAGTACAATAATTGTTAGATTTACACATACTCTTGAATCAAATTGCTTGTTACATTCCTTGATAATTTATCTTGGCCTTTCTTTTCCTTTTACTTTGATGAGTGATTGCTTTTTTTCCCATCTTCACTAAATAACATATGTTTTGTAGTGTTGTTAGCTATGCACATCACTCTATAATGTTTACTTCTTTTGCAACTAGAGCAAGAAACAAGAAACCTACAATCTTGTACCACATGTCCATTTCTCTTACAAATGAAACAAAATATGGACTCTTTACCTTATTTACCCACATGCTCTTTTATCTCCTTCACAAGCTTGGATAGTGGTGAAGAGGTGGAGTGCAATATCTCCATTTCTTCTCTTTTTCTTTATTTTCTTGAAGTGGATTTTTGCTCTCCTCTTATTGCTTAGGTTGTTGCTTTTTTGTAGGAGACAATATACAATCATCTTGAGGCTTTACAAAAATAATATTTGAGGAATTTATACCTCACATGGGATGTCCTTGATTTGTGCATAATGAATACCCCTTAGAGCTTTTTCCAATATCCATGCTTGCATAACTAAGGCCCTTAAATGGTGGTCTTTCCTTCACTATGATGTCTAAAGTGCTCCTTATCCATCCTTTCCAAGTCCTCTTCCATCATATATATATATATATATATATATATATATATATATATATATATATATATATATATATATATATATATATATATATATATATATATATATATATATATATATATATTGTTGTGACTTTGATGTTAATACAAATAGTAAGCTGATTATCATGACGTGCATGATGGCATTTAATTTTGAATTTAATGTTATCATATTGATAGAAATTAATATTGCAATGATTGATTTTTATTTGGATTATATTGGAAACAGCTAACTACCGGGTTGGGTGTGTGAGTGCAACAAGTCAAAAGATGATGCTCTCATCTGAAGAGAGAGTATCATTGGGAAGAGGAACCTAGCAAGACCAATGGCTGACATGCATGACATCACAATGCACACGTAGTTGCATGTAGTTAGTTGTGTATATTGTCTCAGGTGAATAATATTGTTGTTGTCATGTGTTTTGCAAAAAAAATGAATAGAAATTCTTAATTATAGAAATGAATTAGTTGTGTTTAATAGTATTATAATTGAAATTTATATTTCTTATTTATATAAAAAATAAATAGGAGCTGTCAAATTATGTTAAATCAGATTTCTATCAATTAATTATTTTATTTGGCAAATTGAGATGCCTAGATTATCACACACACACACACGTTATTTTATTATGAAGGAAAAGATGTTTTTAATTATAAGAAAGGAAATAAATCTTTGGTGAGATAAATGGCAAACCACGGCCACAAACAAATTGTTGTGTGATCTTTTTCATGACAGCTGCCAAGGGAGATAAATAAAAACTATTGGGGGGTCTTTTGGTTTTTTTTTTTGGGATGTTTTTCTTTTAGGAGAAGAAAGGAGATATACAAGAATTTCCAGGGAAGAAGAGAGAGGGGTTTTGTTTTAATAAAACAATTCATAGATTGCCAAGCTGAAATTCTAGCACAGAGTTAACAGTTTGTAATTAATTATTCTTACAATTGCAATCAAAAATTCTAGATTCAGATTTGTTCAGATAATGTCTATCAGTTGAAGTAATTTCACAAGGTAAGATCATTGTGAGCAAAAATCATTGTTGAAATTTATGTGCATAGAACTTCATCTCCCAGCTGCCTTGAAAATGGTCATATTTCGTTTGTGCAATTATAAAACCAATAACCCTAGCTATTTGGTGTAAAAGCTATGTAAAAATTGGGTTTTCTCTTGCATTCCTTAAAAATCATCATTTCTAGGATAATTGAGTGAATACTTAGTTTGAAGGAATCATAGCCACATAGAAATTTGGGCAAAATTAAAGATTTAATTCCACCCAGGGTATTCACTGAGTTGAAGTTTGGATTTTGGACTCTAAAATGTCCAAGTTTTTATGTTCGGTTGACCTTGTAGAGAAATTGTTAAATCTCTTGTTTGATCAGATTTCCAAATTTTTCTTATCGTTGGGTGTCTGTGTATGCCAAGGTGGAAACCTTTCTTAGTTCTTGTTCTACTCAAGTAGAAACAATAAACACATCAAATCTGGGTTTAAGAGTATTTTGACTTAAGTGTTTGTGGGTAGAAATATTGGTAGTATGAACCATAGGATAAAATTACTAGAAGATTTTTTTCTATGTCAATCAGAAATAAATATGTTTAATTTTTTGTGTTTTTTAAATAAAACAATGTTACAAGAGAGAGAGGTTGTGCTCTCATGCAAAGGGGTGAGCCCTCTTAAGAGATATTGTACCTCCTTTAGAGGGGTGAGCCCTCTCTTGGAGAGGCTGCGCCTCCTTTAAGTGACGTAAGGCTCTTAAGAGAGGCTACACCTCCTTTAAGTGAGGCAAGACTCTTAAGAGAGGATACACCTCCTTAAAGAGAGGCCAGTCCTCCATTATTGGGGATGCCTCATAAAGAGGGTCAACTCCCCAAATACAAATTATTTTTTTTGTATATTGATCTTTTATAATTTACATATTTTTTCTATATATTGATCTTTTATAATTTTTATTATTTTGTAAATTGTTCTTTCAATTTTAATCTACATACATGGAAAGGATAAAGAACATTTTGGTTTCGAATTTAGAAAACCCCTTGAGTGGAACAAAAAAAATTAATAAGTTATTCAATGAGTGATATGGACTTCCATGTGATTTATACATGTTAAAATGCCACTACTTATTAGGAACAACAAACTAGTTGTGTTTGTTCCATTGTTGGGTATGAAATTATATGTGTGTATATGCATATTTGAATTTATTTTGTTTGAAGGTAAATGTTTGAAGGAAGTTTAGAAAGGAAATTCATTCCTAAAACTATTCAAAACCACTCAGAAAATTAGATGCTAAAATGTAAATTTCATAAAAATATTGTCTAAGATTTCAATACATTAGAAGTTAAAATTTTATTGCCTGAAGAATAGAGTTGTATATAAGTGAATATAAATATTTTGCCTAGATATATGAATTATCAAGAGTGATGGAAATCAATTAATCTTTAATCGTTATGAAATCATTTGTAAGTAGTTATCTTATTGTGGTTAAATTATTTCCATTATGCTATAGTTGGAAGAGATCAAGTAATGGTTGTTAGATTCTTTGTGTAATATGGGCATGCATGTTAGGTGATGATGTGGCTTGTAACATTTGACCAAGCTATAAATTCAATAGCTAAGAAAATGGGTTGTTGAATTTACTTTGCCACTTCCTGTGTTTTTGGATAATGCATTTCTATATGTTTGCCAGATTAGGCATTAGGTAGAATGTATTTTAAACACTAGGACTTCACGAGATATCATGCATATTGGCCTCAATGGGCTAGGCTCCTTGTGATGGGTCAGGTTCCTCATGTGGGTAGCATGGGGAAGCCTATGGCTTCATGGCAGGGTGGAAGTCATCCCAATGATGCTCTCTCTTCTCAGGTTACAAGGAAGAGGCCTTCATACGAGATATTCTGCTTGGACATATTATTATTAAGACACATTTTATATGGTTATTAAACATGATATGGTATCATGTATGAAGGACTCAATCCTCTTATTGTACTTGATATTACTTGTAAACATTTGAATATGTGTTTGATGAGCATTGATAGCTATGAGAAGAATTCATATGCTAGGCTACCATGTTGTATAAATGATGTTGCAGTGTATTCCTACTTTCATCCCTTAAAAATAACTTGAGTTATTCATCATCATATTGTATACTATTGAAATCATTGATGAGATTTCAGTTTATGACTTTTATGTTACAAGTTAATATGTTGACATTATTTTATGCCATAATGTGACATTGGTGTGAAATTGATAATTTAAGGAATCTTCCTTGTTATCCTCTAGTTGAAGGATATATATGGATTTTAATAATTTGTTATCTTTAGAATTATTGTAATATTTATGTTATTTATTATGATAGATGTGAGTTATTTACAATGGTTTTTACATGTGGTATCAGAGATCTAGGTTAAACACTAGGGCCTTATGTCTACTTCACTCCTAATGCTATTATTTTGACCTTTTAGGGATATTGATATAACTGATAAGTCAAAATGGATCAATCACAAAATGCTGATCAAAGTGCTTCGAGAAATGAAATTGAACATCATGATAAGCTTGATCATATTTTGGCACTACTAACGGATATAAGAGCCAGAATGGATCATTTGGAATGAGAAGTAAGAATAACTCGAGTTCCATGCCTAACCAAGATATGCATCAAGAGATCTTTGTTAATAGACAAAGTAATTTTGATCAGACTCATAGTGAAGATGAGATAAGGTCTAAAATAAAAGAGCCAAGATAGAAAATGAATTGGCTAAGGACCTCAAAAAAATAGCACCACCAAAATTCGATGGGAAAACTTTAGGGGATGGTGCAGAGGCATGGATTGTGGAAATGGAAAGGTATTTTGAACTCCATGATCTCTATAATGAGACCAAGGTAGTATGGGAAGCCTTCCAATTGAAGGGAGAGGTTGCTACATGGTGGGAGAATCTAAAAACTCAAAAACATTTATCAGCTAAAAATCTCACATGGAATTTGTTCTTGACATTGTTTAGGAAGCATTGGCTTCCACAATACTATTTTGACCATAAGATGACAGAGTTTCAAAATTTGAGACAAGGAGAATTATCGGTCACTCAATACTGGGAGAAGTTTATACAACTTCTCAAATATGTTCCTCTATATCAACAAAATGAGTGGTTTTGAGTGAGGAAGTTTATTTTGGGATTGAAACCCCAAATTGGTGCTAAAGTGGATCTTCATGGTCCACAAACTATGGATGATGCTTTTGAGAAAGCAATCAAACATGAGCAGAAGCTCCTAAGTATTGTTGAGTTTAGGAAAGATAGCAAGGAAAAGAACAAAATTTATCACAATCAACCTTCCACAAGTCCTTCTAAGCATAAGTTTCAGAAGGGTAACCAATTCAATGATAAGAATTTCAAGAACAAGTTTGCTAAGGGAGGTGATCAGGGTAAGCATTTTGCTAAACCCAAGGGCCACAGTGAGGGTGAAAATAAAAATAATGATAGCAAAAAATCACCTAGTAGAAAGGGACCAAAGGACGGATGCTTTGTATGTGGTGGTGATCACTATGCGAGCAAATGTCCACGTAAGTTAGATGGGAGAAATGAAGGAACTAATCAACAACATATTCAACATCACATCCATATCATTGTGCACAATAAACAAGCAAATTTTCAAGCTACTCCCATTCAGTTTATAGGTACACTTTGTGGTTTTTCAGTTAATGTTCTTATTGATAGTTGAGCTACATAATGTTTTATAGATCCTAAATTAGTGGATCAGTTGCCTAGAAAGGCTAGTTATATGACAAACTCTCAGATAGTTCAATATGGTAACTGAGATGAGAGGAAGGTAGACCAATGTCTAGCCTTCGGTGATTTAGAGCTCCCAAGTTTTGTCACCCAAGTTAAGTTGTATGTAGCCCCACTAGGATCTTACGATGTGATTTTGGGAATTAACTGATAACTCATCATAAATCCATTGTAAACTACTCAGAAAAGGTGGTCACTTGTTTAATGGATGATTATGGGAATCCAACAAAGATTTGTGGCATCCAAAAAGCCATAAGTCTTAGGTAGATTTCAGCCATGCAGCTAAAGAACGCCCAGAGGAAGGGAGGCACTTTATATTCAATTCACATACATGACCTGGAAGATAGTAGGGAACCATCAATTGAAGGTTATCCTATACTCCAAGAATTTTGTGATGTGTTTCCAAAAGAACTACCTAGGGTACCACCTAGGAGAGAGTTTGACTTCTCTATCAATCTTTTACCAGGTTCAAAACCACAGTCTAAATCTCCGTATAAGATGAATACCACAAAGTTGTATGAATTGAAAGTCCAACTTTAGGAATTGATAAATAAGGGTCTAATTAGACCAAGTGTGTCACCATGGGGGCACCTGTGATTTTTATGAAAAATAAGGATGGTACCCTTTGCATGTGCATAGACTACATGATGCTAAATAAGGCGACCATAAAAAATAGGTATCCATTGCCTAAGATCAATAATCTTTTTGATCAAATGAAGGGTGCAACAGTATTTTCCAAGATTGACCTTAGATCAGGCTACCATCAATTACAAATCAAAGAGGAAGATATCCCTAAAACTACTTTCAGAACTTGCTATGGGCATTATGAGTTCACTGTACTTCTCTTTGGCCTTACAAATACACCAGAAACCTTTATGAATTTGATGAATAGTGTGTTCAAAGATTGTTTGGATGATTTTGTCATTGTTTTTATTGATGACATTCTAATCTATTCCAAAAATGAAGTGGATCATGAAGAGCATTTGAGAATAGTTCTACAGCATTTGCGGAAACACCAATTATTTGGGAAGTTGTCCAAATGTTCCTTCTATTAGAAGAAGGTACATTATTTGGGTCACATTATTTCAACAGAGGGCATATATGTTGACCCAGCCAAAATCAAAGCCATCATGGAATGGCCAGCTCTAAATAATGTCTAGGAAGTCCATAGTTTCATGGGCTTGGCAAGATATTACTGAAGGTTTGTAGAGGGATTTTCTAAGATTACAAATCCTATCACCACCCTTCAGAAAAAAGGTAAGAGATTTGAATGGATTGACAAATGTGAGCAATCTTTCCAAAATTTTAAGCTTAAGCTCACCACTACACCAATCCTAATAGTGCCAGATCCAAATGGAAGGTTCTCTGTCATAACAAATACTTTTGGCGAAGGTTTGGGTGGGGTTCTCATGTAGAATGGGGAAGTTGTGGCCTATGAATCCTACAAATTAAATTAATATGAAGTGAACTATGCACCCCATGATCTAGAGCTAGCAGTTATTGTGCATGCTCTACAAATGTGGAGACATTATCTTATTGGAAAACCTTTTGAACTCAAAACTAATCATTTGGGGATCAAGTACATTTTCACCTAGCCCAACCTTAATTCTCATTAGAGACAATGGCTATAATTTTTGAGTGAATACAACTTTGATATAGATTATATCAAAGGAAAGGAGAATAGAATAGCTAATGCTCGAAGTCGAAGGTGACATATTTTTTCATCACTACTTTCCACTCTACCTTTAGAGAACAGGTACTTGAGAAACTTCAGCATGATGAGAATTACATTAAGGTCAAAAAGCCTTGGAAGAAAATGCCTCCAATCATTGGTTTAAGGGATACAAGATTGAAGCAAATGGGTTGCTTAGGTTTCAAAATAGAATCTATGTATCACATCAAGGTGGCCTAAGGGCTATAGTCCTATAGGAGGCACATAATGCTCCCTATTTCGAACACCAGGTGTGACTAAACTTGTGGTTGATTTGAAACCCTTATACTTTTGGCCAGGGTTAAAAAGAGAAGTAACAGAGTATGTGGCTAGATGCTTAGAATGCCAATGAGTCAAGGTTGAACATGTGCATCTCGCGAGACTACTATATCCTCATGATATTCCTGAGTACAAATGACAAATAATAAGTATGGATTTCATTCAGGTTAGCCAAGGGAACATGACTCTTCCCAGCATAAGATACACCAAGTATGAGGTCATGTAGAGCCTTTTAGCATCTTAGACTTCTAATAGTTACTTATGTAAAGTGTCACTTATTAGGATCACCCAATCCATTCTTTTTTTATTCTCAAGGATGACAACAATGAATCTGTGTACACAAAATGCAAATTATAAATAAAGATTTTAAATAAAATTTTAAACCTTTAATCTACATTAAATGCAACCTCTAATAAAGCAAGAAACTAAATATGCAAATGAATAAACAAAATAATGTTACCCAAATTTTTATCCCTATTGCACCATGAGGGTGGTTTTTCTTGAAATGATTGATATGTGGATGCTCGCAGTGACATCATGACATTGCTCGATGATGATTGATTAAAATGACTCCTAAAAGGCTAATTTAAAGACTTCCAAAAAGGTTGATCAACGATGAGGATATGGTAAGAAATCGATGGCTGAGATTAAGTTGGTTGGGTAGTTGAAGGATGGAAGGAGGAGATTAATTGAGATTTATTAATTAATTTTTGGATTTTTGGGAGATGGTTATGGAATGGGTGGATGAGAATAAAAGATATTTTTAATTTATTTTATTCATTTTTAGGTAGTTATAAGAGGGATTTAATTAATTAAATTAATTAAATAATGTGAGAAGGGAATTTAGGAAATATGAAAATGATTTGGTATTTAGGGAAAATAAGGATAATTGGAAAAAATGATGGTATTATTAGGATAAATCAAGGAATCAGGACCTGATACATTTTTAGGTGTGTACATTTTGCCTCTCTTTGAGGCAATGTTTCGAGAAGCAATGTCATTTCAAAGAGAGGTAAAATATAGATTTGGGATGAAAACAGATGGGGCTTATAACAAAGGAGGACGGGATTCTGCTCCCTTGAGAGGATAGGTGGGGACAACAAACACGAGTAGTCTCTCAAAATGGATAGAAAAGAAGGATGACACTAGGAGATTAGATGCAAATGAGGGAGGAAATGATAGTCTGTTGAGTCGGTGTGAACACCCTGATGTTTGATATAGCACCCGACATTATGCACCATGATATAAAGATCAAGGTGATGATGTGTCAAATGCAAAAAGGATTGAAATCACAAGCAAGAATATGCCTATGGCACCGTGATATAAAAGACCATGATATGTTGTGGCAGGAATGTTGCAAGGGCCAATGCAGATGCATGACAAAATGATAACACACATAAGCAAAGAAAGCAAGCATGTACAAATAATGCAAAGACAAACATGATGTTGCCCTTGGTCAAGCTAAAAATTGATGATTGACTAATGATGATAGTGTTGTTGATGTGGGAATGATATATCCTGAGAATAATGCAAGGATTGTGTTGTTGATATGGGAACGATATATCCCAAGAACAACATGAGGATTAGGAGCAATATATCCTAATGATGATGATGATTAATTGGAGTAAGCTGATAAGATTTGTAGCAAGGTTAGGAACAAGATCAGTGGATGCTTTAGGTTGACTGGCTAGATTACTTGGCAAGGTGTGTAGATTAGAATTGCTTGAGGTGGACTAATTGCTTTTAGGATTGCAAGGGATTTTGTCATTGGATTGCTTTGGGTGATTGCATTGGATTACTTGGGATGAGGGCATTAGATTTACTTGGGTGATGATGCATTGGATTGCTTGGGTTAATTACATTGGATGGCTACACTAGATTGCATTAGATGGGATTGTTGTCTCCATATGATAACTAATGACAAGGGAAGACCTAGTCTAAAAGTAAGGCTGGGAGATAGGTTTGACTTAGGATGATGGGCCTAATGAATTGGATAGAAGGATATATTAAGGGGTTGTCGATAGTGGATGGAAGAGAGGATGAATGGTAGATGGATGGATAGATGCAGGATGTGATGCTGAGGACTATGTCGCATAGGAAAACATGCCCCTACTTGAAAAATGTTGTTCAAGATGTTAGACTAAATGGATATAGTGGATTGCATAGGCTATAACAAGATGGTTAAAGAATTCTTTGCAAAAGGATTTACTATGTCAAGATTTTTCAAAGCATGTATCAAAATCATGCCTCAATCCATTGCAAGATGAAATTCATTATCAAGATCAAAGTCAAGCAGGGTCGATGAAGGAGAATGATAGAAAGTATATTTGGATATGATAGATTAGGATGACAAGAGAGGGAAATGATGGGATAGATGAGACAACTTACCCCAAGCACAAGGTACATAGACAATCGACTTACACATGACACCCGTCTACATGTATTCATCATGTGGTAGTTATCCAAGGTGCTATGAATATTGGTTTTCATCATTGGATGAATGATTTCTCTTTACTATTTCAATTTTTTAAATTTTTGATCTACTGATTGGATAACATTGATAATCTAATAGGCATGATGCTAGGAGGCTCTTGTTTACACTTAAGAGGCTTAGGATCGACAAGATCTTCATATGAATGAACTTGATCATGGATATGTATGTTATTTGGATTTTAATTGCATGGTGTTATTTGTTGGATGGGCATGGTACCATATGACTCTTGAATAGGCTTGGAATGGGTACACTCATTGGATTGAGGCTTTCTAGTTTGATATTCTTCCTTTTCTAATAGTCCTAGGAGTAAATCTGTAAAGGATAATTTGAACATAGTCGGTTTGGATTGCGGATGAATGCTTTGGATGGATGGATGGTTAGGTTGATGGGATGAGCTAGAGTGTAAGGTTGAAGATGACAGATTTACATAGGATGTGGAAGATATGGAGTGCTCACATGAGGTTGGGTTTGGAAATATGGATTGGACATAAGGACCTTTCTCTAAGTTGGTGCTTCCCTTGACAATAGAATCATAAGGATAGCCAATGGATAAGTGTTTGGGATTGGCATAATGGCTAGTGCTAGTTGGTTCTTGACTACAAGGCTGTATGAGTGAAGGATGAAAATTCATGGCAAGTTTGTGATTAATAATCTCATCATCAAAGCCATTAAACTATCAAGATATTAATCTTTATCCACAAGACTATCATCATCATCATCATCATCATCATTGGAAAAAGGATTTTTGACCTGATTTGGATAGAAGATTTGATCGAATGAATGCATAGGTGGAGAGCTTTCTTTGATAGTGATTTTGGGCTTCACATAGGCTTCATGGATGATAGTAGGAATAGGGGTTCTATCTTGCATGATAAAATTCTCAAACCAAGGATCCATGGTGAAAATGCTGAAGGATAACAAGGTGTTTGGATGCAATGAGGATGTAATTGGACTTAGCAGGCTTGGCACAAGACTTATGATTTGGAAAATGGATTCCACTCAATATAGGTATGAAATTGTGACTTAGATAAAGAGATTTGGGAAGATCTCAAACTTTTTGCAAAGAGGATTTAGTTGTGATCTAAGAAAGGTGGGATGCTTTGGGTTGGATGCAAGTTTAAGGTTTGGACATTCAATAGGATTCAGAAAACAAAGCAAACATTTTGGTTTTAGTGATATATGCAAGGATAACCATTGGTTTTGCATAACCAAACACGTCAAACACATCAACAACCTACATTAATCAGGTAGGTGCATCAGTTTCTATGGGCCCACAAGTATGTTATCTACTGAGCTATGGATATCTAGGGAATGCAAGGCCATGTACCACCTATGCACCCCTTACCCTAGAGGATGAAGCCTTACCCACAGTAAGCTCTATCTCGACAGGCTTAGAAACATGACGAGTAACTTTTCGGTAATTGGCATCCAATGCACCATGAAAAAAATATGGTCAAAGGCACCTAATCTGGGCTTAAATAGGTCTCTAAGGATATCCTCGTTATACTCTTGGTACGTGAGGCCTAAGTCCACAAACAAGTGTGTTGTCTAAGGCATGTGATAAATCACTTTGCCAAGTCCCATAGGCTTGATGTGGGCCAAACATGATAGCTCCACTATTGGGGTACAATTTTCATTCTCTCGCCTTTGTATACCCCACCAAAACACATGAGTGAGGTCATCTACTAGGGTGATGAAATCCTTGGATAGACCTCCTAAAGGGAAAAAAATCTAAGTACTTTTTGTCTCCAAGATCGCTTTGCAGCGCGAGGAGAGAGCATATGTACTTAGACTCTTGGGATAACATAAGACAAAATAGAACTTAAAGAGTTCTTTTGATCTCCAAGATCACCTTTCAGTTCGAGGAGAGAGCATACACACTCTAAAATCTCCCAGACACATCAAACAAAAGTTAATTCCCTTTAGAAAAATAAATATGCCTAAAATAGTGAGTAAACATTATCTTTGACATGCGAGGCTACAAAAAATGCATTAGTAGTTTCAAGATTTTTTCTTTGGCATGCGATGCTACAGAAAAGATACGTTAGTGAAAAATGAGAAAACCTACAAAAACCAACAAAAGATGTCAAAAATATAAAAACTAATGCCACCACTAAATTCCTTGTGATTTTCTATGTAATTTTTTTTAAAATTGCTAAATTTCATTTTCGTATGCAAAATTTATACTTGTTTGAAGTTCGGAAGGAAGCATGAGTTCAGGAGGGTATATCTTAAAATCTAGATCAAATCTGAAAAAAATGATCTTCACCACTGTGTAGTGCTTCGATTCAACTTTCCAACACCTACAAGAACATGAAAATCGGATAGAGTATGCAAAATTTAAAATCTAGATCAAATCTGAAAAAATTATCTTCACCACTGCGTAGTGCTCCAAGTCAACTTTCCAACACTTACAAGAACATGAAAATTTGATACAGTATGCAAATTACACATGACTAAAGAAATAGCTAGTTTTGACCTCTAAGGGCTAAGGGGGTCACTCTAGGTGGTTAATTGATCTCTAATGGTTGATATTGTTCTAGTCACATACAGATGGTTTGTGGAATATGGTAGTTACCGTTAACATAAAATGTCAACTCCTGGTAGTTATGATGATTGTGTTGTGATGTTCACAACACGCCCCATTATGCTCCTTAGCAAAATGGGGACCCCTGCTGTTGCTTTGCTTTTTGCTTCTGCTTGTGTTTGTTCTGTTTGGTGGTAAAGGGAAAAGAGAGTCAAATTTGCAAACCTTGTTAAAAATATGGAAAAATGTATTTTTAGTACCATTGCATAATATGGTTGGATTCCTTGCGAAAAATGAGCCAAGGTTGCTTTTTGAACCATCTTAAAATTCATCATATTTTGCAAGTTATGATCATTTAGGTAAAATGAACTATCAGGTTTTGCATAATATACAGTCAGTTGTTTGCCCTTTTGTTGGCATTCGTTTTAAATTTTGAAATATTCATAGTTAGTGGTTCCAGGTCATGGGCAATTTTGTCTGGGTTCCACTCTGTATCTCACATTTAACTGTTTTGCAGAAATGCATCAAACACTTTGATCGCCATTATTCATTCATTGGCAGTGTTTTTACAACGTTGAACCTTTTTTCTTTTTTGGTTCAAAGGGTTCGGGGTTCAATGGTTTAAATTCAATGGTTTAAATTCAGTGGTTCGGGTTCAAGGCTTAGGCGGGAAAGATGGCGAAGAGGCCATCGGCCTAACATATGTGATCGGCGGAGTTCGAATATATGTCGCCGAAGTAAGGTCTCTCACCGATGGCCTTTTGCCATCGGTGTAACAAATGCGATCGGCAGTGTGTGAAATTGTCACCCCGAGGGGGTATCTCTCGCCGATGATATTATCATCGGCATAGCTTACAACGTCGGCCGAGTTTGAATTGATTGTGCCGAAGGGCGGTATCGGCAACACTTACGCCGATAAAGGCCATCGGCTAGGGTAATGACATCGGTAGAGGAAATCTTGGGCTCGCCGATGGGCAAGCCTCTCGCCGATGGAACAAAAAAAGGAGACATTGGTGAAACTCTCGCCGATAAAAGGGTATCGGCCAAGGTAAGGCCATCGGCACAGGAAGATTGTGAGTCGCCGATGGCTGATCTCACGCCGATGGCAATCAACGAAAGGGGGCATCGGTAGGAGTCACGCCGATGCAAGAACATCGGTGAAATCAAAGTGGTCGGAGCAAGGAATTTGGAGTTCGCCGATGGCGAATCTCTCGCCGATAAGGAAGAATACAAGCCGCTGGGGCTATATCGGCATAACTCTGGCCGATGGAACGAAACAAAGAGTGAACGAAGAAAAAGGGCCGTCGGCCAAACAGTGAGCATCGGCCGAGCAATTTTTTGACACGCCGATGGCGATTGTCACGCCGATGGGCGGGAATGTGCATAGCGATGGAAATTTTAAACTATATTTTTTGGCGCCCATAGCATTTTTGGTCAGCGATAGTTGACCTGATGGGTTTTGAACAGTCTGTGTACATTTTGAACGCAGTTTCTGCTAATTTTGGACTCGATTTCCACATTTTGCATGGTCACCCTGATTTAAACAGATATTTTTGATTTCTTGCTGTTCGTTTGATAAATATGGTACTTATTGCTTGTCTTGTCTTGCAGGCCTGCAGTTGAGGAAGTAGCTGGAACTTCAACACAGTGACATCATGGAGGAAGGAAATCCAATCTCAGGAGTAGGAAGATAAAGATGAAGTGCGAAGAAGTCAAGGCCAACCAAATGAAGAACAAGGTTGCAGCTAAGAGTATTACTACAACAGACAAACAAGAGTTATTGCTGAGCTGCCAGAACTTCTCAGAAGGGGCAATATTTTGCCCAGATTTGACGCTACTCAGAGATATTTTGGAAGATCTGGTTCATCTGTATTTATTGATGTAACCAGGGGTTTGAACCAGGGGTTCAGTTAGGTTTTTTTTGCTGTAGTGAGGACAACCAGAAAGTCTATATATTGTGCCTCTCTACACTGTAAATACTTTACAACAGGGGCTACACAGGGATTTTTAGGAAAACACAGCAAGTTAGCTTAGTTTAGATTAGAAGTAGAAGAAGGAGGTCGCCTGTTTGTCTGCAGTAAGGTGCGCGTGGAATGTCTGGCTGCCTTACTGTATCTGTAAAGCTTGTAAGTTCTCTGTAGTATGATCAATGAAACTAAGAGTCATTCCTACATTGTAAATCATGTATGACTATTCGTTTCTAATACAATAGAATCTGGAGTTCTGCATCTATCTTCTGAGTGTTCTCCTGCTCTTCTTTGTGTTTTGAAATATTTTCTTTGAGAGCTTGCAATTTTAAATGTATGTTTGTGAAAATGCTCAGAACTTGCATTTAAGGTTTTTTTACTGTGGATTTGATCAAATTATTGTAGTATTTACATAGTGCATAACAGAAACAATTAGATCCTTCGGTAGATTAAATGAGGTATAGATTAGATCTTTCTAACTTTTCCCAACCCATCTGAAATATTTAGCTGAAAACGTAGAAATCTAAAGGAAATTGTCTCAAATTTGAAGAAGCATGCATAACAGAGTTAACACTAGACAGTTTTCATAAATGTATAAAGGAGAAGGCTGCAATAATTCAAGAAAACCATCTGAATTCGCAGCACAGTAACACTTGTATGCAAATGAACAAAATACTTGTTGAAATCTATGATTCTTTTGCATATTCTTAGTCCATTAAACCACCAAACAAACCTAAACTACGTAAGGCCCCTTGAACATTACAGCTTCACATTGACCAACTGAACTTGACCAACCGAACCATTGTAGACTTGGGATTAGTTGAATCTCAAATGATTCCTTCTTATCTTTCAAGTATAATTTCAGTTCATTATATGTGAATTTTAACTTATTGTTATGATTGCATCAAAACAATCACCAACAGTTTTCTGGCGCTAGAAGGAGGGCTAGAAGGCTGTATATTGTAATCATCAACAGATTGGTGGTTAACTACCTCTGGTCACAAGGCATAGATAGAGATCTGGCAATTATGTGTAACTATTAACAATTACTGCCTATCTTGGTCACATGCAAAAGTTTCGATGATAGTTAAGAAAACTGTCAATTCTATAGCTTGGTGATTAATGTTATCCCTTAGCATTAAATTCTAAGGCTTAAAGTAAACACTTCAACACTTGAAACCTCAATCAAGATCTGCTAACAAGTTTAAGTGTCACAGTTTTGTTTTGTGCATGTCACCGTTAAAGATTTAGCATAGTGGCTATGATGAAAACAATAGTTGATGGTTATAATTAGAACTACAATCAACTCTTGTGAGTGATTGTTAACACACATATCATTAACCATAATTATCAACACTGAATGAAAGTAAATGCTTAACACACTACAATTGAAGGTTTGTATGTTAAGGTCAAAGTCATCGCTTATGGTCACAACAATGCTAACACTAACAAAAATAGCTAGCAGTCTTACCATCGCAGCTTCAAAAATTTACACATTGCCATTATGTTTAATGATATTAATGGTGATTTGAAATGATAACATTCAACAGAGAATGTTAATGGTAATGGTTAGGCGCTACTACTAATGGTAAGTCTTAATACCATAGTTCTAAAGTTCAGTTGTTGCCTTTGAGTTTGACATTGTTAATAAAGATAAACCTGCAAACCACAATGACCTTCTAATCGTGGAAAACACACCACATTCAAATCGAGTTGTTAATAATTCTAATGCTAATGATAAACATTTAAAAGAAACCGTTAACAAATAAACAAACAATTAGGGCTAAAGCTTAGTCCGATGGATACAGAAAAAAACCTGTCAATTTAAGAGATACTAGAACCAACAGCCCACCCTTTAGTTTGAATAAATAATGATTTTGCAACCTCTAAACCCCTTTGCCTCATGATTCCAAACAATGACCGATGGAAACACAACAATGAGAATGGCATAAGGTGTTTTAGCCTAGTAGAAAAGAGGTCGGTTCAAACTTTTTAACCAATAGATAATGGAACAACCTATGGATAAAAGGAATGTTTAACCAGAGGATAACGTCAATATCTTGTAGACAGAACACAAAATCAATGAATGTTTTGCACAGAGAACAAAAAATAGTCAACATAGACAAATAAATGATGCAAAATGTACGGGATGGTTGTACGACTGTACAAGTGAAGGGCCTAAAAACAAACAAAAATGTAAAAAAAATCCTTCATCAAAACATTGAGTGTTATATGTTGATCTTCACCTATTGGTTGCTTCGGACACAACGACGATGTCAGTTTTGACCCCAAAGGAGTCTTGTGAAAGCGAACCACTAAGATTTCTCTAAAATGTATATGAAAACCTGCAAAGACATAACACAAACACTTGCAAACAAAGATTAACAAGGATAGTGGGTCCCACCATGCATGCTAGAAATGTGTACACAAAATGCATATTACAAATAAAGATTTTAAAAAAATTAAACCTTTAATCTACATTAAATGCAACCTCCGATAAAGAAAGAAATTGAATATGCAAACTAATAAGAAAAACAATGTTACCCAAATTTTGATTCTTGTTGCACCATGAGGGTGGTTTTTCTTGAAATGATTGATATGTGGATGCTCACAGTGACAACATGACATTTCTCAAAAATGATTAATTAAAATGACTCATGAAAGGCTAATTTATAGACTTCCAGAAAGGTTGATCAATGGTGAGGATCTAATAAGAAATTGATCACTCAGATTAAGTTCATTGGGTAGTTGAAGGATGGACAAAAGAGATTAATTAAGATTTATTAATTTATTTTTGGATTTTTGGGAGATGGTTATGGAATGGGTGGATGAGAATAAAAGAGATTTTTAATTTCTTTTATTCATTTTCAGGTAGTTATAAGAGGGATTTACATAATTAAATTAATTAAATATGTGAGAAGGGGATTTATGAATTAGGAAAATGATTTGGGATTTAGGGAAAATTAGGGATAATTGGGATAATGATGGTATGATTAGGATAAATAAAGGAATCATAACCTGGTATGTTTTTAGGTGTCTACATAATCTAAACATCCAAGGTTGAAATTCCCTAGCACTTTGGTTTCCCACTTCTCTATTCAACAAAGTAATCAAATCATTAATTTTAGGTTGAAAATTGCTCCTATAAAGTGTCTTAGGTAACCTTAGGAAGATAATATTTGATTTGTCAGCCAATTTTTATTAATAACCTTTAAACACATGTTAAGATCTAAGTTATAAAATTACTTGCCTTCATCAATAGTTAGCATAATATATTATGCATGATGAGGAATCTAAAAAGTCTCCTCAATGCTCTTTAGAGTAATGTTTAAGAACACGTAATTGGCAAAACCAATAATTTTTTGGTTGAAGATCATAATGCTTCACACAAGTAATGATTAAATCAAGAGATTAAAAATGTGTAGGAAATGCAATAGCTTGAATCATCCCACTATCGGTGTAATGCCCCAAGATTATGCTCAAGATATTAATGGATAAATTGAATAAATAATTTTTTTATAATACAAAAGTGTCATTAACAAAGCCACACAACACTCCTATGCACCTAAAAGTGTCATAAAAACACATAATGACACACCTAGCATGCACACCAATGCACGATGTAAGGTGACATAAACAAAAGACTTAAAAACACCATGGTTGACAAGGAGGAGAGTCAAGATTTCCAAGATCACTATAGAACCCTTGAAACATCCCTACTAGACCACCCCTTAGCTATCTTAAAGCTATAGAAGACAAATAGGTCAAAACTGCCAAAGTTTGGACTTCAAAGAAGGCTTACAAAAGCTCAAACTTCTCCCCAACCTTGCAACTTGACTTAGCAATTCAGACTTGCATTTTTGAGTTTCTTCCTTGAGTTGCAACTAAGTCTAATACTACCTCATACATCAGCTTCAAGTTTGCACTTGTAACTTGCAACACCCACTTAGGTTTTAATCTTTAGGAAATATTTGTAACTTTTACAATCCTGCAAGGTGCGAATACTCTCTAATCCCTAGCCTTAGAATGACTTCAGACCTCGAGACCAAATTACAACATACACTTTAGAATTTAGGTTTGGAAAGAAACTCACAATTTGCAAAAGCCAATGAAAGTCTAGAACATGACATCTTTAGTGATTTGGGCTTAAGGGTTTCACTTGCAATTGCAAATTGCAAAGTGTCGGGTCAACTCCAAACCCTAACCCCTTAGACAACTCAAACTTCGAAGACCAAATGCAACCTATTGTTGGTGTAAATTAATATTTACAAATTAGCATAAGTTAATTAGGGAGTTAATTAGGAAAGTATTTTCCTTTATTAATTGCCAATCTTCTCACATAAGATAAGACTACTTTATTTTCTTTTTTGCTTTGTCTATTTTTGACAAATGTGAATGTATAACTATGTAATTATTCCTTTGTGAATAATTCAATGCACATGCAAGTATTGATTGCAATATTGCCTCTTATTTCTGGCTTTTTCTTTTTGAATAAAAATCCTCTTTGTAGAAGAAATACTACATATGATTTTGGGAATCTAACATGGTATCATAGCTCTAGATCTGTTAGTTTCTTCTCAAATTTGAGAGGGTTTTAGCCATAAGGTTGTGATTAGTGCTTCTTGGTGTGAACCGGACCTTGCCATCTCATCCAGAAGGCCTAAAAACTCCTATTTTGGTATAAAATTTGTCCATTTTGAACACCAGAGCTTTGGAGGTAAAATTTTCTTTTTTTGGTAGATCATATGACCATGTGAATAGTATTTTCAAGAAGTGAATAGTGTTTTTAGGGTGTGAATAGTGTTTCAAGCTATGAATAGTGTTTCATGCCATGAACAATGTTTTCAAGCCATGAACAATATTTTCAGGGCGTGAATAGTGTTTTTAGGCCGCGAAAAGTGTTTTTAGCCTTTTCTCCTAAGGCCAAATTTGTGAGGCTCATTCTTAGCCATACGAAGTTAGATTATTGCAAACGAATATCAATGAGATCTACACAAATATCCATGCACTTTTTCCATATCGACCACGTGTATCTTTTATTTAGTTTGTAAATTTTATGGCTTTTGTTTGATATTCTAGACATCTTGGCTCCTAGAAAAGTCTTGTTTGCTTCATGGGCTTCTTTTATTAGCACAAATTTATTTTTAATCTTTGATTTAATCATTTAAGGAGGTATCATGGGTTTTGCTACTCATCCTTCTGTGGTTAATCTGACAAAGGATAATTATGAGTCTTGGTAAAAAGGCATCTTAACACATCTTAGGTCACTGAATCTTTTGCCTTATCTTTATAGGCTCATACCTGAACCAGATATGCCTCAAAATAAATCTATTTGGGGTAGAAATCTTGATCATGTTGTAGGAATAATTTGTTCTAGTGTTGATGATGACATTGTGTGTGCTATTTCAAACCTTGAGTGCCCACACACACTTTGGATAAGCATTTAAGAGTTGTATGGAGATCTTCATATCTCACCATTTCCAGATGATCCTACTACAGATTGCCTCATTCCACTTAATGATCAAAATTTCATACCTTTTGATGGTGATACTTTAGAGGAGAATGAGTATATTGCAAGTCTTGATTGTTCAGATGACACAGGGACTTCTCCTACTTCCTCTTCTCTCCTTGATGAGATCACATCTTCATCAACTGTTGCTACTTTAGAACCTAGTGTTGAATCGTTCATGGCTTCTAGTGATTCTCTGTAGCAGGTCAATCATGCAATCCTCCAGATCCACCACTACATTGGGATTCCTATCTATCAAACATTGCATCTTTGTTTATGGATATAAGCTAAGGTAGCGAAATAAATTCCTACACTAATCTTGAGGGGAGGGATATGCAAAACTTTTCAGATCTTTATAATAGTTATAGAAGTACACACAAATAACAATCATACCACAACACAAAAATGTTGGAAACAAGGTAGATAACTGAGAGGAGGGGTGAATCAGTTATCTTAAATATCTTAATTTTCTTTTCTTCTTTAATATTAATGCAACATCAAAACATAAGAGCATACATAGTCATGAGAGTAGAAATAAAATCAACACACATAACACAAGGATTTTTACGTGGAAAACCCTATTAAAGGAAAAACCATGGGGTGACTAACCCAAGACTGTATTCTTTGTTAAAAGAATAAGAAGTACAAAATGGCACTTGCCAATTAGGGCTCACTACCTGAGCACATTGCTCACAAGAGGCACACTGCCTACAAGAGACTCACTGTCTACAAGGTATATAGAAAGTAACTAGGTGTTTGAACTGATGAGAGGCATCCACATATGCTGAGGTTTAGTTCCGGTTAGGCTCAATATACTGATCTAATGCACTTCATTCTTCCTCTGCTCTAATGCTGTTGTTCTATCACATACCAGACTTGTATTGTTGCTTCCACACTTGTCTCTACCTTTTCTCACACACTTCCACACTCAACACTTCACTTCATACTGAAATCCATTTGGTATATATATCTGCATCAAGGATTTCAACATCTTCCCAGCCGGCAACCGGAATACTAAAGATATTTCCAAGACACTGATTTGTCGGCTGAATCCATGCTTATTATGTGATGCGTATCAAGAACATAGATATAGAAGTCATCATTCATGTTGGCCAACCATGTATGATCTCTTAAATAGCTTGACCAACATCAATTTCTCATCCGGATTAAAGTCTGATGCTCTGCCAGTTAGTTCTTTCTCAGTCTACTCTGCCTGTCAGGAACCCAACACTTAGATGTTCATATCTTTTCACTCTTTGATCACCAAAGGCTCAATCTCTGGAATGTAGTAGTCATGGTACTCCTCTTGACTTGTCCAAGTCCACAACTTTTTGAGTTACACCATCTGAGAGATCCAGACCTGATTGTCAGACCTTGCTGCATGCTCTGTTCTTATTCACTGGACTAGAACTTCTTCAATCGGACTTCCGGTATAGGCATACTAAGCTCTGCAGATGTGTGGGATAGACTTTGTTGCCATCAATGACAACAATAATGAAGCCACAAAGTGTCTCTTGCCAACAAATAATTACGTGGGGAAGCCCTTTCGGGAGAAAAACCCCACACTCCAAAGCTGCCCAATATATTATTTAGTCATCAAGAAGATCACAATATACTTGCAGAGCAAGATTTCATAGGAGTATAACCAACCAGAGATTTGAAGGCAACTCAACATCTATAAGACTCTTACACACAACCTTCATCTCAAGCTCCTGATATATAGGAGATATAATACAGTAAACTGTCAACGGTAATTACAAAACCATGAGCCAAAGCCACCCAAAAGTGGCACCCAAATTATCTCCAATTGTGATGTGCCAAATCACACACCAACATGTGTAACTCTCCCCTTTACATCTCTTTTAAGTGTCCAACACATTTTCACATTTCCCAAAATAGGAGGCCCAACTTCCGGAGGTCATAGCTTTTGATCCAGTTGTTCGATTGACAAACAATTTGATGTGTTGGAAAGTTTGTGAAGAGATATATCAAGATATAACCCACTTCATCGATTATGACAAATTTAGGAGAATTCAGGGACCTCTAAGTGCCTCAAATATGAGTTTGAAATGTTTTTAGGAGTTTCAAAAATGGAAACTTTAATATATTGCAATCTAGGTATGATCTTGAGTTGAAACTCACCCAAGATGTTTGCTTGGAAATTTCACACCTTTTTGGAAAATTTTGGCTCCATCTGTATGCAAATGTAGAGTTACTAAAAATAGTAATCTCTACCGTTTTTATCCCCTTTTGGAAACTTTGAAAGTTCTAAACCATTCTTCAAGATAAAGGGTATTTGAAAGGACCAAAATCAGGAAGAATAAAAACCTGTTGTAGTTGCAATGTTGAGACACCTTTCCTAACATTCTCCCACTTGTCAAACACCTTGCAAGAGCAAATGGAGTATCGACACCATGGTTTAATTGCTAGGGGCTAAGAGGCCCATAGACTTCGAACACCACTTGAACTTCTCTGTGCTCATAGGCCTAGTTAATGAATCTGCAACATTCATCAAAATATCTACCTTAACTAGTTTCACCCTGCCATCCTCAACCATATCTCTAACAAAATGATATTGTACATTAATGTGATTGGTCCTAGCATGAAATGCTAGGTTTGTAGCTAGGCAGATCGCAATCTGACTCACAATAAACTGTTACTCTACCTTGTTTTATTCTGATATTTGAACATAGTCTCTTAAGCCAAATGGCTTCTTTACAAGAATGTATAGCTGCCATATACTTAGCTTTAGTAGTAGACAAAGCAACCACTGTAGGAGTCAAGGACAACACTGAGAGGGGGGGTGAATCAGTGTTGTATGAAATTTCTAATCTTTTTACAAATTTTAACTTGCAGAGTACAAGGAGAGAGAGCTATCATTGATTTCTCACATACATGTGTACATAACTGAGAATGAAAAACAAAAACTCATGAGTAAAACATATATCCATAGAGAGAAGATCAAGACACAAGAATTGCACGAGTGGAAAACCCTCCAGTGGTAGAAAAACCACTCCAGAATTGCCTCACTCGCTTAACTGAAAAATATGCCTCACTGGCAATACAAATTGTATCTAGGAGCACCAACTCCTTATAGAGCACCAACTCCAATACCAAACAGAAGCACCCACTTCCAACACTAATATACCTCATTGGTAAACAAATAGGTCTCACTGACCTACAAGCCTCATTGGCTAATACAAGGCCTCACTGGCATATTGTGCCTCACTGGCATAAACAATTACCATCATAAAACTCTGTATGCAAGAATTGATTGCTATTCAATCTGATTTGCACCATTCAAGTCAACTCATCTGCAACATATATTTTATCATTTCAATCCTCTGACATTTTATTCTTGAATCATCTAATTCACCTTTGCATGTTGATCTGCACAACATCACTCATATATGTCTGTCAAAATGGTCATTCTATTCAAGTTCAATCCCACATCCGGATACACTCAACAACACTTCACAACACTATATGTTTCATCTCTATCTTTTAATGCACACCATCAATGCACCTGAAAAACAATTTTATACAAATTTAATGTCCTTTCACCTTCAAAACATATTTTCATTATCTTCTTATCAAAACCTTTCATCTTCTCTGAAAGAAAATAATATTTGATTGCTTCAAATAGATCTCCATTATGTATTCTTTATAAACTGCAAAAACAATTCATCTGCAAGAAGAAAATCTTATTCAATGTTATAAAAATTCATATTTCTCTCTCAAACAAAATTAATATCTTCCATAATATATTTTGAATCTGCCCCTGTAATAAAATCTCTGTCCTCATTTTCATCTTCCATAAAAAATACTGTAAATACCTGTAATCAAACTCTTTATCTTCTCAAGAAAAACAATCTTCAATAAAATCTAATAAAATTTTTGAGAACTTTCATCTTCTCAAACAAAAAACTCTTTCATCTTCTTCAAACCCTTTAATCTGCAAAAATAAAATCATCTTAAAGAAAAACTTTCATGCTTATTTTCATGTTCTTCTTCCAAAAAATCCATCTGTAAACCCATTCATATTCCCTGCAAGAAACAATAAAAATAATCTTTTTCAAAGGCATTTTCTTTCCTCTATTTTTCTATCTTTGTAGAAACTTCAAACCTTTTTTTCTTTTTCTTCAAATTCTTCATTTATTTTCAACAAGACTCTTTATATCTCTGACAAAATATTTTTCAACTTCTTCTATGAAATCTTAATTTGCCTCTGAAAAATTTCTTCATTCCGTCATAAAATTTTCAAAAAAAACTTTTCAATTTTCTTCTCTAAAAATATTCTCCAATCTGTAAATATTGTCTTCAAAAATCTCTCTGCATATGATCTTTCACTTGCAAAGAAAACAAGACATTTCTCCAAAAAAAATCTTCTAATCTTCTCACAATTTCTTTCCAAAAAAAATATATTTTTGTGCCAAAATATAAAATCTCCTCAAAAGAAATCCTGATGATATCTCTTTAAATTAGAAAAAGCAATTTCTAATTTTTTTAAAAAAACTTATCACAAAAAATTGATAGCTTTTACTATTAAAAAAAATCATGTATAAGGGCCGACCACATAGTGGTTTTTAAGAAAGGTTTCTAAAAATTAGACTAAAGCCATAAAAGGCTTAGTGATCGGCATCGTCCTCCTTTAATAAATAAATACTATGTTCCCTCTAAAAAAGGCAATTCGATGCCTTAAAAAAATGAAGATCATCGGGCTTTAAAACTTTAATTTTGTTTCCTTAAAGGCATGAAACGTGCCCACTTCACATAGTTTTTTTTAAAAAAATCTTTTGACATGATTTCCCGCTCAGACTCCTTATGAGTTAACCGGTGTGGACTGTAGCTAGGAAAGGAGGGTAGTCAACCTCATGATGCAAAGACCCTTTAACAAGTCACTTTTAAGTGACTAACCTGTGTAACAGGTCAACAACAAATTAAATCAAAAAATGATTTCTATTGTGAAGAGCAAAGAAGGTTATAAAATAGGTTTTTAGAGGCAAAGAATAAGATATAGAACTAGAGCTCCCATCAACAAGTGTTATCATTTCTGCCCTGTGAACCTTCAAGTTGAACCTTGAATTTTGATCATTTAACATTGAATTTTGCTATGAAGAATGTGAACTTTGTCATGAAGCAATTCCAAATTCTCTTAGTAGGAGATCAAACATGAAGCAACTCATCACAAACATGAAGTATAGTAACAACACACATGAACACTCTTCAGCTTGAACCATGATGAAGACCATGAAAACCATAAGATTATACCATCAATCCAATAACAACATCAAACATCAACACTTCTGTCTTGAAATGATGCATTCAAAACCTTACCATATGATGTAAACTCTACAGAAGATGCTATGAACTTGTGAACTCATATTCCTGTCAACAATGTCAACCTTAACATGCTTGGAGATATACTGATTGAGACCACATCTCCTGCAAGACCTTTTTGACATCAATGATAATCTAACACCATCAACCACAACATGTCCCTTACTCATCCAACTAATTGCACCACCAAATAAAGTAAATACATAAGCACTAGTGGATTGTCTGCTATCAACATCACCTGCCCAGTTTGAATCCACATAACCATGAATCTCAAGGGAATGCATGTCTCCTACCAAATTACCAAGATAACGCAAGGAATACTCTGAGGTACCTCACAAATATCTAAAGACTCTTTTAACTGCATCCCAATGAACTCTACTAGGATCAGATATATATCTGGAAAGAACTCCCTGTTGAACACAATGGGGTGCTGAGAGGGGGGTGAATCAACACACTTAAAAACTTTATTCAAACATTTATTGATAAAACTAAATAGCTTTGAAAACATAAAGGAAAACATGCAAATCAAGAGTCAACACATAACACCATTGTTTTTACATGGAAAACCCTAAAATAGGGAAAAACCATAGTGAGGATTAGCTCACAATATAATATGCTCACTGCAAAAGATATTACAACATTATTTTAGGGCTTCAACCCAAGAAAGCTACTACTCCCTGAATGCTCAGCTCACTGCTATTACAATGATAATTTATAGATATAAGGATTGCTATGGAGAGTACATATGTTGTATGTTGATGGTGCATTATGCTATTCTTGCTCAATATCTACCTTCAAACTGATTCTGCACATTTCATATCTTCTTCTACTCTGCTATCTTCTTATTCACCTTAATTGCCTTTCAAATGAATTATATCTTCTATATATATTCTCAGCAAGATCTTGAAACATTGATTAGGTCGGCATCTAAAACAATATTGAATGTAACGTGTAGCTAGTCACTGGTCGGCCTTAACACATGCAAAATGATGACAAATCATGTTGCGGACCTTAGGGAATTATGAAACACATCATGACACATCATTCCATACCTTCTAGACTTGGAGAAACTAGTTAGAAGCCTCCACATGCAATAGGTACTTAACTAGTCGGCTCATACTACTTGATACTGTTGACTATTCATCTTTCAACTACTAGGGATAAGCCAAAAACTCAATGTGGACCAAGGATTCGACCATGCAAGAGCTCAATAACAATCATACACCTTATCAGAGAAGTATCATACCAACCTATGCATCTGCAAGACAAGAAATGTATCAGTCTATAGAGAACAAAGTCTTTCAAACCTTATGTAATGCTTCATAACCCAAAATATGATATTGTGGTGAAGTGCAGGGTCTGGAACCTTCTATAAATGATCAAAGATATTAATGGATGCTACTCATTAGATCCGCACACCACTGTCTGAAGTTTCTGGAGGAATTCAAGAAGGCTTAGGTACTTAGAGTTCCAAAAGACAATTATACTTACAACTTTGCTTACAGCTATGACATTTTGATGCGGTACTGAAAAATGAGAATTATCTATATGTGGATCATATCTGATGTGTCTTGGACCATATACCACCTCCACATAAGCTTTGATAATAGATTTATACATATTTCATCTTTTGAAGAACTTAACTTGTATATTCAGGCTCCGGGATACAGTGTGATGCCTTTGTCACTTGAGTAATGTCTCTGCAGACCACTAGAACACTTGAAACTTCATCATAGCATATAACATATTGATCTTAGGCATTTCTTAGAGCCGCATGACAAACAAATCTCTTCTAGAGGAATGCGGAGCATTCCATTGTCTCCCTATTACTGCTCTGTTCTGCCTTAATGATGGGCGATGAACTATCCCTTTGTAACTTTTCATGCTAAAAGAATGAGAGACTAAAACCTTGGATATAACATTTCAATACATGTTAGAAACTATCATTAGAACCACATTGACAACTCTCTCTTTGCATAGAAGTGCGGACCAATTCAAGTTGACTCTGCTTTAGGTTTTGCACTGAGAATGCCTTAGACACTTTTCTACTTCTTGCCCTTGAGTGCGGTACTCCCAACTGATGAGATATGTTTGTATATATGCAGGAATCATGCAAGCATATGAGTGTTTTCCTTCGTATCATGTTCAAGCCCAAAATAGATCCATACTTAGACCATTTTCTCTTCTCCTAGACTGATTTGCCTTGACCATATTGACTCTTCCTTTGTACAAGTCTGTCTATGCATTTCCATATGTTATGCTGACATCAATGTATACTATGTTGACATCAATGACAACACATATTGCCAACACTCCCATTGTTTGGGAAATGTTTGGTCTAGTACAAACCATAACATACATCAAACTTCTGATTGCACTCCGATAAGGCAATCTGCTCATGTCTTCAATCTCTGATGGGGATGTTAGACATTCTGAGGCCGATAACTTTGTTCCAACTGTAAAAGGAACACATAATCCAGTCTACAATCCTGCATGTTAAACCTTTGTAAAATTGAATTGACACACTTACTCTAGCCAAGCCATGGTTTTTTGTTCACTCTATCTCTTCTTATTTCCATCCCAAGAATGTGTTTAGCTACACCAAGATCTTTCATTTCAAATTTAGCTACAATTTGATACTTTAGTTCTGAAATCATTTCTTTCACTTTACCAATAAATAACATATCATCAACATATAATGCAATAAACGAGAAACAATCACCATCAAATTTATAATAATCATAGTGATCAGATTTAGAATGCTTGAATCCCAATCTCAACACATATGTATCAAATTTATGGTATCACATCCTAGGACTTTGTTTGAGGCCATACAAATATTTCTTTAATTTACAAACCAAATTACTTTCACCTTTCACCATGTAGTGCTTTGGTTGTGTCATATAAATATCCTCCTCCAAATCACCATGAAGGAAAGTCGTTTCCACATCCATTTGCTCAACCTATAGATCATAAGAACCAACAATACAAATCAGAAATCTAATGGACGCCATTTTTGCAATGGGAGAAAAAATCTCACCATAATCAATGCCCTCAACCTAAGAGTAACCTTTCGCAACCAACCGTGCTTTATACTTCTCAATACATCCATCTGAACCAATCTTTTTCTTGAACACCCATTTGCAACCAACACGTTTTCATCCTTTAGGCAATGGCACTAGGTCCCATGTATCATTCTTTTTCAAAGATGTCATTTCTTCATCCATAGAAATCTTCCAAGACTCTGCATCATTCATACCTAATGCCTCTTCTATAGATCTAGGTTCATCTATGTTAGTATTGAAAGAAAAAATACATCTCCAGGCATCATGTGAATACCTTTCAAGTGGTTATATATGCCTTGTAGACCTTCGAAAAAGTTGAGTTGGAGGTTCTTCCTCCTCTCCCGAAGATTCAGAGATAGATGAGATCTCCTCAACTTCATGTCTATGTAGGGGCCTAGATTCAACTTTCTCAGGCGTAGAAGGGAGTTGAATCACATCTTTCTGTTCACTTTGTTCTGGCTGCAATGTAATAGAAGAAGGCTTAGTTTCTCTAAAAAGAACACTTCTACTATATATTACCTTTTATGCAACAGGGTCCCAAAGCTTGTATGCTTTCACACCATAACTATACCCGATGAAGATACATTTCATAGCCTTGTTCTCCAACTTTGTTCACTTCTCATTTGGCACATGTGCATATGCCTCGCAATTAAAAACTCTAAGATGTCTCGGTGAAGGCTTGTGCCCCAACCACACCTCCATAGGCATTTTATCAACAAGAGCTGATGTAGGAGACATGTTAATCAAGTAGCAAGTAGTAGCAATAGCTTCAGCCCAAAACTTTTGTTCGAGACTAGCACCACTAAGCATACTCCTAGCTTTCTCCATTAGTGTCCTATTCATTCTTTTTGCAACTCCATTCTGCTATGGAGAATACAGAGTTGTCTTTTGTCTCTGAATGCCACAATCTTTACATAATCTATCAAAATCATTAGAGCAAAATTCGCTGCAATTGTCCATCCTCAAACATTTTATATTCTTTCTAGACTGCAACTCAACCATTGCTTTAAATTCTTTAAATCGATTGAAAACTTCTGATTTATTCTTTAGAAAATATACCCATTTCCTTCTGCTATAATCAACAATAAATGAAACATAATATGTGGATTTCGCAATGGAAGGAACAACTACAGGACCAAACACATCAGAATGAATAAGACCTACTACACCACAAGATTTATGAGAACTCGAGTAAAACTAAACGTAGTTTTTTTACCATAAATGCAATGCTCACAGAAATCAAAATCAAGATTACAATCAGTCAACTCTTCAACAAGGTTTTTATTTTTCAAGGTCTTTAGACCCTTTTCTCCTATGTGGCCTAATCTCAGGTGCCATAACATAATCTTCTCTGCAGATAATTTTAGTTCAGAAGAAAGAGCACCCTTAGGTACCCAGAAGCCATGAACATCCATTGAAAATGAAACCCTCTCTTTTTCCAATGAAGTAGTCATAGATTTGCCTTTTGCAAAAGTAATATTGCACACAACAGTGCATGCATCAAGCTTATACAATGTGTCAAATATGACACCTCTAGCAACCACCATAGCACCTTACCATCTTGCATCCTGAATAAAAAAGACTACCTGCACACCTGCATCTATTAGTTTGCTCACAGATAATAAATTTCGTGCTAATCCAGTGGTATGCAACACATCATTAATCCTTTTTATTCTACCATAAGGAAATCTAATTTTAACTTTACCACATGGCCAACAATATTTAAATGAGAATCATCACCCAAGTACACCTTACCTCCATCAAATTCTTCATATTTAGAAAACTAATCTGTATTAGGGGTCATATGGAAAGATGCACTTGAGTCAATTAACCATGCATCATTACCTGCAAGAGTGGCCAAAGCTACAATGAACGCATCACCATCTTCCTTCTTAGACTCATAATCAAAATCAAATTTTTTTTTCTTCTTTTCTTCTTTACACTCCTTATGAAAGTGTCTAGGTTTACCACAATTCCAGCAAATAACTTTGGAATTTCTATGAGATTTGGATCTCCCTTTGGACTTGGATTTGTCACGCTTCTTGCTCTTCTTGCCCTTTTCTTTGGGTCTTCCATAAACACTTAGGGCTTCTTTGGCACTAATGGATATCTTCCTCCTCATTTCTTTAGAAAGTAAAGAGCCCACAACATCTTCAACTTTCAAGACAACAGAAGTACTCACAATCACCATAACAAGAGAATCCCACGAATCAGGCAAAGAACAAAGTAGTATCTGACATCTCTCTTCCTCATCCATTTTTACACCAACGATTTCAATTGAGACACCAACATATTGAATGCTTCCAGGTGGTCTGTGATTCATCCACCTCTTCCATTCTTAAGGAATAAAGTTCCTTCCTCAACAAAATCTTGTTCACTAAAGATTTGGCTTGATATATCTCACCGAGTTTCTTCCATAGTTTCTTTGTAGAGGGTTCTTGATGGACATTGATTAAAACAGAGTATGTTAGGCACAATCAAATTAGACTCTTGGCTTTACGATCTATAACATCATATTTAGCAACCAAAGTAGCATCTGTGGGCCTTGAAACATTTTCATCAATAGCATTCCATAGATCTCGATCAAATAACAAATCCTCTATCTTCAGCTTCCACATCTCAAAATTATTACCAGAAAATTTTTCTACCTCTATTCTCCCTGATGTGCTCGCCATCTGAAAATCCTTGCAACAAGATCATAAAGTGTCTTCTGCATGAGCTCCTACTCAAAATTGGATTAGTTCAAAAAACCCAACAACCCACAATTAAAACCAAAGGTGATCAAGCTCTGATGCCACTTATAAGGAAGCTAAGGTAGCATAAAAAATTCTTACACTAATCTTGAGGGGAAGGATATGTAGAACTGTTTAGATCTTTACAGTAGTTACAGAAGTAAACACAAATAACAATCATACCACAACACAATAATTACGTGGGGAAACCCTTTCGAGAGAAAAACCCCACCCTCCAAAGCTGCTGAATATATTATTCATGAATCAAGAAGATTACAATATACTTGCAGAGAAAGCTTTCACAGGAGTATAACCAACCAGAGATCTAGAGGCAACTCAACATATCTAAGACTCTTACACACAACCTCCATCTCAAGCTTCTGATATATAGGAGATACAATACAATAAACTGTCAACAATAATTACAAAACCATGAGCCAAAACCACCCAAAAGTGGCACCCAAATTATCTCCAATCAAAGATGCCTTGTGATGTGCCAAATCACGCATCATCAAGCGTAACTCTCCCCTTTACATCTCTTTTAAGTGTTCAACATGTTTTCACATTTCCCAAAATAGGAGGTCCAACTTCCGAAGGCCGTAACTTTTGATTTGGGTGTCTAATTAATGAACCGTTTGATGCGTTGGAAATATCATGAAGAGATCTATCAAGCTATAATCCACTTTGTTGATTACGACAACTTTTAGGGTATTTAGGGACCTTAAGTGCCTCAAATTTGAGTTTGAAACTTTTCCAGGAGTTTAAAAAAATGGAAACTTTAATATCTTGCAATCCAGGTATGATCTTGAGTCGAAACTCACCTAAGATGTTTACTTGGCAGTTCCACACCTTTTGGAAAAATTTCATGTCCGTCCATGCTCAAATGTAGAGTTACTAAAAATAGTAAGCCCTGATATGTTTATCCCCTTTTGGAAACTTTGAAAGTTCTAAACCATTCTTCAAAATAAATGGTATTTGAAAAGACCAAAATTGGGAAGAATAGAAACCTTTTGTAGTTGCAAGGTTGAGACACCTTTCCTAACAATGGCATCTCACATTTTTGATGTGGAGGATACTTTAGAGGACATGCATTTCATCTTTGATGGTAGTGATGTGATCAATTCATCTTCTGTGTTTCCAGATGCAATTTAGATCATATCCTCTCCTGGTTCTACTTATCTGATTGGGCAAATAATTTCTATTTTTGAGAAGACATCATTTTCCAATATGAGGTCACCAGAGTTGCATTACACACATTTTAATATGGATTCCTTATTCATTGAGGATGTGGGAATGACTTCTATATTCACCAGTAGATCTATTTCTTTTGAAAGGAAGAAGTCTTGTTTGTAGGAGTGGATTGTTTTCTGTCTTCAAACATTCATCATTGGTTTTGGAGCTCATTCTTAGAGGGTTTCATAGTCTCTTTCTGCTCTCTCTTATGAGGGGCACTCATGATTGTACTTTTATGATGGATTCAGTTATTGGGGGGTCTTAGTATTAGTCCTTCTTCTATCACATGTAGTTGTTTTCTTTTCTCTCTTTTGGAGAGGAGTTTTCTCCCTCTTGGTTTTTCTCCTTTTTCTTCAATTATGAGAGATTCTTGTTCGTAAATGGGTACATGATCAGACCTTTATTTTCAGGACTCATCTTTCTTTCCTTTTAGCTTGTGTGTAATCTCCCTAAGTTGTACTTATGAAGGGTGTTGGTGTAAATTAATATTTACACATTAACATAAGTTAATTAGGAAAGCAATTTCCTTTATTAGTTGTCAATCTTATCACATAAGATAAGATTTCTTTATTTTCTTTTCTACTTTGTCTATTTTTGACAAATGTGAATGTATAACTATGTAATTATTCTTTTGTGAATAATTCAATGTACATACAAGTATTGATTGCAATATTGCCTCTTATTTCTGGCTTTTGCTTTTTGAAGCAATCTTCTTTGTCAAAGAAATACTATAGATGATTTTGGGAATCTAACACTTGCAACATGCAATGTGTAGCAAGACCCTGAACTCTGAACTTCCCATGACCTCAGAATCTATAAACAAATAGCAACTTACAATAGGCAAAGTGTAGCGAACGTCCAAACTCCAAACTTCCTGCACTTTAGGTTTTAGGGTCCAATTGCAACCTACAAATTTGTACTGGTAAACCCATTTAACATGTAGTTTGGATTATTTACCTACCTTGCAACCAGAGAGCCTAGAAAACACTAAGGCAAGGAAAATAATGAGGTCTAATTCTCACACCAACAAGGCATAACTTCCTTGATTTATAAGTTGTTACAAACCAGTTCATGTCAAATGCTCAAGGAAACATGAGCTCCAACCTAGCCACACAAGATCCTCCTAATGAACATGGTTCCCAAGGAACAAGGAGAAAATAAATACTTACCTCCAAACACAAGGGAAAGATCTACAATACAAATATGATGAAAGTGTTATGAAATGTTGTGCATGTTTGACACCAACGTCAATGTGTACCAAATAAAAGATATGATCATCACCACCTATATGGACATAATGCAATCCAACAAGGCACCCACAAACATAATTACAACATATATAAAGGGGGATTCCAACGTCCCAAATTAATTATTTCAACACATTGGATAATTATTACAACATGATAACTTCATCACACTCATGATTTTGTCTAACAATTCTCCCCTAGTAACAAGCTCAAGAACAATATATATCTTCTTCTTTCTTGCCAAAATCTCTCAGAGAGTAATATTAAATTTATGTTAAAAGCCACCTTCAAAATTTCTTATCACAATTCTTGCACAACCATAGACCTCGTATAATCTTATGACATTAGGATGTTTAATGAGCTTAAGTATGCATATTTCTCTTTTAATCTACATCTAGAACAAATTGACATGTCTAGGTTCAAATCTCTAAGTGTTGTGAACATATTGACCTGCTTAACTACTTTATTACTTTTATTTACATTTCATCATTGGTCCTAATAGTTTGGGAGGTTTAGAAGATGAAATCCTTAAACAAATAAAAATGATTCTTTAAATAAAAATAAAGAAAGCAATATAAATAAAATAATATAATCCTTGATTGCGTGGCAAACAACTTGTAAAGGGAAATTAAATGGAGGAGTTGGGTTCTGCGACTTGGAAAAACAAAACTTAGCTCTTGGGGCTAAATTGGTCTGGTCCTTATATCAAGACCCCAATGTGAGGTGGTGCCGAATTCTAAAGGAAAAAAATATTTGGATTTGGAAGACCCCAGCGGAATCTTAACTACACCCATTCTACTGAAAGGGTCCCATAGTTGGAACTTCATTTAAAATTGTCGATGGCTAATTATAGATCATGTTTCATGGATCCTCCATAATGGTAAGAAAGAAAATCTATGGGAAGATTCAATAAATGGCCTACCCCCTTTGGTAGACATACCCAATTTGAAGGAACTTTGGAAAAACCTCTCAACTAGCCACGACAAAAAAATATGCTGTCACTGTGAGTCCTGAATCGACCAAATCTCTGCAATTCTTAGAGGATCTAATATGCTTCCATCAGTTGTCAATCCAATGGTAGGTCCGTCCATGGATCACATGATTCTACCAAGATAATTTCCTCCTCTTGTACGTAGGCCCAATTAGCAAGGAAATCAGCTATTTTATTCCCTTCTCGATAATCCAGATAAGGCTGAAGAGAAAAAGAAAAAGTGTGCCCTCACCAAATGGGTTGCTCCACCCTCAGGAAGACTGAAATTAAATTTCGATGGCACGGTGAAGGGTAACTTGAGCACTTCTGGAGTGGGAGTCATTATTCTTAACTCCCATGGCAAAATAATATGGGCCCTCTCGAAGAAATTGCCTTTCAGCACTAACAATGAAGTCGAATTCTCTATCCTACTCCACGGCCTTCGGCTATGTAAGGAACAACATCTAGTTGATCTATACATCGAAGGAGATTCCCTGATATGCATTAATGCTATAATATCTAGAAGCATCTCAAATTAGAAATTGAAGTATTTGGTGGAGGCAATTTGGTAATGTTTAGATGAATTAGGCAATGTGACTATTGCCCACACCTATCGAGAAGGGAATAAAACAACTGATTTCCTTGCTAATTGGGCCTGCGTACAAGAGGAGGAAATTATCTTGGCAAAATCATGTGATCCATGGACGGACCTACCATTGGATTGACAACTGATGGAAGCATATTAGATCCTCTAAGACTTGTAGAGATTTGGTTGATTCAGGATTCCCAGTGACGACGTACTTGGCTGCAACTCTGATCAGATTTCTTTATATGGGGGCTGAAAGAAGGCTTAGCCACCATTGGACAACATGGAAATTGATTGCGACTATGTTTTCCAAAGGAGGGCAGAGACGAGCTTGGAGAGCTCTGCAGACTCTAAGAATGAGGAAGAGCCGAAAGAAGAAGGCCCGGGTGACCAGGGAGATCCGGCTAGACTGCTGGAAGAAACAAAGATTAAACAGATCAAATGACTGTTCAATGCAGCTTTAGACCATATTGCGGAGGCTATTTTGAAGGTGATTGATGAGAACAATCTCCCAGAGGGCCACATTCAAGATGGAATCATCGATGGAGAGTTCCTGTTAAACTGCGTTCTCATCATGGGTAGGAAGGCATGTGGGAAGATAATGACCAATGCATATGTGCGAGAGGAGATGAAGGAGGCTGTTGTGGCTGCGATCTCCACTTTTAACAAATGCCCAACTCGGGGTTTGCTTGGAGGCGTCTTTAATGCAGTAGCAGTAAACAAGAAGAAGACCCTGACCGTCTCTGCGCAAGCACTGGTTCTCTTTTGAGAAGGAATCGAGCATGATAATATGGAGACCTTCTCCTACTTTGTAAGCCAATATGGTGACCTCCTCTCTCTAGCCCAAGTTGAACAGTCTACGGAGCTGGCTGAAGGTCTTCGTGTGTTCTGGCATGCCTAGGACTTAGAGCCAGCGTTTTATATGTATGCGCATACTGCTATTTATGGCAGGTTTTTGTATAATTTTTGGATATAATATAAAGGGAGCTACCCCTACTGGTAGCACTTATTTAGCAAAATATATATATATATATATATATATATATATATATATATATATATATATATATATATATATATATATATAATCCTTAAATGGATCCAAAGTAAAATAAAATAACTCTTAAGTAAATAAAATAAGTAAAGATTTATTTTAGTCTTTTTTAAGCAAACGAAAAAATAAGGTATTAATTTAACGATGTTAAAGAGTGCACACTTGGAGTGTGACACGAGTTAACGAGCAGACAGTGGTCACATGAAAGATGAACACTTGCTTAAAAGAAGGCAATCCTCCATTCAATAATATGCCCATTCACGGGGCGACACATAATTATGGCTAATTATTTTAAGCCGTTTATTATGACCACAACATTTTTCTCAAATGTTAAAGGCCAATAAATGGGTGGCAAAAGGGTCCCACTTGGCCAACTTCCCTCATTTGTTTGAGCTAGTTTTGTTTGTCAGATATCATCTTATGCGACCACGTACTCATAAATCCCTACACTATCATAGAAATTATCTGTAACTATGTTCCCAACCTGCAATAGTCATGTTTTTTTTTGTTAAAGAAAAAATGTAATTCTAATGTCCCACAAACCTTTTGCTATTATATGGTTGCTTTATAGATGTCACTCATCTATTTCAAAGAGGTCATTTTATTTTGATGCAAATACACATATATGGTTGATGACTCAACTTAGGACCTTACCATGTATCTTGACAATATCCCATCGTAATTAGCTTCTTATCGACCTCCTATACAAGGAGAAGTGACTTAAAAAAGGTGGATTTTTATTGAAGGTCCACTAGGGTACACATTCTCGATCGTTTGCAACTACTCTGAATATCAATTAATCTAGAGGTGAACTTATCCTTATGTAAATACATAAAAATTTGGTAAATAATTTTATTATTTGCATAGTTCTATCTAAAACTTTTTAGGTGATTTTTTTTTTCACTTTCCTTTCTAATCTAATGTTAAAATATAATTTTTTAATTATTAAATATTTTAATATTATTATCTTAAATCTTTTTTCATCACTCATTATAAACTTAATAAATTAGCATAGATATCTTCAATTCATATGCCTAAAGAATACAAATATAATATATAAATATATTTAAAAACTCTTCAAAATCAAAATAAATCAATCTCAAACTTGCCCAAAGTTTGCCTTCATGTGCAAATTTTCTATTGTAATTTATCACTTCCTCTCAAGCCTACTTCATAATTGGACATTTATAAGAGTTCTTAGTTGACCATCAATATTTAACAAATATTTATTCTAATGAATAAACTCAACTTTAACTAGGCTAGTCAAACTCAAAATCAAAAAATAAATTTATGAAGATAATTTACAAATAAATCATTTGCTCATCAATATTTAACAAATATTTAATCTAAGGAACAAATTCAACTTCAACTATGCTAGTCATAGTTGTGCCTAATACAAATCAAACTTGGAGTCAAGGTCGAACCCTAACAACTATAGTATTCACCTCTACCTCTACTTATGTCTAAAAGCTAGATTGTGTTGAGAAACATGTTTGGGGGCTTCCTTAGAGGCAAAAGCTTCAAGACCTTGGCTTGTCTCAATAATGCATCAAGCCCTTAATCTTATGTACAAAATCAAAGACACACCATACGTACAATAATAATAATGTATCTACAAATACTAAACATAATGCTTCATGCTACTTTCATGCAATACTTATTTCTTGCAAGTACTTTATAATGCTTCCTTGTTAATTCTTTGTAATATTGAAATTTCACTTAACATTAGATATATCCTATTGTATTAAATAATTCTATAATACTTCCAAACTAAAACAAAATAGATCTTTTGACCACAGGAATCATGAAATTACAATTGTTCTAAACTTACACTATTTTACACTTATTACAATTGTGTTGGAGCCCTAAAAGCTTCTCCCACTTCAAAATCAATTTCCATTTTTAATATGTTTGTTTAAATTCTCCACATCGTAGGCATTTTCTATTTTCTGTACATTCAGCAAATCTTGGCGTAATTTGCTGAGTTAATTTTTGTTTTCGAAGAATTTGAGAGTAGTCACAAACAATGAAAAATCCATCCACTGTGGAGAGCAATGTCTGTGAAGCAGAAGCATTGCAAGAAAGGCCGGTTGGGCATTTTACAAGCAAAGGGACTGGGCCATTAAAATTTTCTCTATCTAAGGTATGCCATCCAATGCAATCAATGTTCTTTCTTATCATAATCTTTAGCATTCAGAGTGAAACTTGTTTTCTGCTGTGCTCAAATGGTTTTTTTTCTTTTTCTTTCTTTCTTTCTTTTAATGTATTTGAAAAAAAAAAAAACCCTTTTTATTCTGAATAGGATGGGATGGTTCTTGGATGTAAAATATTTCCCTTTTTTGGTCTATTTCAGCTGGTTGTACCTTTTCTGTTAGGTAACAGAGATTTATGTAATGCCACATTCAAAATACACAAGAATGAAGGCGGGAACTTTAGGTTAAATAGGTTTTTGCACAATATAGACGGGAGTTTTTTATATTTTTTTATTTAATTTAGTTAGTTTTTCAATAAGTGTGATTGCTGTATATGGGTGAAATATGGGTCGGTATCCTTACTTTCTTGAGAAAGTTTTTATTTCCCTTCTTTTTGTTGTTTAGGGGTCTATTGACTGCTTTGAGGATTTCTACAATATCCTGTTCAGTTGAGACTAGGATTTATTATTCAGTGCTTCAGGATTTAACTGTATGATAGTTTTTTCATCAACGTTTCGGATCACACTCTGTGATCCATCATTCCTCATTCTCTTCTCTGGCTCTCTTCATCCTGATGATGGATTACGGAGTGTGATCCCAAACATTGATAAAAAAAACTATCACACAGTTAAATCCTGAAGCACTGAATGATATCACGGACTGTGGAAATCTGATGTCTATTACTGGGATTTATTGTTGAGGGGTTATTCAATGCTTTGAAGATTTCTCAGTTGAGACCAAGAGTTGTTGTTTAGGGATTACGGTGCCTAAGGGTTTCTAATGTATCGTGTTCAGTTGAGACTAGGATTTTTGGATATGTTTTTCTGTTATATTCCAGCACTAAGATTGTTCAACGCAATGCCTTAATTGTATGTCTGCGCTCTATTTTTGTTAATTTTATTTTCAAAACAGTCATAATAGCTGAGCTTCTTTCCAGTTGTTCTGTATTGACTTAATTTTTTTTATTATAAAGTATGGATCAGCCGCTGTAATTATGTTCTGGCAGTTTATCTTTTATTCTCTGGGATAAGTATTTCATTCAAAGTTATATTCTATTTTTCTGCATTACAAATCGGTTGAACGTTCTGAAAGGTTTTGAACAGATAAAAGTTTGGCTCATGGCAATGGTAGCAGAACTAGTTTCTTGTGAGCAGACATCATCACCGATTTCATTGATAGTTGGAAATAAAAATTTGCATTTTCAGCAGAAGAATCCATACAAAATCTCTTAGACAGAATATAGGACACCCGTGGAACAAACAAATCCATGTTTGACAAGCTGTCCCATTTATTTTGGTTAAACTTTATGAAGGATAACCAAGTAATTCATTTTGCTAGCTTCCATTTTAAAGGGTGATCGCTAGAGTTGTAACAAATCACTTGATGAGTTTGGGATGAGGTTGACACTAGAAATGAATATTTGGAACTAATTTGTGATAGCAGTTTTGATGCTTATATGTGGGAAAACTCCTTAGTTTCTAGAACATGAAATAGTCAAGGATCATGAGTTTATAATTATGTTACCCCAAGTTTCTGGGACAAGGATGGCAGGGAACACATTTTGGGGATGGGGATAGCAGGGAGGCCATTTTTTAGAGGATGGCTAGGGACAGCTATTAAAAAAATAGGAAAATTTTAAAAATATAGGAAATTTCAAATATTCATATGATAATATTGATAAGGCATTCATCATATATGTTACAGAATCTTAATATATAACAAATTAACAAATTAACAAAATTCAATTGCTTTCATTATCAATGTGCATATATATTGTATAAAAATTACAACAGAATGTCCAAAGGCTGCAAGTTTCAACTACAAAATGACAAAAACATAAAAAATATGCCACTGCCCTTAATCAACATCTACTAACATTGCATCAAAATTGGAGTCTATGTCTAGGTCACTGCCACTATGAGGGATTGTGTCATCCAATGGAACCCCAACCAATCCCTTTTGTGTCTCCTCCTCATTACCTTGTGTGGCATCTTTGGGATTAACATCCCAACATGTGGTTGGAGTCAAATGTTACTCAAGACTCTGTCGGTCTTGAAGTCACAAGGCACTATGCACAACTTCTCCAATCATTGAGAGGTAAACCTATTCCTCTTGATTGACTATATGAAGTTGTAAGTAGGGTTGAGGGGCAGTGCCCCTTGTGGGGTCTGGGGGCAATGCGCCCCTCGCGGGGGTCTGGGGGCAACGCGCCCAGCAGGGTTGAGGGGGTCTAGGGGCAGCACCCCTAGTGGGGCCGAGGGGCAGCGCCCCTCGCCTTTGAGATCACACATCCCTCTATTTATTTTTATCAATTTTGTGTTTAAAAAATAAATTGAGACTTTTGACTGCCGGGCCATAGGGGACGACTAGCCGTCCCCGAGATGGTCGGAGGATGTCCAATCGACCCCTGGCTGTCTTGGAGATGGCTAGCTGTCTCTTGGTGTTTCCGAACTTTTCACAAATGTCTTGGAAATGTTTCCAAAAAAATTTAAAAAAAGGGGATGATGTGGGGATGTTTTCGACCTGTCCCATGTCTCTGAAACATCCCTTGCTGGGGACAGCCCTGGTTTGACCGGGGACGTGTCCCCAGGGTACATAGGGTTATAATTCAAGGACATTTCGCCAAGCTAAGCTGTTGATAGAAAATATTTCTCCATAGCATGTGGTTTTTCATTTACAAAGCAGGATTGAAAGACTATATTTTATGGTATATCAACTCTTTGAAGCCAGCTACTCTTGAACATGCCATTTAGCATGTTGAGGTACAAGTGTGAGTGAGACCCTTGAAGGAATCCACATAATTGAGTTTTAAGGATGAAGCTCATTAGGAGATGGCTGAATGTGATTGTGTAAACACAATGGAAATAGAAGAGTAATTCCTCATAGGGAGGGATCAAGAAAAATGAAAATTTCTCCCATACTGTTGTGTTGCAAGTGAGTCTTATTTTTATTAGGCAAACTCTCTTCCTAGGTGGTAGATGTAAAGATAGTACTATAAACAACACCTAAATTTGCCATTACAAGGTTGATAGGCACAAATATTCATAGCCGTATTAGCCAAGCACTGCACATCTTTTGTTTCTTTTGGTCATGGCTTGTCAATACGACTACAATTTTTTTTTTCTGTGAATATATACCACCATTCTCCACTGAACGTAAGCATCTCACTATGAAATGGATGCCAATTTTTTTTTGGTTATATATCCATATGGTGCAAGTAACATGATAACACCATTCAAATTTAATTCAAAAATTAAACCTAGTTGCTATATTGATATTCAAATAAATAAAATGTAAATATTCCGCTCAAAACAAATAAACTTCAATAATGCATTAAAATATCCACAATTACAACTTTAATTTTCCAATTTTTGTTGTGTCATATTATTATTCACTATGTATATATTTCACTATAATAAGCTGTTATTGATTAAACATGTATAGATGGGGCCAAGTATTAATTATAAAGAAGTACGCCACATATGTACACACTCCATTGTTGAACGTATGTGGCACTCCATGGTATACCAACACTTTTAACAAAATCTGTGTATATCGTTGCAAACTATTCAATTATAGTCAATTTATGCTATTCTTAATAGATCACCAGATCCACTGACTTCATGTAGACATCTTTGGAAGCTATTAGAATTTTCAAAAAACTTACATTAAAATTATTACATTTGTTTGAGAAACACCAAGTGTGGCAAACCTTCCTGCCACTACAGTGTGAGCAATTCCATTTTGTTTAACCCATACATGAAAGAATATAATATAACTCAATTTTCTTGCTAATGCTAATGAATTCAGAGCAATTTCATTATAAAATAGCCCTCCTTCAAAATTTATTTATTAACTTTCTTGCCTTTAGAGGCTCCTTCCTTTTATTTGTGGTTCATTAACAGTGCCTTTGATAACCTTATCTCTTACAAATTGCATTCCAATCAACTAAATCAATACCAATCTGAATACTATAGATTCAGTAACAAGTGAAGTTCAAATCAAATATGCACATTCACTCCCTTCATGTAAGTGAATTTGGGAATTTGATTGGAAGGAAAACCAAAGCTTCTATGAAATAGTTGAGATCCTTGTAAGTTTCCTTCATTTGTTAGCAAGTAAGCCCAACAATTTCTTCCACGTTAGTTTGAAAACCAATTGCATTCTCAATTAGGAAAATATGCACACGTGTCATGCACGAATCCTTATATATGCAAGGACCAATACATGCATGATACATTTATTCCAACGTGCGATTGGATTAGTATTAGCTTACTAGACAAAACATCAATCTATAGATTTATGGGAATAGAGGCGTCAGTCATATCGAACTCTCCTTCCATGCTCCACTTGAAGCAATACATCACCTGAGCAAATGAAAGGGCAACGTGCACCCCGGGAAAACTCTCCCTTCCTGCTCTGAACATAACCATATGGAAAACCTCCTTTGCTTACACAACATCAAGATTTCTATCCATAAATCTCTCCCACCTCTCAGCCTAAGAGAAGCTGAAAACAGTCTTCTGACAACACAAGAACATGGTAAGTATGAAAGTCGGTTAAAACCAACCACAGTGTTGTTAATATGTCCATTATTTCAAACAAAATAAATTTATAATTAATTTAAAAATAAAAATAAACACTATGTTCCACCAAGTTATGTCCACTATTTCAAACAATTTAAATAAATAAAAAAAAAAACTATGTTCCACCAAGTTTTTGGGATGGGGATAGGGGACAGGAGGATGCATTTCCGGGATGGATTTTTGGAGATGCCATTTTTTAGGGGATGGCAGGGGACAGCTATTAAAAAATTAGGGAAAATATAAAAATATAGGAAATTTCAAATATTCATATGAGAATATTGAGAAGGCATTCATCATGAAAATATACATTATAGAGTCTTATTACATAACATTAGAGCTGAATTGAGATTTCAGATTAGAGTTGACACAAATTAACAAAATTTTATTGCTTTCATTGTCATTGTACATATATATTATATTCAAGTTACAATAAATGTCCAAAGGATGTGGTCCTCTATGCATATATACGCATATATACGTGTTTGCAAGGATGTGATCTAGGGGTTGTGATGGGGTTTTACCAAGTTAAAGTAAAGATTTGAACATGATAAAGGTGGTTTGTAAAATATTATTTGGGATAATAGAAATAATTACATACATTATATATTATTTAATAAATAATATTATTGTATGAATATTTTATTATAATTAAAATATAATATCCATATTATAAATAACAATATATATAAACATATTTAATAATATAAATACAAATATTATTATTATTATCTTATATTGTAATATAAATATAAATAATATAATATAAATCATATATCATTTATTATGATATAAATGATATAATACAAAGAATACAAAATAAATAATATATTATAATGATATAATATAAATACAAATAATATATATAAATAATAATATAAATAAACATCTTTTAACCTATCCTCTTATGATAAGGGAGTTACGAATGGTTAGAACTAGTTTTACCACAAAAGAGAATTAATATAAAGTAATAAAAATTATAAGAGGGTAAGTATGTCTTTTACCACCAAGCATAATAAGAGACGTGCCTCTTCCAACATATCCCTTGAAAGGGAAATAAATAAAGGTTGTGAGATAGAAGGAAAAGATCATCGAAGGAATTTTTTTTAAGAGAACACTTTTGAGTTAAATACAACTTTGATATTGAAAATAAATAAATATAATAAAGAGTAATCGTATTTGATTTATTTAAGAGCATAGCACACATTGAGAGATTGGAGGTAAACTTGTTAGGAAGAAGTAGCATTAATACCTCAAAGGTAGATAAGACCGGCGGTGGAATGGACCATGTTACATCATACTTAGGCAATGGATAAGACCTGCGGTGGAATGGACTATGCTACATCATACAAAGGTAATAAGTAAGACCTGCGATGGAATGGGCATATGTTACATCATACAAAGGCACTTAGTAAGACCTAAGGTGGAATGGGCATGTGTTACATCATACAAAGGCACTACCCGTAGAGGATGATTCATGCAATCTAACAAGAGATAGTACCCCATCTCCACTAATGTTGGAAAATAAATAAAATTAACATATAATAGACAACCCTAAGTATGAATCCACTTAAGGATTGGATAATTGAATTATTGATATATGTTCATATTGTAAGAAAAATTGATTACTAATGTTCTTTTTTACAAGTTAAAATTATGTGCAAGGTTAAGAAAATTTTGACTTGATAAAGGGGACATTACATATATACGCATATATACGTGTTTGCAAGGATGTGATCTAGGGGTTGTGATGGGGTTTTACCAAGTGAAAGACTTGGTTTTAAATCCTGGTGGGGTAGAACCTGTGTGTGGGTGTGTTGAGTGTGGGAGTTTGACCAATGTAATCTTTGAAAAATGGAGGGCTCCAATATCTTGTAGCTTCTGTTAGGTCTCAAAAACGCAGGTCGTTAACTCTAAGAGGTTGCCAGGCTCTCTTGACGTTTTTGGCTAACTGACATGGGGTAGATATGGCTAAACCCCCTTCACTTCAGGCTTTGCTAGACCTAGGCGGGTAAACCTCTAATTAATAAAGCAGATAAAAAGATGATCACTACTTTAATTAGAATTAATTTAACTATTGATAATGGCATAAATTATAAAACAAATGAAAGGACAGCAAGTTAATTCTAAATGATCTAAATTGTAATGGTAAAACAATAATGCAATCTAATTAAGTAAATCTAAAGTGAATTTGTATAAGTGATGATAAAAACACTAGACCAGTGCCTTATTGAATATAGAGTCAGTATGATCATGAAATAAATAACTGTTTGTTTGGTAAAAACTCGAACTATCTGGCATGAAAGAATAGGTATGTAACTTGTACAACCTTGCAAGGAAATAGTTAATATTCCATACTTATATATCCAATTGATAAAATCAAATTACCTGCATTCATCTAAAAGGATTTAATCCCTCTTTGAAGGAACCTATCAGAATAATACTGCAATTGTAACAGATTTATCAAACACTGGAGATAGAATACAAACCCTAACTATATGACTCTTCTTACAGATCCATGAAAATGTCTTCACAGTTACTATGACAGATTTAAAGGATTTAATTTTGAAGGCAGAAACCAATTAATCTTATCATACTATAACAACAAATGTGTATAGACAACTTGAAGATATACTTGATAACTCAAATTGAATAACAGAGAAAACTTTGAAAGGAGACAGTCATATAATTGAATAAATTAAACAGATAGTTGATACCGAAATTTGCAGCTACTGCTTCATGTTCACATACTTGACTTCATCAGAGAATGCTTGCACATGGTCTACCAAAAATAAAATATATTAAAAGTGAACTAGCATTGCTGTTCAAATCTAATCTATAGTATCCCCTGTTCTATTTTGTAAACTCTCTCTATTCTATCCTATATTCTATCTCTCTTATCCTATGCTTATTCTGGTCTTGGTCATCTCTTATAAAGAGCGGCATACAAGCTTCAGACTAGTTACAATAGTTGTGACGGTTGATAACCAAACAACAGTATTTGTTCTAAAACAGATCCAGGAAATTTAATACTCGTCTTTAACCACCAAATGGATAACCATTTCAGGGTCAAACAAAGCTCTTTAACTGTAATTCCGCTTAATCTCCTTCGAGGGTTTCTTCATTATTCCTAAAAAGACGAGATAAAACACAAATTAATTTCTGATCAAATAATCAAAACAAATTTATTTAAACATATGTATTTACTTAAGTAATTACTTCCCTTATCGATATTTTATTCAGCTCCTCAAGATCCTTTCGTGGGTGTTTATATAACTTAATCCCCGCTGTGCATATCCTGCAAAAAACCCATATTTCAAATGTCAAAAGAATATCTTAACCATTCGGATTTAATGTCGTTTTAGGGTTTCTGTGTTTTGTATCGGCATGATTTTCACAACATGTCCCCGACATCGTTGTGACTATCATGTTGGCGAGACTCGCAGGCTTTGTTCTAACTTATTCAGCTTTGCCGATACAAATGCTTTTCTATATTGAACTCTTTTCGCATCCGGCGCTTGTATATCGGCTTGCACATCGAGCATATACATTGTAATTGTACATTCCGGATATACAAGCGGTGGGGTCCACATTACCTTTTCATTTGTATCTCCGCGATGTATATAACATTTGTATCAACCCTTAAATACAAGTCCGGATACATACAACATCCTTTGTATCACCTTTCGGACTCGTCCTTTTATAAACCACAGTTCACTCATGCCTGGGTTCTGCAATCAGCATAAAGTGCAACGCTTCATTTGATATACATTAAGTCCGGATACATTGGTTTAACCAAACTTTAATCTTTCTTGCATTCCGCGTTGTATGTAGCCTTGTATATTTTGCTTTGTATGTCCCGAAACATACATACAAGGCGGAAACATACAACAATTACATCTCATTTCATAACTTTTCGGTTCCGCGACTTGCATAAAGTGCAATGTATATTCCGTTATACAATGAGTCAGGATGCATCCTATATATCGGATTTTGATCTTCCCTCTGTTCCGCAATGTATGTATACTAAAATGTATGTCTCCGAAAGCATACACATACAAAGCGCGATACATACAACAACTTAACTTTATTTCATACTTTTTCGAATCCACGGTATGTATATTAGCCTTATATATTTACTTTGCATGTTTATCCTTGCATCTCAAACATGCAAAGCCCAATATACATTCGGCGGACTTATCGCTTTTATTCATTTCTCCTCTGAATCGGGTCCGCGGCATGCATATATCATTGTATATCTCCTTTGCATGTTTAAACATACAAACATAAAGTGCATTCAACGGATTTAAACAACTATTCACTTAAACTTTGAACTTTTCGGGCCTGACTTGTATGTAAGAAAAAAGTGTCATTGAAATGCATACAAGTAAACAATGCATAGAAACTTGATGACTCCTTTATGCGACCATACCACGACCCGATATACAAGGGACTTTGCATATGCATCATACAATGACAACATACAAACGACTTTGTATATGAGAGACTTTGTATATACAAACATACAAACCCATACCACAATGCATTTTACCAAAAACACACATAACTTGCAAAATACAAAGAATTTTAAGATGGTTCAAAAAGCAACCCCTATTCATTTTCGACAAGGAATTCACCCATATTCAGCTCTGGTACTTAATGCCATTTTTCCTTTATTTTCAACAAGGTTTGTAACTTTTCACTTCTTTGTTTATGATTCATCTTTAATGAGCACTTCAACCATGTTATATTAAGTCTTTAGGAATCAGAATAGATCAAATCCAAATATTTCTATCAACTCAATTGTTAATTTCTGCTTGAAAACAACTGTGGATCTTTCCATATATGCTGACATACTGAAATCTTTGGATGATTGAAACTTAATATTTGCCAAAAAGTAGCCTGGGAATTTCAGTCCCAATAGCTTCCTTGGTGAAATAATTAATAAGATAAATGAAAGGAGCATTTACCATTTTAAGAAAAACTGTCTCCTTATGTTAATCAGTACAAACCACATGCTGCAGTTCCAGCTGAAGGACATGCTCAAATGACTTCCTTATGTAATAGATTTCACAGAGGCATGATAACAAAATTTGCTTTTTATTCAGTATTCTGTTATCTCTTGTAGTCCTTGCTTGTGCATTAGCAAATAGTACATACACATCAAGTCTAGACAGCTCAAAATCCAAATATCAGCAAATGAACATGGAACCAACACTGTTATATAATATGTTAAGAAGATATCACTAGGACATATGGAATGCTTCCAGACAGGGTTCAGCTCTTCCTAATGGAAATTAGCTCCTTGAGAGTAATGCCATACCCTTGTTTTTCATTTTTGTGTATTTCTTACTAGGCATCACCTGGCCATCCGTTGACGTTTCTTAAAAAAAATGATGTCTCAGGGATGTTTCCGGTGTTTTCAGTGAATCAGGAACAGTTGGGGGATGTTTCTGACCCATCGCTGCGTCCCTGAAACATCCCCCAACTGTCCCTGATTTGGGGTCTGAAAATGCAGGGTACACGTCCCTGGTGTACATAGAAAAAAACAATTTAACTAATTTCCGACTTCAGGCAGGCATAATTAACCAACCACATCAAAATTATTTCATTTGGAAGCTACAGGCTTTTTCAAAAAAACTTAATTATTGGCTCTTAAATATAGCTACAATTACCAGATAATAGTTTTTACAATATCAGATCACTGTCTATCTGAAAAATCAATGCTCAATGTTTTAAGAATATGTAGGAGATTAATTAAATGACTAAACACATCTGCTTTTACAAGAAATTTTAATTATAAGCAGTCTTCTATTCTTCACAATATTCTGTGGAGTACAGTCTTCCATGCATAGCTGCAGCTGATAACAAGAGATTTTGATGAAGATGGGAAAGAAAAGTGGATGTGTTTAGATGGGGATGGAAGTTCTTTTATCAAATCATCTCATGAATCAAAAGAACTTATAGGCTCTAGCACTGTCATTCCTTTCAAACAATCAATATCTAACAATTGTTCTGAATATTAAATTGTGATTATCCAATAATAATAGTAACATATAATAAAATGGTTTTTAAGACTTAAAACTTGATTCATCTTGTTTTTCATTTGATAATAGAACGATGGTCCTTTTATATAGTAGACTAAAATTCTTTCTTCTATAGACTAAAATCAACTTTGAGATAGCAAAAGCACAACAGTTAGATCTCCATGATGATAACGGCACTGAACTTTTGCTTGAGACTTGATCAACGTCACTTGAATTTAGTCTGAAAATGATATTGGCTCACCTTTTTAACCTACACAATTACAATGAAGACAATTATGGCACGAGTTTACAATTACAAAGCAGACATAAAAAAGAAAATGGGGAAGAAGTGACCAGGTGCGAAGACATTTTTTTAATGAAAATAATTTACAGAGATATAAAGGCCCCAATCATTCTTCTAGATGGAAACTTGAACGGAAAACTGGTAGATTTTGGTTTTTCAAGGCTAGCAATTGATGGAGAGGCATCTCATGTGATCACTACTATGAGTAAATCCATGTACACACAACACGTAAAACACTAGCTACTCTTGATAACATTCGCTTTGGCATTCAAACACAAAGCGTCCACTTTGCATGGGGAGCAAGCATTACACCCCACATTTACATAGCTACCAGGACAGTTTAGGGTGAGGAATTTGCTAAAAGAGTAATTAACACATTTTAGATCAGGGAGTAGACAATTATGTTCTACGTTGGAGTTTCCAGCCAGCAGATGGAACAGTGACATCTACAATCAAAAACCTAAAATGCTTAAAAATATCCAAGTTAATACAATATAATGTGACCGAGCATAACACAATTCTGTGCCTAAGAATTTTTACTCCATAATTGGTTATGATTGTATACAAAAGCTGTATTGAAAATAATGTTTTAGGAAGCTCAATTTTCTCTCTTATCAGAAAAGAAATAGACAGGTTTGCATCAACACCAAGGGGGAGGATTTCTTTTGTTATTGTTCTGTGGAGATCTAAAGAAGAGGGGAAAATCAAGCTGTTTGTTGCAATATAAGATCTATCAAGTACATCTTTTGCAATTATTGAACATAGAAGACCCACTGCTACATAAACCAGATTCACCATTTTCTCCATGCTTTGCATAAAAGAGACATAAATATATGTGCAAGACAATAAAAATAAGCTATGGTGAAAACACATGAAAATATTGTCATAAAATCTAATTGATCATAGGAACTGTATGATGCAGCAATTGCTATTACGAAAAAAGCAATGCCAGCAGGTTATTCATGCACGAGTATTGTTTGCAACAAATGCAACTTCTCGAGAGAGATTATCCTGTAATTTATTTCTTAAAATGCTGAAAGCAAGACTTCATTTGATTGTTTTTCAATAGTAGAAGTTGCTAATACATAATATATTATTGAAAAATTCATATATATATATAATTATATATATTTTTTGAAAAATTCATATATCGCCATCGCCCCGCTGTCCCCAAAAAATGGCCCTTGGACTGCCGTCCCTGAAATGCGTCCCCTGCCGTCCCCCTGTCCACAAAATGCCGTGGAATACAGATTATAACTCCTAGAGATCGGAAACCATTCTCAAACATCATGAAACTATATACATGAAATATAACTTAAAGTACATATGGACATTTACTTCCTTATACTTAAACATTTATTTCATGTATACCTCCACTAGGAAATGCTAAACAAAACAAAAATGTCAGGAAAAAAAAAGAAGCAATCTTTCTTGTAGAAATCTTACTCTAGAATCTCCTTTCAAATGGTGGTCAAAGGAGTTATATTATTAAAAAAATGCAATAAAACTCGGTTTGACCTGTCAAATGATGCGGATCCTGCCAGATTCAGCCCGGATTTGTCCGGGATGAATCCACATGCTAAAAAACGTTTCCTAGATGCTCTCGCTGGCGAATCGAATCTAGATCTGGCTCCGAACTAAACCAGACTGGGATCTTGGGTGCCCAGGACAAGGATCTGGTAACATAGGGCCGAAGTTAGGCCTACACTTAATTTGAATGTGTTAAATTGCATTTTTTTGTCTCAGCTAAAAAATGTTTCCTAGACGCTCCCGTTGGCGAATTGAATCTAGATCTGGCTCCAAATGAATCTATTAAACTACAGTTAGTTATGTTCTACTGGTCGATCTTGTAGATAGTGCTTATCTTTGTTTTTTGCTTTTGGCTATTTTTAGCCTTTGTAAATTCTTTAAATACAACTCCGTTGTATCTTGTAAATAAATTCTTTCTTGATCAATATATTTCATATTACATTCTGTAATAGTAACCGTAACATGGCATCAGGGCTATTCGGGCGGGAAGAGGTTCCTTTTAAAATTTTTTTGAGCGCCTTATGAGTTTCCGTATATTGTACGGACGACGTACAGACTTATTCCTGACACGCGGTTTGGGATTTTGGTGGCTCTTTGAGTCATGTTTGCTTTTCTCCTTCATCGAAGGCTTATGCTAATAGCATTCTGTATCTTACAAAAATCGCGATTTTCATTGGGTGTTTTTTCCTGTTTTGACCTTCGTCATTCAGGGTTCTGCAAACGGCAGTAAACTCCCCTTTTGCATTTTTTTACAACAAAGGTCGAGATTCTCAGCTTTTTGCGTACTTTTTGTGGATTTTCGTCGGCGTTTTTCTTCCGCACCGCCTTAAAACTTCTGGTTCAATTTTAAAACTCCTACTCGTGGTTTCATTTTTTCTGGGCTGTTTCATGTGACGTTTTCGGTGGCCGTGTGTTATGTTTGCCCGCTCTGCTTCCTTCGTCGACTTCTTGTCTTCATCGTGGGTGTGTCTCTCTTAAATGGTTAAGTTTGTGATTAAAGGCCCACGATATCTGTTCATACTCGTGATATCTGGGATTAAAGTCTCCAGCTTCAGCGCTCAACGAATTCTATTTGATCGTGGGCTCCCCTGTATAGAGGCGATTTAAATCTGTGATTGCATGCTTCTTTTCTCGGAGTCGGTTTTCTCTTCAGTGGCAGTTACAAAGATTTCTGTCAACAAGCTGTGTGTGGGGTCTCCTGTGTGTAATTGGGGTCTTTGCTTTTGTATTTGATCGTTGCATTTTGAAAAATTTGGAGATGCAATCTCTTTGTGGGTTTGCTTGTGGTTTCCATGTTTTGGGGTTTTTATATCTTCTATTCTTGTCCATCTTTCATTGGTTTGCTTTTCGTGCCTCGAAAAGTATGGAGATGGTGCCTTTTAAAAAAAGGAAGAAGTCTGTGTTTTACGCCTGTATGGCTAAACGCCCTGCAGATCATATCAAATCCTCTGCCTGGTATATTGATTCAGGAGCTTCCCGACATTTCACACATCGGCGAGACTGGTTTACTGAGTATATGCCATTCAGAGACTGTCGTTTTTGGAGGAGGCGAAGAGTATACCGTTGTCGGAAAAGGCACTGTGCAGATTCAATCTGGTAGGAGAAATTTAATATGTCTCGATGTGTACTTCGTACCTGGCATGGAGCTCAATCTTCTCCCAGTCAGTTAGATCATGCGACACTCACCTCATCTAGATGTTGTCTTCAGCATGCACTCATGCAGAATAGTGGACCAAGAGACACGCACCACCGTTGCTCAGGCTCTTGAGGATCATGGTCTATATAGACTCATGGATTCTGGTGATTCTTTAGAGAAAGCTATGGCAGCCAGGAGCACTTCCATTAGGAAACTCTGGCATCAATGTTATGGGCATCTCAACATGCACTCTCTCTGGTTGGTGGTCTTCCAGAAATTCATACTCAACTTCCTAGCATCTGCGACACATGTCAAGCTGGCAAACAACATAGGACCCCATTTCCTGATGATGACAAATGGAGAGCATCCAAGGTTTTGCAGTTGGTTCACGCTGATATATGTGGGCCAATGAAATCCGATGTGCTTAGTACATTTCAGCAGTTCAAAACCTTGGTGGAAAAAGAGTCAGACTGTCCAATCATCTCTCTTCGGTTTGAAAATGGGGGGGGGGGGAGTTTTGCTCCTCCAACTTCAGTCATTTCTGTGTTGCACATGACATCAAATGTCAGCTTACTACACCTTACACACCTCAACAAAATGGTGTTGTTGAGCGTCGCAATTGCACTATTACAGAGATGGCACGTTCTATGTTGGAACATAGAAGTGTTCCTAAGAAGTACTGGGCTGAAGCAATCTACATTGTTGTCTATCTCATGAACCGGTCTCCCACCTATGCCGTCAGAAAGATGACTCCTGAGGAAGCCTAGTCTGGACATAAGCCTCGCGTCAACCATCTGAAAATTTTTGGCTCTATTGCTCATGTTTGGATCCCAGATGCTAAGCGCACTAAGCTGGACTCCAAAAGCTAGAAACTCATGTTCACTAGGTATAGTGAAAATCATAAGGCTTACAATCTGATTGATGTAGACACTGATCGTCTCATATTCAATCGTGATGTAGTTATTGATGAGACTATTGGGCCCTTTCTGCTATCTACTTCATCTATTCATACTAAGGATCAGCCTTTGGAGGCTTCAGATTTAGGTGTTCGCATTCCTTTAGCTCCACCTAATGGGAGGGTTCCTGCAGTTTTGCCTGCACCTCAACCAGGTGTTCAAGCACCCGCCCCTCAAGATATTCTGGATCCTCCTGATCTTGTTCCTGCCCCTCCTGGTGATACTGATGCACCTACTTCAGATGTTGGTTCATTTGCTCTCCGGCCTAAATAGTGGGCCAAAACAATTGGTGATCTTCATGATAATGAACTCATCGAGGCTAGATCTGCTCTGAAGAAGAGCAAGCAACAAAATACTATCAATTTCGACCTCATGGCCAATCTTCACAGCATCTCAGAGCCTCAAACATATTCTGAGGCTAAAGGTGTACCTGAATGGGAAAAGGCTATGGATGTTGAGCACCAGAGTCTTTTGAAGAACAATACTTGGGTTCTATCTGATCTTCCTCCTGGGAAGAAGCCCATTGGATGCAAATGGGTGTACAAAGTCAAGTACAAGGCTGATGGGACTCTTGACAAATATAAGGCAAGGTTGGTCGCCAAAGGTTACTCACAAAAAGAAGGTATTGACTATGAGGAGACTTTTGTTCCTACAGCCAAAATGAGTACCATTAGACTTGTTCTTGCTATGGCAGCCCAATTTGGGTGGAAAGTCCATCAAATGGATGTTAAGAGTGCCTTCCTCAATGGCGATTTGCAGGAAGAAGTTTACATGACGCAACCTCCTGGCTTCAAGGTTGCGGGCAAAGAACACTAGGTGTGCAAATTGGTGAAAGCTCTCTATGGCCTCAAACAGGCTCTAAGGGCATGGTACATCAAGATTGATAAGTACCTCATGGATTTTAGTTTTCAGATGAGCCCTTCGGATTCCAATCTGTATGTCCAACAATATGCTGATGACAATCTTTACATCGTTATCTATGTCAATGATCTGATTATTACTGGTAGCTCCGAGCAGTTGATTTAGGGGATCAAACAAGATCTCAGTCAAACATTTGACATGACCGACTTGGGACTCCTACATTATTTCCTAGGTATTGAGGTTTGGCAGCACCTTGATTGCATCTTCATCTCTCAATCAAAGTATGCAAGAGGTTTGTTGGACAAATTCCAGATGACAAACTGCAAACTTGCTTCTACCCCCATGGAAAAAGGGCTGAAACTCTTAGCTAATACAGACTCTTCTGTAGAGAATGAATCTGCCTATAAGCAGTTAGTGGGCAGTCTCATCTATCTTACTGCCACTAGACCTGATCTTAGTTTTGCAGTCAGCTACATCTCTCGTTTCATGACATCTCCTAGAGTTGAACATTGGGTTGCAACAAAGTGTGTGTTGAGATATGTGCAAGGTACTTCTGACTTTGGCATTCGGTATGGCCGGTGTGCAGACCCTCAGTTGATTGGTTTTACAGATTCAGATTGGGTAGGTTCTGTTGATGATAGAAAGTCTACCTCTGGGTATGTTTTCAGTTTGGGAGCAGGTGCCATCACGTGGACTAGCAAGAAGCAGTAGGCAGTCACTCTCTCCTCGACATAAGCTGAATATAGGGGAGCTGTTAAAGCAGCCTGTGAAACAGTTTGGCTTCGATGAATGCTTTCAGACATGAAAATGTCTCCGACCAGGTCTTCATCCTTGTATTGTGACAATCAAGGGGTATTGAAACTTGCCAAAAATCTTGTCTTCCTTGAACGGACAAAACATGTTGATATTTATTGTCACTTCATTCGCTAGCTGGTTGAAGACGGATCTGTTGTGTTGCCGTATGTTCCTACAGAGGACCAAACTGCAGATATTCTTACCAAGTCTCTGAGCCCGGATAAGTTTGTCAAATTTCGGGGGCATCTTGGTGTAGTTGACCGATCGACCATTATGGGAGGGTATTAAACTATAGTTAGTTATGTTCTACTGGTCGATCTTGTAGATAGTACTCATCTTTGTTTTTTGCTTTTGGCTATTTTTAGCCTTTGTAAATTCTTTAAATACAGCTCCGCTGTATCTTGTAAATAAATTCTTTCTTGATCAATATATTTCATATTACATTCTGTAATAGAAACCGTAACAGAATCAGACTGGGATCCCGGGTGCCCAAGACAAGGATCCGGTAACATAGGGCCCAAGTTAGGCCTACACTTAATCTGAACGTGTTAAATTGCATTTTCAAATTAACAGAGGTGTCTAGGAGTGTGAAAAGGGACCTCAAAACCAAGGAAAAAACAGAACGACCATTAAAGGGAGCAGTACAAAAGTTAATGTTTACATTCGTTATGTTCATATTTTTCATTATAAATATTAAAAGCCACTGAACAAAAAGTAATAAAAAAGCTCAAGTCATTTGATTTGGGCACATTAAAATATAGAGTTGAAAAGAGTAACTATGGATAGAAAATGAGAAGTCTATCCTCTGAACTGTTGTATTCGAAAGTTTAGTTCAATTCAGACAATGAGAATCAATTTTACACTAAATTTATCAGATTGCATGCTTGTTGTGAGCTTGCTTTCTGCTTGTAAACCAATTATTCTGTTCATGGCCATGAACCTATGTTCCCCCAAGTACCGGGGACGGGGACGGGCGGGGACGGGGGGACGAGTTTCGGGGACGGCATTTTTTTTTGGCCATTTTTTAGGGGACGGCAGGGGACGGCTACTAAAATAATGTTTTTTTAAAAAATATAAGGAAATTTCAAATATTTAAATGATAACATTGATAAGGCATTCATTATAGACATTATAGAACATTAAAACATGCATACATAACCATAACATTACACTTTTTCAACTTGTCACATGAGAATTGGCTTGGACCAGTTCAAAGTATATGAGCTTCAGGCTTCAGCAAAATAGAATTGCAAGTTAATCAATCACATACGAACAACATATGGATGAACTGTGTGTATCCAAGCTAAAGAACTTAGACAAGAAATTGCTGCGTAGGAAGGAAATGTAGATGCAATGGTTCCCATGTAGATTACATCACTAACAGTGAAGGAGATGGAATGATCAGTACATCAAGTATTTGACAAATTTGTAGTAGGAAAAAATAAAATATGGCAATAATCAATGAATACAAAAACAATTCAGGGCAGCCTTGCTAACTATTTCTTTGTTTCCTGCCAAAAGTATGTTTTTTTTTTAATTTTTTGAGTTGGGAGTTTCCTGGGAAAAAGGGGACGGCTAGCTGTCCCCGGTACGGTTAGGGGACGGCTAGCCGTCCCCTAAGTCCCCTAAAAAAAGGGGACGTCCCCGGAAAAAAGGGGACGGCCAGGGGACGTTTCCTGGCCGTCCCCGCGTCCCCGGGACGTCCCCGGTACGGGTACGGCCAGAAAAAGGCAGGGGACGCGTCCCCGGGGAACATAGCCATGAACATCATTGTTTGTATACTTCTGTAGATCGCGCTCTTTTATTCTTTGCTACAGTTAATTTCATCTACAAGAGTTGTGATTGTATTTTACCACCAGGCTTTTAATTTCCTCCTCTATGTATGTGGTTGGTGAAAGTCCATGATAGCAGACATGAGTGGAAAACAATTTGTGTTTTTACATTATTATAGGTCTTTTGTATTAAAATGCCTCGCATTTATACTCTGGAGCCATGCCCTAATTTTTTTAAAGCTTATCAATGCTGTTACATCAGATAACTCTGATTTTGGCACTTTGCAGGTTAGAATATAAGTAGAAAGATACTCAGATTTCACAGGTTAACAAAATAAATAGAAGGACTACATTTATAAACTACATGTTTTGGTGTATATACTTTAAAAAAATCTCAATTTTTTTTCAAAATTTTTCGACATTCTTAGCTCAAAGTATTTCATGTTTTTTTAAACTGCCTGTATCTCATCTTTTTAATAAACATGGCTACCATGCTTGTAACTATTTTCTAATATTGTAATTTGTCTCTTTATGATATATATTTGTCCATCTATATCATATTGCATGCAAACATGATTGATCATGGTAATTTAACTATGGGCAAATGATGATTTTTTTTAATCATGTGCACTTTGTAGATGTCATATAGATATGCATGGTTCAAATAAGTTGCGTGAAACCATACTTAGTTACACAAGGCTTATTTTTTCTTGCAAAATTTCTAGTCTGTTCGAAGTAGAAATTTAATAGTACATAGTTTCTGCTTTAGTACTGAAATAACAATGCCGATTAACTTGGAGGATCTTTTCACTGTCAGAAGCTTCACAAGGGGAAGACTTGTCCTGTGAGGTTTAAACCAGTGAATATATTGATGGCTTTATGCCTCTGCATTTTTCATGATGCTAGGCTGTTGACATTTTTTCTTGAAAATGGCATTCCAAGCATGTTATGCAGATATTTTTTTTTATCTACTACAGTAAGCAGTTGTAATTTGCACGTAATTTTGTATCACCGTATATTAATCTGCGCAGGAAAAATGTAACTTCAAGGCATATGCTTCCCTTCATAATTTTGGAAGCTTGTGGTAAGGATTTTTATCCTCTATTTATGGAATGTTGCTTCTTTTCAGTGTTTGACTAATTCCATATTATCAACAGTTCATACACCTATCACATTACTCATATATGGTGAAATTTGTTGCATGCTTGTCTATGCTCATATATAATATGTGTATGCAACTGTAAATGTCTGTTGGAACTAATGTTTTCCTACATTTGTCTACCAGGTAATCAAGGTTAGCTGAACATGAATTCCCAAGGAGTGAAAATAAAAAGGATGAAGAGTATGGTCTCAAGTGATGAACAAAGAAATGGCTTTGTCAATGAGGGGGCAACCGGTGGTTTGGAAGGAATGAAAGTAATCGACTCCACAAATGATCTTGCTGGAATGAGAGGTATTTGTTCAATGCAAATGTTGTGTGTTGCAGATGCAGCAAGTGGATGATGAAATCAGGTAGGAGGAGCACACCACTTTGAACGAGCTATTGACAAGATTGAACAAAGAAGGGGAAACCACAATAATTGACAAAACTGAAGCGAGGCTAACTGCAAGTTTGATTCAAAATGAGAGTCTACAAAGAGAACTTGATTGGTACAAGCAACACATGAAAACAATGGAAACCAACCTCGATCAGAAGGATAAGACAGTTGACAAGCGAACCCAAGACTTAGCAGAAATGCACCACACTGTATTGTCATTAAGAACATAAAAGATGGAAGTGGAAAAGAAGTATGTGGCCTTGGATGGTGTCAAAGTGTGCTCAAACTCTATAATAGACTCTTGTGGTGAGATTATCGAAGCTCTAAATGCAAAGCACAACACTATGTTGTGAATATACGAGACAAAGGTTGAATACGTAGGGACAAGGAGGGCAGTTATTTATATAGTTTTTGACAGCAGTTATTTGGCAACATAAACTTATATTGATATAATTCTTTCATTGATGTATGTGTTCTACCAATGTTACTGAATTCTAAAAGACATGCTTGCTGCTTGTAGTTTGTTTTTCATAATGTTACCGAATTGTAAAATTCATGCCTGATGCTTTCTTTGTTTTCTAGTAATGCTACCAAATTGTAAAATGCATGCTTCTTGTTTGTTTTCTACTTATGTTACGTAATTCTTGTATTCTAAAATACAAGGCATATACATCAAGAGTTGACAACACTTACATTTAGTTGGAACACACCTTCACTTTTGTTGACAACAAAGTTGCTTTATCTAATGCTTGTTTCCCCATTACGATAGTGGTATTGACATGATATTTGGAAATATACATATAAACCAAGAGTTCAACATTTGAAAAAGCTAAATATCTTATGTTTTCAGTCATTAAGAAGGCATGATAATAGTGTATATATGTTAATTCTGTCATAAAATGTAAATGATATGTTTGTAATTGAGGTTCAAATACACAACTATTCAAGCGCTATGACACTATCTTGTGTGTTTGCAACATTTGTGCCATCAACCTTGTTGGTTCTCAAAGACTCCTCAAATTTCTGAAGCCAATCAGTTCTCGAGTGCTAGGGGTGGCAAACTCAAAGCAATGATTCAACTTATATTTAGGATGAGGCAACTAAAGGCAACATTAATAAGGTGGGGAAGACTTTTTTTGGCTTCGTTAGACCAAGGGGGTATTCTCTAAGGTGTGTGAGAACAATGTGAAGCTAAACCTTGATTCAAATCACATTCAATGCACATAAAACTCCAATTTTCTGTCACTAAGCACATGTATGCTGGTTTGAGGAATTCAAGGGTATTACACTTTCATGTATCAGATATACAACCATACAAAGTCTAAAATGATGTTTTGATAGCTTTTAATACAGTAGCATACATCTTGACATGGATGTAGGTAATATAAACCAAAAAAATGAAAGATTAAAATTGTGTTATGTTTTGAGTGTGTTTGAGGGAAAAGGAGTTGAATAGAATGTAGATCGGTGCCTTTATCTCGTGGGCAATAGAGTCTAGATTTTAAATCAAAGGGGACACCAATGTAACCAAATAATGATACCATAATCAAGATACTAACAAAGACCAAATTTGAATTTTAATGCATAAGTTAAGCTTTACACATACAAACAAGCAGATGGAAGGAATTGTAGAATGTCAATTCAATCATTCTTCAATAATCCATAAACAATTTACAAATTTCATGTATTGTCATGAAAAAATACCTAGCAAAAGCATTGCAAGGGGTTTAACAATTTTTGGTTATCAATTAATCAATACCAATACTCAAATCAACAAATGTGAGTAGCGTAAATTGACAAAATACTAGAAATTTACATAATGTTCATAGAAATTTACAAAATGTTCATGAAGATAGTTGAAAAGATCTTGAATCTACACTTTAAATTCATTTTTTGAATGTTATAATGCTATCTCACAACCCTTTAAAAACTAGATGAAATTACAATAAAAATGCTCTTTACATAGCCATTGAAAGAAACCCTAGATATCCAAGCTTGTCTTCTATTTCTACTTTGCAACCAAAATTCCATCCCTTGAAAATGAATGTCAAATGTATTATATACCTTGTTCAATCCATCACACATTTTGGAAGGAGGGATTTGACGTCTGAAAAAGAAATTAGGTGACCATGTCTGCCTGCATCATAACCACATGGGTTGTACTAGAAAACCTTCCATATTTGGAGTGTTTGCTCATGCTTTGGTACAAAGATTTCTCCATTGAAGGGTCTACAGGAGTTTGGAGGTGTATGGAGCCCACCTACCATGCCATTAGACCTCAAAAAAATCATTAATGGTCGTCCTTGGAGTTGTTGGGGTGTCTCGTTGCGTTTACAAAAAATGGGGTTTTTTGCATTGTCAAGGTTTGGGGCTCCAACGGAATTTGAAATCTAGAACTTGAGGGGCGGGGAAATTTTTGAAACCCAAAACATCTCTGTCCATAAAAATCTTGAAATTCCCAAAGTGACCAAAACATCCAAATGAAGGCCAAATTGATGTTGGGGGACACACATAACCATAATCTTTAATCTCATCCCAAGATTCCAAGTTTAAGCCTTTCAAATTCAATATGGGGGTTTCTGAGGACTTTAGAACTAGGAATGTTTCGAGGTCCAAGGAAAACCCAAAATTTTTAAATGAGCAAAACACCCAATCAAAAAGGCCAAATTGATGCTGGATGACACACAACCATAATCTTCAATATCGTCCTAAGATTCCATGTTTAAGCCTTCCAAATTCAACATGGGGGAATGGGGGTTCTAGATGACATTTGAGGTCTATGGAAAACTTGAAAATGAGCAAAACACCCGAACAAAAGACCAAATTGATGTTGGATGACTCACATAGCCCCAATCTTCAATCTCATCTCAAGATTCCAAGTTTAAGCCTTCCAAATTCAACATGGGGGAATGGAGGTTCCAGAGGACATTGGAACTAGAAATGTTCTGAGGTCCATGGAAAACCCGAATTTCTCAAATGAGCAAAACACCTGAATAAAAGGCCAAATTGATGATGAATGATACACATAGCCCTAATCTTCAATCTCATCCCAAGATTCCAAGTTTAAGCCTTCCAAATTCAACATGCGGGAATGGGGGTTCCGAAGGACATTGGAACCAGGAATGGTCCAAGGTCCACGAAGAACTCGAATTCCCAAATTAGCAAAAAACTTGAACAAAAGGCCAAATTGATGCTGGATGGTACACATAGCCCCAATCTTCAATCTCATCCCAAGATTCCTGTAACACCCAATTTAGTTTTCACCCTAAAAACTAAGTTTAACCAAAGGTAATTTTTTTTTAGTTTAAAAACAGAAAGTGAAATTATTTTTCATTTAAAAACCAAGTTCATTCATTGACTAATTAATAATCATGAAATTATAAGTTACACAAAGGGGTCTATCCATCTACAACATTATACAATATGATGATTAAAGTTACTAAGAACATATTCAAAATAGATACTTACCAAAGTCACTGCATCTCGATTGTCGACCATCCAAATTCAAGTCTCGGCAAGCCTTTGGATATAGAAGAGAAAGTATTTTCAAGGAGCTTAACCTCCAACCACAGACCGTCGGTCTCCCGCACTCCTTCCTACCCGGAAGTGGCCCAACCCTACTCAAAGAGGATAGACTTAGGATAACCAATGGTGTTAGCCATCTAAGTACTGGTGTTGTGACCTACGTAACTTGTTATCATGCAATCCCCTAGATACCCTCTAGTCAAGCATGACCACTCCACAAGCTACGCCATCCAGTCACGGTGAACTATCAATGCACTAGAGGCAGGTGCACTACCTTGGCCAAAGGATTTGAATATATTTAGCATTGTGTCAACGCAAGTAGTAAGTTCACCCACTCCAACTCGACTTGAATTAATCGCAATCCTATAGTTACCTATGTATAAGTATAATATAACAACCATGATAACCTCTTGGTGTTTCAACTCATCATGCTTTAACGCATGGCAGTTAGGTTTACTTCTCACTTTTTGTCTCTTGGAGACATTTCTGTCCATATGTTAAAGGAATGGGATTCTAGCTTACCGGTTAATCGGTTAATGCTATAAGTTCATCAGTTGATCTTTAAGTTCGTCCACTGCTTTAAATTATCCAGCCTAGAGAGGACACTAAACTAAACAAAATAAGCTCGAAAGGGGTTTAACAATAAACCAATTATCGAATTCAAGTAATCGAAGACCCAGAGTTAAAGTTTAAATACTCTTACAAGTCTTCTTCGACCTATCGCATCCTCGACATAGCTTAATCATTATATCATACTAAGCATTTAACAATCCTAACTCGTTGTTTCTATTTGGAAGAAGAATGCATGCAAGTTTAAACTAAACACTTAACTATAGACCCATTGTGTCTACTCTAAAACTTCATTACCTAACATGTTTGACAGTTTTAGATCAATAATGATTCTATACCCTCTTTTGATGACACATCAACATAAATGGTATTAAAATAGAAGAATTATATTCATTAAAAAAAAGATGATTTAAAATTGAATATCTTTCGCAGCATGAAAGAAATAACTCTAAGTTCAGCCAGCCAAATATAGATTCTGAACTTGTGGAACACCGAGTAGTTACACAAACCATGACATACATTCCACACCATTGTTCCCCATTTTGTCGACGGGATGACACATTCTTCAAGTCTTTCATTAGTTGTTTTTGGATATGGCAAGACCAACTGTATATAGTCGGCAGGTCAACTGGTGATGCTTCTAACATCGACCAATATTAGACTACCGCGACTTAAGATATATTTCTTGCTATCAATTGACCAAGACTCAGACTACCATGTGCTCTCCACATACCCCATATATTTCTAAAGATAAATGAACACAGCTACATAGTTTAAGTCGACCATCGTAAAATGCTTCGAGGAACAAGTATGTTACAACTGTGAAGGTTTAGACTGCGGTGTTGTTCAAGGAAAATAGCATTGTTTTTGTTTTAAAAGAAGTGTAAAAACACAGGTCTTAAAGTTGGTAACCAGTCCACATATTACATCATCATTAAAACACTAAGTTCCTTCGTCTTACAAAATGGAGCCATTCCTATTGAGACATTCCAGTTTAATCATGTCAGAGTGAAAGAAAGAAGAGATGGAACCTGAAGAAAATCTCCGGTGACTATTTAAAAACTGATCCAAAAACTCGTTCTCTTCACACCTGATCACCTACTCTTTTTACTCGGCCTCCTGTCAGCTTCTTTTCCCCCGTTCTCTATCTAAAAAAAATCATCTCTCTTCTTTCTCTATATCCCCGTTTTCTACAAAAGAAAAACTAACTTCTTTCTGTCTAAACTGCACCCTATCAACTTGGTAACTACCCTGCATGGCTAAACATCTGCCTCCTTTCTGCGACCACTACACAGAATTGGTTTGGTCTCCCACTAACTTCGCAGCTGATCCGCAAAGTGGATCTTAACAATTTGCGAGGTGGCGGTTTCAGTTTGGACATGATGCCACATTACTCTTAACAGATTTTGAGTTTAAATCGAATACATGACTTGGAATAATGGCTGAGCTGACAATCAATCAATAAAGTTTGAAGCTCAAGAATGAATAGAATGTTTTAGAATAAAAGACATCAATATAACGACTTGAGTGAACCCTTCGAGCTACTGCCCGATTACTAACACCATTAAAGAATAAAAGAATTACTCCTTTAACGACTATTAAATATAACTAAATATGATTTTGTATATTACCATTACAATATGACCAATGGTATTACACTCGACGGTCTCAAAGATTTAAAACATTATTTAAACCTTTTATTATAGACGATAACCCACAATAGAAATAATTCTACATCCATCGAATTCCATAAGTAAACATTTGCATCATACGCTCGTAGAGCTTTATGATGATGGCGACGATTGGAGCGTAAACACAATACGAGGTTTGGGGTCGACTTTACGCACAACTTTCGACTTTTACACCGAACCACTAAACAAGACACAACATACAACTCATTCTCAAGTGTATACATTTATATATATAAATATATATCAGTCGTCCATATTTGGCGACATGATTTAGAGTAATACGACACAGATGTCAATTTCCATACTCATCACGACAACTACGAAAGGAAGAATGACCTATTCTTATAAACCTTGACATTCTCATCCAAAAATTGACTTAACCCAAAATCAATACTTATCTCAAGGCAACTAGGTTTATCTACCTGATGTTCGTTTTCAGTGGCAAGCACCCATGGGTTATTCCAGAGTCTATTCTCTCTTTCTCGAAGATACTTGCTCTTCTTCTTGCTTCTTAGTGAACATGTTCCATCTATTCCTGTTATTAACAATCTCACATAGAATTTGTGGTCAGAGTACCAATGTTCTGATCAAAACACATTTACATCAAATCATTTCATTTTCATATCGAAAGACATTTTAATTCATAACATCAGATTGATCATAATCAAGTAAAAAAATTCATGATTTCATAAAATTAACCTTTTCTAATCATATCATCATTTTCTATGATGTTAAACATATTCACATGACTGTACTATTTAAGAAAAAGTAAATAGTAATACTGAATCCAAAAAGGGGATGTAACAATTCCAAGTTTAAGCCTTCTAAATTCAACATGGGGGAATGAGGGTTCTGAAGGACATTGGAACCAGGAATGTTCCGAGGCCATGGAGAATCCGAAATTCCCAAATTAGCAAAACACCCAAACAAAAGGTCAAATTGATGCTAGATGACACACATAGCTCTAATATTCAATCTCGTCCCAAGATTCCAAGTTTAAGCCTTCCAAATTCAACATGAGGTAATGGGGGTTCCGTAGGACATTGGAACTACGGATGTTCTGAAGTCCATGGAAAACCCAAAATTTTTAAATGAGCAAAACACCAAAACAAAGGCCAAACTGAGACTAGATGACACACATAGCCCCAATCTTCAACTTCATCTCAAAATTCCAAGTTTATGCCTTCCAAATTCAACATGGGGGAATGGGGGTTCTAAAGGACATTGGAACTAGGAATGTTCCGAGGTCCATGGAAAATCCAAACTAGGAATGACACATGGGACATTTTGCTCAAGTTTACTTATGTACGATTCTCCATGACATCTAGTGTGTAGTGGCCCAACTATAAAGGTTGGATTTTCAATAGAATAAAATATGTGTCGTATTCCTTTTTTACTCTATGATACAACTTTTGTAGCCTACTGTGATATTGAGTTGTCCTTAATTCAGATTTAGCAAGCATGATCTTAGAAATTTAATTTCCTCCATATAGATTCAAATGATGTGCTATGATATGAAAGATAGCAATACATGATAGCTTACAACTAGTTAGGCTAGGTATTTTAAGATATAGATTTGCTTGGATGCCTCTTGACATGCACCTTATCAAGGGATGCTATCTTGGATATGAACTAGGCGTGCTAAAAAGAGTTAGGTTAGGTATTTTAAGATATAGATATGCTTGGATACATCTTGACATGCACCTTATCAAGGGATGCTATCTTGGATATGAACTAGGTGTGCTAAAAAGAATTAGGCTAGGTATTTTAAGATATAGATATGCTTGGGTGCCTCTTGACATGCACCTTATCAGGGGATGCTATCTTGGATATGAACAAGGTGTGCTAAAAAGAGTTAGGCTAGGTATTTTAAGATATGGTAGATATGCTTGGATGTCTCTTGACACACACCTTATCAAGGGATGCTATCTTGGATATGAACTAGGCATGCTAAAAAGAGTGACTATTGAAGTGGGAAAATGGATGCTTAGTCGTCACAACTTAGAAGTGAATCATAGAATGATACAATGACAAACACAATATAACATGATCAACATGGAGGAATAACTATGTATGATTTCAACATGAATAAACATTTTGGATTGACAAAAATATTTTCATTTGTGTTATTATGGTGACACTTTTGGCTATGGCTATCACTGGGATTTGGGTTTTGGATTGGCTTGCAAATAGTCCACAAATTTTTGAGGCAAGTTGATAATTTTGATCTTCATTTATACTTTATTTAGTTAAACATTGTCATAGTCAAGAAGATTAGGTGGTATGTGTCCAGTCACTTAAAAATGGTCATTATATCCTCAAAAATATTTGATACAATAGTTCTTGGGTTGATATGCTTGAAATGGGATAAGGGTAATGACTCAAGCATACGTAATTTATGGGCATCCTTTTGTTTGTAATGCTCAAAATGTAAAGGTTAGTTTCTCCTTCGATGATGTAAACACTAACCAAATTTGCAAAATTGATACATGAGAATTTGAAAGTGGATGTGGTGTCTTTCATTTGATCGATCACTAGGGTAAGCAATATATATGAGAATTTGGAAGTGGCTACCATGCCTTTCATTTGTTGGATTAATGGGATGGAGTAATATATTGTAAGATAGTGGGAAATGAAAGGTAATGATTGTAATAGCTATGATTTTATGACATGTAATGGGAAGCCAAATGCAACCTTTGGGGTGTTGTTATCTAATACAAAAACATTAATTTGGTTGTTTTGGTTCTAGATTGTATTCAAGTTTCCTAATAACCTCTAAGAATATTACCCAAATGTCAAAATTTTCATCAATTGAAGTGCATTTGATATGAATGTCGCCAATAAGGATATTGATGTTCAACTTAAAAAGATTCAGTGCAAATCATATATTTAAAAGGAAACTTGATTGATAGAGTTTTGTTAATGTTAGTCAATCTATATTTATAGTCTATGAAAAGTGCTTTTACACTCTTGGTTTTCAATAGATTGACATAAAGGAGCTTCACCTTTCTTAGGTAGGGAAGGAAGTTTCATCTCTTCAATTTTCTTCAAAGTACATTTTGATGTTTACATGAGTTTGAGGAATGGGAGCTTGCTTGGTAAGTAAAAAAGATTTAACAATAAGATCTAACTAGCCATATCTAAACGACATAATAGACTTTATAGTTAGTTCTTGATGTTTTTGAATGTCACATGAATTTTGTTTTGTAAGTTTAGAGTCAATTTTAGGGTTTATTCTTTGTATGGGGACAATTTGGACAATGATCAAGTGGCAAGCTCTTCTTATTCTAGGTAAGTTAATTGTTTGGATGGATTGGAAACCATTTGAAGAACTTTTGATTATACATGTCTGTAACTAGTTTAAAATGTGTTGAACTGAGGTAAATTTTGGTATGCGACTTTAATGCATCTAACAAGATGCTTATGCCCTTGAATTTAGATTGTGTTCTTAGATTTATTATAACTTTTTGTCAAGGTAATACTTTGATAGTGGCATCTATGTGATTGTTATTATAATTTTTTATTAAGTTTCCCCTGTTGTTGAAATTGATTGTTTTGATTAAGATAAGTTGGTTTTGAAGGGACCATAAACCCTGTACAATAGGTTTTGAAAGGACTTGAAACCTAAATCAAAGGAAACGATGTGGCTACCAAACAAGCCACCCAACAAAAATACAATAGCCAAGTTGCCCCACATAGCACAACGCACACAAAATGAACTACCTACACAACACTTGACCCAATCCTAGTAATTTACACACCCTTATCCCGAGTATGGGATCCTGATACAGATTAGGAAGACCTTTCTTCCTTCTATGAACAATTATCCAAGTCACGCCATTTTTTAAATCCTTAAATCAAGGGGAAAGGGGAGGGAGATCCTCCCCCATCACCCAACCAAAGACACCTCACACTATGAGGGGGCAAGTCTATCCAAAGAGATTGGATGCAACGTAGAGTCCGTAGAAAGATCAGGAGCAGGGGCCTCACTACCACCCATTGAGGGGAATGGAACCGACAAAGGAACTGCTAAAACTTGGTTTGTAGAAGAAGTCCCAATAGGGGTCAGTGAACTCGTTGGAGTCGCGCCAATGATGGACACCACTAGGGCCACATCGTACCCCATCTCTGAGGAAACAAGTTGAGAAAGTTTAACCTCCTAAGAGTCAGAGCCATAAAAAAATCAACTCCTAAGTGGTCAGGGAGGGCATTCCTCCACCATGTAGATGCTCTAGCCAACTTACGATGAGAACGGAGGCAATCAAAAGCAAGGTGCTTGGTAGCAAAGCATCATCTACAACAGAAGAGGAGACCCTCATAATCTAGCATTTGAGTCAAAGGCCTATCTTCCACCAACAAAAAAACATCCCTAAGAAGAGCCTTGGAGGTGTCGATGTCTACCAAATTATGGGCATAGGTATTGTGGTTGATATCATAAGTAACTAAATCAACCTTTAGAACAACATCCTCCACCAATAGAACAACATCCCTAGGAAGAGCCTTGGAGGTGTCGATGTCCACCAAAATATGAGCATAGGTAGTGTGGTTGATATCAAAAGTAACTAAATAAACCTTTAGGAACTTACCAATAGAATTGCCAATAGCTTCAAAATAGTAGTCATCCCAGAAGTGGAGAGGGAGATTGGGTAATATGACCCACATTGGCATGATATGGAGGGGCTCAGCAAGAGGGTTGAAAGAAGGAAACCATGACTTGAGTGAGACTCAGAATGCTCACTCCACATTCATAACTTGTCATTGCATATTAACTCCTTGTTAGTTTGGGAGAAAAACACAACAATATAAAACTCCTTGCATGCGAATAGAACTCGATTATTCCATCCATGAGAGGCCAACAAGAATCTGAAACCCACTTATGCAGGTCATGAAGAAATGACCATAGGTGGTTAAATTTTCATATCAAGGCTCAACTAGAGTAATGACAATTATTGTCTAGTACCTCTAATCCACAAAGAATAATAGGGGTGGACTAAGAACACACCACACGTTAGGCTTTATCGAGTAGAGGAGGGCAAGAAGGGCTACCCAAACCAAAAAGGATTTAGGGTCACCATTTTGCACCTTCAATTCCCCTAGGAACCAGAGAGGCACAATCTAGAGAAGACAAAGTTTTAGGTACAAATGAGGGGATGTCGTCGCTACCATGGGAAGTAGGAGAGCCCCTAGAAACAACAACCTTTCCCAGAGCATCGCAGAAACCATCACTGGAGAGATGTCATCATCTGGGATGGCATAAATGGGTGGAAAATCGGTGCTCGAGAGTTGGAATTGATTGTTTTGTATGATTTGGGAAATGAATTTTCTACACTTATCTTTGAGCATTGTTTATGCAACAAATTATTAATTTTTGTCATTGTATTTGATACATTGAAAAATTTATACTCTAAATAGATTTTTTCTCAATGGAAATGACTTTTACCATTTGGCCTCCCCTAATTTAATTATTTTCATTGCTAGCAAAGCTATTTACAATCTTATTTAGTTAATTAGATTTCAATCAACTGGTTTCTAGTTTGTGGTTTCATTTGAGATTACATGCCTTTGTTTGGTTTAAGGAATTCATTATGACATTCTCTTCTTGTTGTTGTATGATTAATTTTTTTTGGTAGTAAAGACTGTTGTGAATATGCTAGCCCTTACATTCCTCAACGCCATGCCAACAATTTGTATCCTAACAACATGACTTGTTATCATCATACCATAAAGGGATGTGTGTGGATGGGTCAAGGGTCCTACATCCAGATGGTGGAAGTACTTTCTTAATTTAATCACATGAAAGGGGTTAGTAGATAGCTAATTGTGCCATGAGGTTATTAGGATGTATTGATGATTGTGGTGAGGAATTGTTAGAGGTATTTGGAACTTCTGTAGAATTAATAATATTGATAGTAAATTTTTAGTCAGTTAATTATCTTTTGTCAGGTGGCAACTTTGATTTCTTGTAAGCACATTATGAGCTTGATCAATGAATTCATCAAGTGTTCAAGAATTGCAACTTTGGACATTGTGTTGTAATTGTGGTTTCAAGAATGTTAGAAGATGATTAAATAGTGGTCTCAACCATGTTATGTTTGGCTCGAAGTCCAATGCTTCCATCATCTAATGGAATCATGATTTAGCTCATTATCTAATAATTTGACATTAATACTCCCATGACATATTTAAGGAGAAAATATGTTTGGTGTTTTTTGTTGAAAGACTTTATCAAGTCCTTCAATTTTAGGATGGAGTCATGTTTTAGTTGACTATACCACTCAAGCTCATTTTCTATGAGCACTATGGAAAAGAGTTTGGTGGCTACATATTAGTTTTTGATAATCCAATCTTTGTAGGGATTCACAAGAGATTTGAGACAATTTACAAAGTTTACCTTCCCATCAAATTGGATTTAGAGGGCTAGTGGTCAACCCAATATTAATTTTGAAAATTTAGTTTGGTAAGAGTTTTTCTGAAGTTGATTGTATGACATTGTTATTAATTAGGTCCTCTCTTTTAAGACTCGTCACATCCCATACTTAGGATGAGGTGAGAATAATATGTAGGAGTGGACCCCAAAATGTTGGTTACTTTTATTGAGGTCTTTGTTGTTTAGTCACCAAATTTTTAATTAGTTCATTTATTGATTTATGATTTGTAATTGTAACATTTTTTGGTTTATTGTGTTTTGTATATATGTCATTTGATTCATCATTTGCATAATGAAGGTTTGCATGTTAGATTGGTTCTTATTCCAATTTATATTTTGATGAGTGTTTTGGTTAGCATTGACATTTTGGTTTTCATGGGTGTTCAGGTTTGCATTCTAATTATGGGGAATTTACAAAGTTTGAGACATCTTGAAGATCATGCATAGCTTACAATTGATCATAACATTGTTTATGGTTGTTGTAACTTCTACAACATTATCAAGGAAAATTTTTACCATTTTGAAAACAATAGGTTCTATTTCAACCATTGAAAAATAGTCACCATAGGAGGAAATAAGTACATGGGTGACAACACAATAGTGTGGCCAATTTTTTAAATGTATCAATTAGACTAAACAAAAGTCAAGTATTTAAGGATGATGTGAACTAATGAGTTGTGACATTTTTTTATGGAGATTTAAGTTGTAATTTTTTTGAGTTTTTAAAAGAATTATTTCTATCTTTTTTTCTATTATTTTTATTGACTGACATTTTGCCATATCACATAACTTCAACTATAAATATTTTTTTAACGATTTCTTAGAATTAGATCATTAACTCCGATGTCTAGGGCACATATAATTTTTGATAATTTTTATTGAATAGTTTATTTTTATTCATTTTTGAATTGGTACTAACAAAACTTTTAGACATATATTTTGCCAGAACACATTGCTTTTAGCATATCTATCAAAATTAAATTATTCTTTTTTCATGGAAATAAGGACATCCATATGGAGAATAGTGCATTTTTTAATATTTTTCTAACAACATTTGTTATTTTTCTTAGTGTCTTGAATAAAGGTCATTATTTTTCATAATGGACTTACATTCATTATATAATATATATTATAATTTTTCGAAATCTAACACTAAGGGCTACATACTTGTAAAATAACATTTTCAAATGACTTCATTTGATCCCCCAAAAGGTGAAGTAAAATTCTTTTTTTTGTCAACATTTTAACAGGACCAAAGGAGAATCTGCCAAGGGTTTGATTTAAGTCTAAGGTGGTTCTATATAGGGGGTTTGATCTAACTCCCCCTTAGATGGAATCCCTCTAGGGTTAAATCATACCTTTTTCTAAAAAATCCATGTTTTTATGTAAAAATCTGGATGTCTCACAAGTGGAACACACTATGGTGATGTGAGCCACATTGAGAAATAATAGGGAAGAATATTATCACTAGAATTTTTTTAGTTAATATTTATAAGCTTCCAAGTCACATATACTTGGGATAGCCACATCTTATGTATAATGATTCTGATTTCTTTTAGATTTTTTACCACATTAATGATGTCCTATAAGAAATCAAACCATCTCTTTAAAAATGTCCTAGGAGTGTAAGATTCATATTGTTCAATGACATCAACTTTTTGAGCTATGTGATCACTCCCATATTCATTTTGACTTTCAAAGATAGATGTTGTACATGTGATTTTACCAACTTCAATTTAGGGTTCCTTAGATGTTTTAGTGTGAACGTCTATTAACATCAACCAATTGGCTAGTCCTTTAAATAAGTCAGTTTCTTTAACTTCAATATCTAATTATTAGGAAAAAAGAAGTAATATTTGAATTTTTTTATTATGGTAAAAAGGATTGAAGGGCCTAATCCTTTACAAATAGTGTCATACAGGTAGAGAAGAGTGAGTTCTAAAAGAGAAGAACCACAACATAGTTGAACACAAATAGCGAACCAGAGGGATAGTTGAAGACCACAACTGTTGAATAACACAAGTACTACTCCGGTGCTAAAATAGTACAAACACCAAACAAAATGCTAAGGGTCATCAACCTACACAATGCCAGACCCCACCCTCTCAATCCACACCCTTCATTGAGTGTGGGATTTAGAGACAAAATTGGAAAGACCTCTCTTCCATATTTGGACTATAGTCCCGAATGCATCATTATCTAAATCCTCATGTCGAGGAGAGAGGAAGGGGAATCCTCTACCATCACCTCCACCCTAGACATCTCCCACAAAGAGGGAGATAGACTAGCCAAAGATGTTGCAAGTTGAATAAAGTCATCGATATGTCAGGAGCGGGGATCCTATCACGCTACAGCATGGGGGGAGGGAACCATAGAGGAAGCAACCCATGCTAGGTCTAAAGAAGAGGTCTCAATAGGAATTAAATAATACACTAGAGCCACACCAACCATTGAGGAAGTTCCCGCTGGAGTGAGACTCACAGTTGAGGGGCAAGAAGAGAAGACCCAACATCTTGAGAAGATGTAGCATCTAGAAGAGAATCATCAACTTGAGAGGCAAAACCATTAACTATCAAGCGGTCTATGTGGGAATTCTACCACCACGAAGTCATGCTAGACTTGCGGTGAGACCAGGAACAATAAGATGCCAAGTGGCTGATGGCAAAACATCATCTACAATGAAAGGAGAGACCCTCATAATCAAGCGGTTGCATGTAAGGCCTATCCCCCACCATCAAAACAATATCCACATGGAGAGACTTGGAGATATCAATGTCCACCAGAGTATGGGAAAATGTGGTGAGACCCATGATGGAAGTTGTAGTGTCCATCTTGAGGAACCAACCAATAGTGTTACCATGGCGTCATAGTAGGATTCTTCCTAGAATTGAAGAGGAAGATTGGGAAGTCTAACCCAAACAGACTTGATATTGAGAGGTTTGGAAAGACGCTTGAATGAGGACCATGGCTTAAGTGAGAGGGAGTGCTTGCACCACAACCATAACCTGCCATCCAACACCAAATCCCTATCATTCATAGAGCCAAAGGTCGCAATGAAGAAGCACCATGCAGAAGGACAAAGCTCGAACTTGCCCTCTATAAGAGGCAACTATGATTTGAAAACCCATTTGTTCAAGTCAGGAAGAGAGGGCAATTATTTGGAAGTTAAATAACTATATAAATATTAATTTCTAAGTTCTCACAAAGGAAGTTATTCAAACAACCAATCCATAAAAAAGTTTATAAAATCATGGCAAAAGTCTTTTTTCATAGAATCCAAGTGTCTTGTTTGGCATAACTAAATAATAATAAACTAATTTTGAGTTCTCATATCAACGTGTCTTATTAGTGTAATAAATAATGACTTGCAAATTGCCCTTAGTTACAAAGAATATGTTGATAATGAATTTAAAAAGTTAAAATTATATAATTTTAATAAATGATTAATTTATTTTTTATATAATAATAATTTAATAGTTTCTTAAATTTTTTTTTTTTTTTTTTTTGCTAGCAACCCATCAAAGTGCTTGAAAATTAATTGTTATTTGTCAAATATTCACTTCCAAAATTTGAACCAACAATGATAACCAAATCTAAGTTTCGTAGGCCATAATTATTATTTTAATCTTGGATCTCTCTTATTCCTTTATATTCCTTTATATTCCTTTATATTTGTATGTATCGTGTCTTCTCCTCCATAACTTTTAACTTATTATTATAACCAATAATAATCACCATTGAATAAAGTATTAGAAAAATACTTTATTGATGGTCTTAATACGTAACCAACTTTGATAGACCTAGGAGGATCTCATAATTATGATTAATATTAGAAAAATAAGATAAAATGCATCTAAATTGCATTATAAATATAACAAAATACTCATGTAAGTGTGAAATACATAAAAACTTAATGTTGCTTTTTAAATTAGTAAACATTAAATATATAAAAAAGAGAGGGAGAATCATGTTTAAATTCTAAGGATTAATTTTTTGAATGTAAGAGAGGAGACTATAATTCATGAATTTTATTTTAATTTAGAAAGATAATAAAGTTATGTGGAAATTGTGACTCTCTTTTCTATTCTTATACATTCTTTGTGTTTCTTATAAGTTCTCCTCCACAATGTATAATATATCACTCTCAAAATCAAAATTAGGATGATTATGATAATGATAAATTATATATTGAGAAGAATACAATAAGTATAAGTAATACATAGTAATAAGTATAAGTAATACATAGTAATTGGAAGGGGAGAACCCAACAACTTTTACTTAAATTTAAATTTATTAAAAAGGATAATAGTATTTAATATTCTTTCTCTTTATACATTTAAATAGATTGTTAATGCAATAAAACGTTTTAGTAATTTATTATATATAAATAATTGGTATAAGTTTTATTTTGTTAGTTTGTGCCGTAGGCAATGCAATTATTTCAATTAATTCAACCAATCATAGCAAATAATTAAAATTTTTGCATAGAAGTTCTATAGTTTAAATTTATTTTTTATTTTAGTTGATTATAAAAATACTATTTTTCTTTCTTCCTATTGGTTTATATTATGAAGAGTAAGGAAAAATAAATTTTATTTTTTCAAAATGATGGCATAAATATTTAATTCCTCTGAAAACTACATTGGGCTATCCGTCAATCCCATCAATTTTTTGATTTCTGTAGGCGCAATAAAATAAATGAATTAATTGAATTCAAGTTGAGGACAATTAATGAATGAAGTGACATTTGTTGTTGCAAGAACCATATATGTCTGCCTATATTTATAGACAATAAATTTCGATTCATGCCCCCTCACTCAATTGTAAACACCGTGGAACAAGGTCAGATTTTCTTACTTATTGAATAGAATTCCTCCTGTATTTAGAAGGCTTTGCTTTGTTCTTGGCAAGTCAGCACACCTATTCCATCTGCTTCAAACAAAGGTACAAAAATTAACATCTTCTTTCAAACCTTTTTTTCCCTTCAGAAAATTAGCTTTTGATGCAGACGATGTTGTGGACAATATGAAATGCTCTGAAGATTCTAGAAAATTTTTGCTCTAAAGATTCTAGATTTCTTTGATGAAAAAAACAATTATGGCTTATTCTATGCATTCTCATGTTTGGTTTTATCTCATTCTGTGTTTCATGAATATGGATGCTATAAGTTCTTACAAAATTTATTTCGTTGATGCAGCTTTACACTAGGGATACATCAAAAGTTTAGCGCCAAGTTGGATCAAGTAGCAGCCCAGGTGTTGAATTGGTGCTTAAAGAACCTGCTGCTAATGCTGTCCTTTGGGACGACATTAGTAAGAGAAGGGAGGAACGTGTTGTGGACTTTGATGAACATTTGGATGATATTAGCAAATAAGCAGATATACGACAAAATCATTCATTATATGAAATATGCTAGATTTCACACAGAAACACCTAATAATAATTTTATATCCTGATGGAAATAGAAAGATATGTTATTCTGTATCACGGTGGATTTTGTCTTATCTCTTGTGAGTGCAATATATAGTCTTTTTACTAGTTCTCTTTTTGGGATATTATTTGTGGACTAATTGTATTCGTCTATTGCAGGGACTAGTTGAACAACAACCTCTTCAACTAGACTTGCATTTCACTAGTATGCAAAACATTATATTTTCTGTATTGTAATCTACAGGGGGGGTTGGCGACTACAGAGCAAAATTTATTGCCCAAATGCCTGTTTCAGGTTCATTTTTCTATCATTTTTGACAGGATGTAGTTACTATGGGTTATTTCTTTGCAATTTAATTGCAAGCCGAGTCTTTTCTAACTTTTTTTCTACTTCTTAGAGGCATTTCCTTTTAAGTTTTTTATGATACTGAGAGGTTTGGTGATTATTTTTTCCATTATGTGGTGTTTGGAGATTGCTTCTTCAATTGGTCTTTGCTCCATCTACATAATATTCCAATAACCTGGTGTTGCCAGTGTTCATTTTTTCATCTCCTGTTCAACAACACTAAAATTTATTTTTACATTTCCTGTGGCTAGGGTGTTATATTATAGCATTTATGCATTTTCAAATAAATCTGCTGGTACTTTTCCCTGTTGGAGCATTCACTCTATTTCTTGTTCTCTAGGATTATCTTTAGGCTATTCTAGTTTTAGAATAATATATGCAGAGAGTATATTCTCCTGGTTAACTAAGTTGGTTGCTTTGATATTTGTTATTTAACTTTAGATACTGGATGAGATATGTTTCTTTGGAATGTACATCCTATGAAGAGGGTGATTGTCTTGGTCAGAAGTTTTCATCCATTCTGTGTGCATTATCAAAGAGATTTTGAACAATAGAGAGGAGTTATTATGTCTTTTCAGCACTGCTTTAAACAAAATCCTTAAGAATTTTTAACTGATGAAAACCATCTGCAATATTGCTATTTTTCTTGTGCACAAGCTACATGAATGTTCTTTATCCTTGGCTCCCTATGCAGATGTGTGCTTGATAATAAAACTTATCTCCAATATTGTTGCAAGAGAAACTGTTTGTGAGAGATGAAAACCATTTCCATTATTTTAAACAGGGTTAATTTTTCCTTTGATGATGCTAAACGCTGCAATTTAAAAACACATAAGCTTGCACTATAATTATGGACACAACATCATAACTCTAGATAATAATGCAGGGCAACCATCAGCACAGCGGAAAGGGAATTTTGGTTTGTTGTAGGAGTTGCAAGAGTCCTGGTGAACCTATATGCAAAAAGGGGAAGCATAAGACAACACGTGAACTGCTTTTAAAAAATGCCTTAAAGAAATGTGGTCTCACAGTCTGAAAGTATGCAGGTTATGCACAAAATAGATTGTTAAAAGACTTTAGAAGCTTTCAAGCAAATGAGATTGGTAGGAGTATTTATTAAACTTGAAACATGTGTCAGCATCCTCCCTGCGTGTGCCCCAAATGGAAGCTTTGGAACGGGTTATGGACTTTTATCTCAACATAATGGAAGGGAAATTTTTGTCAGATGTTACAGTTGTAAATGCTTTGGTAGATATGGCTCAACTATAGCACTAGAACCATCCTCGTCAAACATGATGCAGACAAATTAGATTGTCATGTATATGAAGAACAATATGCCATTACCTTATTTGAAGCCAAGCTTGATTGTAGAATTTAATTTTCTTGCATGCAGTTTAGAATCATTGTTGAAGCCTACAGTCTGTGGCAACTTGATAACTCCATACTCATGGAGCAATCAGTGTATTTAAGTTTGATCATAAATACATATTACAAGTCAATTAGAATAACCATATTTCTTATGCAAGTGACAAAATAGTTACAGGAAGGAAAATTTATAAATACCAGTCAAGTTGGAAATCCTTTGATCTCTGAGCAGCTGCCATGCCCTCATCAAAATTTGTAATTAGAGAAAACCACCCAAAGTCCAAAAGGATCCCCCCATTCTTCTCTCTTTTTTTCCCTGCTTTGCCTGATATTTTTATCTCCAAAAATTCCCCACTCCCCAAAAGTGACGCCTATCCTTGGACAACCTCCAAGTGTCCTCCTTGGGAAAGGTTCCATGGAGGAGGAGCCTCCACATATCCTCACATATGGTGAGTCATCGATACCTCCAACCAACTCCAGTGTTTATCTCCACCAATAGTCAATCTCCACCAATAGTGGAATCTACTTGGCATGTTTACGTTCCAAGCAAATGATTTTAATAAAACCATTTGATTTTACTTCTGATACTCGAGGTAGCTTAATGATTTTAAAAACCATTAAATTCTTCACTGATACCACCTCCTTCAAGTGCTAGTGCCAATGGAATTGCCTTTATGGCCCAGGTAAAATCATTTTGATATTGCTTGGGGTCCACAATGCTATATTGCTCATTTCGATGCGATTGTGCACAATTTTATAAAAACATTCCTAACAATTTAAAAGAGGCCGTTGATTAGGATTTGATCATAATCCTAAATGCCAAATGCCAAATCAGGCCCCAGCCAAGAGCAATATGGGTGCTCCACTTGGCCACAAACAATCCTCCTAAATTCTATTCACAAATAACCATTCCCAGACATCCTTCACTCATGCTTGAATCCATCCTCTCACCTATGGTATAATATACTAATAAATGCTAGTAACTCCCTCGGTATGACAAGACTACTCCTAACTCCATATAACACTTAAGATGCTTTGTAATCCCTCATTACAATTGCAACTACCCATGGCACCTTGGTACTTTTTAAAACTCTGATCACAATCTTGTAATTCATTCCTTATGACTTCTGTGACAAGGATTCTTTGTAACTCCTATGATACTCTTACAACTTGTTAATATTTTTGAACCACAACTCATGTTTTTGAATATATTTCCTAGTACAAATAAAGTTTTGAGTTTTCAATAATAATTTTATTTTTTACCCTAAATACAAATCAGGATCGTTCCTCTAGAACAAAACTTGATGTTTAGAAAGTCGCTCAATTGATTGCCCTCAAAACTAAATAGCCCAATTTAGGGAATCATCACTGCCTTTAAGAGCAAATTACTGATGGGGATAAGATAGCATTATTGAACACACTAAAATCAATCTCCTACTAAAGAATTTGCTTGTGCTCATTGCTATATCATCCTTCCTCTGATCACCAAAGGGTGTACATAATGTCATCCGTGAACAACTCAATCATGGATGTCATTAGAACTTAAGGATATAGTCAATCTCGTGCAAATAACAATATGCCAAAATTAAGGGTTTGATAGTTGGAACAATTGTAAATTGTAGATAGTAATGACTTTAAAAGCAGAAGGACAACTAGAACATCAGTAAAGGATAGATAGTAATGAATTGAAAAGTAGATGGTCAATCAGGAAAATAAATGAAATTATAAGATATTTTTTTACCCTACTTGTATATATGTCTAGCTACTTATATAATAGTTTTCTTTTACTATGTTTCTATGGGCCCAGTTGCATGTGGACTATATTAATCTTTTAGATACATGGCATATCCTCATCACTCTATCAACAAATGTACTATAAATATAAATAGCAATTTGATAGAGCATATGGTGTCAGGTCTGCTGGGGGCAGCGATCAAGCAAGAAGAGTTGTTTTTTTTGTGCATGAAGATGGAAGCACATAGTTAGCTCATCTTGCTATATAAGTAGATGGGTTTGACCTCATCATGACATGCTTTATGACTTCCTCTCAAACCCAACCACCTCCCTACTCTTTGTATAAGAAACTTCTTTAAGGAGTACCCACACATTTGTTAAGAAATACACAACACCATTCAGTTATCCATGCAATCATCATAAATAAGTATATTGTTCTCCAATTACTCTTTTGTAGTAACCTAATTTGTTTTTAAAACAAATGCTAAATTACGCATTTGGTGCAACACACATTTCAAATAATATTGCAACAAATCATTGACAAATTATGCAAATATAGTGGATGGAATGCTAAGAAGTTGTGAATATTTGTTTCACATGTCACAAACGTTACAAATTATATAATCATCTAGCATACTGAAGAAATTGTTGCCTTTGTTGATGATGGTTTCATACTACAAGGGTTCACTATTCTTATAGTTGACATGTTCATATCGTTTCTATTGCTCTTTTTAATAAAAAAGACTTTACATTTTTTGCATATTGCTTATATGCAATGTATTACTCTTTTTATACTTCTTTGGTGTTGATTGACTAATTGATGCATACGCCTTATCCATTCTACTACAAAAAAAAAAGGTTTCTATGTACACCCTTCTCCAAGAGTTCTATTTATATGATTATTATTTTTGATGATAAAAAAATTCCCATTCTAGAACGTGTGTCTACGACTATTTTGAAAAAAATCAAGAAACTTCCTCAAGAATATCAAAGAAAGATTATAAGGCTATGTCTCTATAAGTATGATCTTCCTTTTTTATATTGATAGATAAGACTATTGACATCTTGAATAATTTCCTTGCTACACAAAATTTCATTTTTCTTATACTATTTTATTTTGAAGCATGGTGGATCCCTTTTGCTTGCTTTGTAACTATGTATGCAAGTCAACCTATTGTAATGCCCTGCCATGAAACCCTAGAGAAAAGCTCAACTAAGCAATGCAAAAAGGCAATTTTTTTTTTTAAAACAGAGAAATATCAACGATAAGCAAATTATGTTTAATTACAGCATCTAAGTTAAACTTTAACCTCTAGGGATTACATGACTACATTACTAATTACTAACATGATTTAACTAACAACCATGGTTTGCTCTAAATCCAAATTCACTGAATGTATACACACACACATTTTGTAATGCCTACCCAAGAAAATATTAGTAAATAACAATAATGAAATTAACAGGTTGATAGGAACACGATTTACAAAATTTTACCTAGTAAATTTCAGATTACATATCAATGTATATCAACGTTTAAGATACAAATGTTTCAGACTAATTTATATACATGTATACACATTTACCATAGTGCCAGATAATCTTCCATACATCAAGTGGAAAGGTACCTCCTTAGCTTCAGACTCCTGCATGGCTATAGTTCTCAACTGCACATCTAATGAAACATTAGTCCTGCATAATTATTAATTACACAATACAAATATCATTTGCATCAAATGACAAGCCTAAGGCCCTAAGGGGCTGATCTAATGTCTCGGGGGCTCATCCAAAATGGCCTTGCCTATGTACGTGTAGCGCAGACTTTGTAGTTCAGGGTAACAAGACTTGGATTTGTAACCACAAAATGTTTTCTTATGGTAATGGTAATAAACAATCTATACAAAATATGAAGGGACATCAAACATCCTTAGCCACAACTAGACAAATCCATAACTAGAAACCATTTAATTAACAATCCATTTTAAATTAAAAGTGAGGTCTTCCACCTCCGTCATTACACACTCAGTCAGAAACCAATCAACTACCTTTCATACCTTCTATAACCATAATCTTCAATTCAGTAAATATAATTTTATATTTGATGAAAAGTCCTTAAAAGAGACATAAACATCAATTGCTAGTAACAATCCAATGATCTTTTAGATATCTGTCCATTATCATGTTTCACATTATCATACTAAGATATAACAATCTTATTTTACAAGAATTATTAGAGGAAGAAAATAAGCTAACCATGATTGTATTAATAGAAAGATAATGGTCAATCTACCTCATATCATTCTCATAAAAACTCACAGGGGAATTACAAACATAATCAGAAGAAATTTAGCCTTATCCAGTAATATGTTTTGTTTAAGATAACTACAAGATGTCAATACCTAATCTACCATCCAATGGTTTCATATTTTGCATACAAGAATGAATTGCTTAACTCTTTAACGAAAACACAAGCTATGTTTAATCAATTTCCTATAATAGTAAGATCATAACTCTAACATGATTACTTTGTTGTGCAAATAAATGTTTATTTTATAATCTTGATAAGATCCTAAATTTAACATTTACAATATTCCATCAAAGACAACAATCAAACTAAAAAAAATTCTATAAACAAAATTATTCTAAAATTAATCTATTTCTTTATTTTCAAAATCTATAATCAAAGTCATTAAAAAAAACATATGTATTTCTTTATTTTCGAAAACATATAGAATACTTTATTTAAATATAAGGAAGACATTATTATTTTAAATTAATTATTAGAAAGGTAAGATTCCCTTTTAAGGAAAGAGTTCTTATTAAAAGAAATACTAAAAAGAAACGGTTTTAAGAAAAGAGTTACCATTTAAGATTTAAAATACATGACTTATAATATTAACACAGAAAATATCACATTGCATACAAAAGCTCACAATTGAATACTAAGACTAGTAGTAACCCAAAAGATGCTAAAATCATAGGTGCTTAAATTATTAATTAATACTATCTTTAGTTACAAAAGAGTATGCAAAAGCAAGCTTATAGCAAGGAACGGCTACAATGATTATAGATAACATGAGAAAAATCTCAAAAGGCAAGCTAAACTTAGTGACTTTATGGGCATTCTATTTAGGATTCCCGCTATGATAAAATACTACACCGTAAATATTATTAAATCTAACGGAATACATAAAAAAATACAATAAGATCCAAATAAACTCCAATTCTAATAAGAAGAGGCAAATAAAATAACATTATTAAACTAAGTTTATGAACCTATTATCTCCACCATTATAAAGGTAACAACGTATTATAATCATCATTCGAATAGCTCCTATAAATATTGAAGAAAGTTTAAGTGTTTCAAATAATAACGGAAGAATCCCCACACCGTTTTCTGTATGGGACGGGGAAGTGAGGAAGAGCTGGCCAGATCTAATAATCCTAAACCAATGCCATAATCCCAGTAAGGTAGAAGAAAGGAAGAGAAAACGCGCTCTCACTAAATGGATTGCCCCGCCCCCTGGAAGGATGAAACTTAACTTCGATGGGGCTGCGAAGGGTAATCTGGGTCCTTTTGGAGCTAGAGTTATTATTCAGGATCACCACGGGAAGTTGATTTGGGCCCTCTCAAAGATGCTGCCCCGTGGCACGAATAATGAGGCCGAATTTGCAGCCTTGCTTGCTGGCCTCCATTTATGCAAGGAACAACATCTAGTCGACCTAGATGTGGAAGGCGACTCCTTAATTTGCATAAACGTTATCTCTACTAAAAACATAATGGACTGGAAGTTGAAGTACCTAGCGGAGGCTATCTGGGAGTACACTGAGTACCTGGGGAATGTATCCTTCTCCCACACCTATCGAGAGGGGAATAAAGCTGCAGACCACCTAGCCAACTGGGTGTGCGTACAAGAAGAGGATGTGATTTTGGCAGACTCATGTGATCCTTGGCTGGGACTGCTGTTAGAATGACCTTTGACAACCTGCCCGCCCAGTGCATCCTCTCGATTAAGATCTCAAAATCTCCTTAGTGCAGTGGCGGCGTACCTGTTTCTCAAACAACAGAGAATCTTTTTCAAGACGACCGAAGGAACAACAAGCTTACTTAAAGAAGTGAATCCTCTGCCCACACTCACTGCTGTAATGGAGATTGAGTGTGAGTGTATTTGCTAGAAGAGGGAGGACAGCTCTGAGAGTTCCGAGGAAGGAGAAGATGAAGAGATGGAGTCGGAAGGAGAAGATCAGGATGGGAACAACGCTGGGCTGCCAGAGGAGACTAAGTTAGAGCAGATCAAACGGCTCTTTACTGTAGATAACATCAAAGCAGAAGAAATCCTACAAGTCATTGGAGAAGCCATCCTCCCAGAAAGCCATGTTCACAACGCAACCATCTACGAAGAGTTCCTGTCAACTTGCGTGCTCATCCTGGGAAGGAAGCATCGAGGGAGAATCCTTGTCAACTCCCTGGTCAAGGAAGACATGAAAGAGGCCGCCTACACTGCCATTACTGCCTTCAACAAAAGGCCTACCAGGGGCTCGATCAGTGGGATTTTCAGTGCGGCTGCAGTCAACAGTGCTCAGGATCCCCCGACTGTTTCTGCCTAGGCTTTGGTCCTTTTCTGTGAAGGCATCTTGAGGAACAATATGGAAACTTTCGCCTATTTCATAGGCCAGTATGGTGACCTCCTGTCCCCAGAACAGGTGGAGAGGGCAGGGGAAGTGGCTGAAGGTCTAAGGGTGCTTTGGTACTTCTGAATGTATTAGCCATTATGGCACCTCCATACTGCTTTAGAAAGCACGTATTTGTATCCTTGATTACTATAAATGAAAGAGAGCTACCCCTATGGTAGTACTTATTTATAAAAAAAAAATAATAATAATGGAAGAAATAAAATAGATCTATCATTAATTGTCAACCTGAGTCCGATTTAGAAAATTTTGTTTTTTTATGATACAGTAACCGCTTATCAACGTAACTGTCTACATGCACACAAAGTCAGAGGCGGTCTTTACAACAATAATTCCTATAATAGCCTTACGTTTAAGCATTATACGTTATATACATGATGTCTTTATAAATGTGAAGAAATTGCGATCTGAAATTTCCAGCAATCACAATTATGGACGAAGGGTTCCTATAACGAGCAAGCAAAGCATAACAAAGATACCAATGTGGTGATAAACAAAATAATTTGTTAAAAAGTGAGTGAAAATGTTTGAGAGGCCGTAGAGTTTTGGCAAGCCTAATGACAAGGTATTTACTCCTTTAGTAATAACGATATGAATATTTCTTCTCACAGGAGGGAAAACGAGCTATCTCTGTAAAGACTGTCACAACAATTAGTAATTCTTAAAATGAACTCCACTAAGAAAGAGTTTTCAACCTTTTCTAAATCGAAACCATCAGAAACACATATAGAATGTATCTAATTTCTAAATAGGGTCGATCCCCTTAAGGAAATTATAGGAGCTGCTAAAACAAGCGACATTACTAGCGACCTCACAATCTGTATTTGGATGCGACTTGGAAAGAGATATAGTCCTACATCTGATCATATGATAGAGGGATTTCCTGCTAGCAAGTAACCTAAACTCCATAAAGCGCAGCTTGAAAGAATGTCTCAAAAAGATGTCGACCCATGGAGCGCATTGGTAGCAGACTAAAAATTCCAATCGAATGAAGATGAAATGACAAGTTTGAGAAGATGCATAACAAGTAATAAATTATAAACAAGACACACAAACTGTTTAACAAAATACCTAAATGAGACGTCGTCATCAGAATACAATGATTGTTGGATAAGCATGTCATGGATTATGCAATGATGCTCTATGATGAGAGCTATTCATCTTTTGTTCACATGGTTAACCTTACTGGATTGTGGCCACAGTTGATAGATATGTATGCATGAATAATCTGAGGGTCAAAACGTCGAAGAGGTTAACACTGTGCTCAATTCATAGTGTAGGATGTAAACCCGGATACTACAACATATGCATGCCTTCAAAGTGTGAGAACATAATAAACGACTTTAAAAAAAAATGAAAACAAAGGCAAGTGAAAACCAAAACACTCAGCTTATTATCCGGGTAAACATATATGCGAATACTGGAAGCGTAAAGTAGATACACGTACGCCTCAAAAGATGTAATCTTATGGAATGCAAAGATCACAGGAAAACACAAAATGGATTTAAGATCCTTTCAAGCACATACATTCGGCAGACGTTTTGCACCCAAGAGAGAGCTGGTAGCCATAAAGCTTTCGACTTAGAGAGATTCCACATGGAATTATCATCTCAATGGAATGCAATGAGAACAAAATAGCCACCGCAAATTTGTTGAGCATGCTATAGAAAATTTTCATACCAACGCAACTGACAGGCATGAATCCAGAGCTTGAAAACTCTACCATTATTCCCACTGTCTGAGCGCAGGTCGAAGCTCTAAATGAGGATATGAACATAATGGAATTTGTTGAAAAAGGTTTTAAAAAAAAAACTTACATCGAACACAAACAAGGAGGCGTAGACAAGGCATAATGATTGGTCATATGTCTCTAAGAGAGATCATACCAAAATAGCCAAAAAGCACACCATGGTCTTATTAACAAGATTAAGAAATGTTCAAGCAATTTCATTTGACAGGGATTAAGCCAGATATTATAGTGGAAAAGCCCTATTCTCCAAACAAAATGAAGGAATAGAAAAAGTTACATTAACGGTTTGCCAGGATGAATTCAAAGAGTCATTATGAAAAGAAGTGCAAAGGTTTCGAATTATACCCACAAAGGATCAGTTGAAGAGAAAGTCATATGAATTTTTGCTCATTCACCTATTGGCCAAGACTATCTTGATTGCAGAAAATTGCACAAAATGGATTGTTAAATACATACAAATCTTAGAAATTTTCACGCAAAAATACATAAACACACGAGCACCTCGAACTTTCCTATCCTTTTGTTTTAATCATCAACAAACTTATAAATATTTACATTACAGAAACCCTTTAAGTGTACTTGTACCTGGTCACAGAGCTTAACAAGAGCAGTAATATCATAGAAGCCTAGAAAACCAAATAATGACTTCTTATTTAGTCTCATTGATCTCCTCCTATCCATTTCAAATTTTTTTCCTCTCCCCCCTTTCAAGATGGAAGAATAATAAATAAAATCTACCACTCCTCCAATAACTCCCACCAACTTAATTTATTTTAGTATTTGCTAAAAATAGATTTTATGACAACACATAAATGCTATCTATTTTATTTGTCACTCAACACAACATTTAATAATAATAATAATAATATATTTATTTATTAACTTAACTACTATAATATATATATATATATATATATATATATATATATATATATATATATTCAATAAACTAAATTTGCATAAAGGCATTTATATTTAGTCAATTATCAAAAATGTCTTTTATGACTAATAATATTATTTTAATGCCATGATTAACCACATCATCAAATAAACAATCCAAACCGAATAATCAAATGCCAAACATACCCAAAGTAAAAACAGAGGGGCACTACACCTATAAAAAATTGAATATTTGTGTTGGAACTAGTTAACACTTAGATACTTATTGACATTTGCACGCAAGAAATATGTATGAGTATATCATAACAATGTTCTCTTTGTTGACAACAATAATGTGTAAATATATTGTCTTTAGATACATGAAGTAAACCCAAAAGGAACCACCATTACTAAGAGGCAACAAAACATGTTCTAGATAACTATTGCCATATTTAATGACAAAAGTTTCATCAATCTTTTATAGCTCCCAAAGTTCTTAAAAATAATAAAAGTCTTTTGGAACAACCCATGATAAAATTTTCAAAAGCATGTAGACATCTTGTTCCAAGTAAATTATGTCATTGCAACTTACAAATGCACTTGCATGAATTTAATGCATTCATTTAATACAAAATGCAACAAAATTTAAGCAATTGTAAAATTAAACTATACTCTCATTTTTTTGACATTATTATTTGTAACCTAGACTGGTTTGCTAAGATTCTATTTGTGACCTATAAAATAGTTATGTACCAAAATACAATCTCAAAACACCTACACACTGTTTGTTAAAGAAACATTTTAAAAGACTTAACAGTTCTCTAATTGCATATCTATAGATCAATCACATTATTTGTTTCTTCACTACAAATGCCAATGAATTAAATGCAAGCCATGTTGCAAGCACATTAGTAAACCATGTTGCAAGACAATTTATACAATGATAATGGTTGACTTGTGAAGAATACAGTTAATGTGGATTGCAAGCTGCCAAAAAAAAGCTACACAAGCATCACCATTGAAAAAAAAAACAATGTTCACTTCTATCCCTCATAAATTACTAGACAAGTTTCCCTTCGATGCATAAATTCCTTATTCCAAAATCACAATCAATATAGATTTACAAAATCACGATAGCTATATGTTAATTCTCTCTAAAATAATGTCTCTTCATTCCCAGTACTTTGTTTAAATTATTCCCATAGGATACTAAAATAGTCTATTGATACCATTGTGTAGATGTCATGTGAATATGCATGTCAGTGATTTTGTAGAAGCATAATCTAGAGGACATGCCATTTGTTGCATTCAATTGTTTAGGTACTACAAGGATCAACAAATTAAACCTAGTCTTTACATTAATTAATTGCAATATCATTCATTTTATTTTCCACTACAACGATAGGAACCTGACGCAATGCGTCTCTTGTTTTATTAGTTTTTCAAATTGAATTGCAACATTTAATTTTTTACAATTGATTTAAAAAACCTTACGAAGTTTTGTATTAAGTATGATTTGACTTAATAGATATAAAGTTAATCATGATAGAGTAAAAGCAGCACATAGAATAGTGGAATTTTTGAGAAACATAATAAAATATAGTAAGAACCTTGAAATGTGGAAAAAATAGAGAAAATGGGACTACCACTACAATTGTGGCCTTCTTGAGGAAAATTTAATAAGTAGAAATGAAGGTAAAGTCTTATTTCCATTCTTTGATGACATCATGTCTTCGTCTAATCATAATGCATTTTATACCTGTGCAATGCAATTTGTGTAGTTCCTTAATGTTATTTATCTCATTTGTGTGACACTGTAGGCCTTCAAAAATTTAGTTCCTTATGTGTTTCTTTTATTAAAATTAATTTTGCAGTGATAATTATTGTAATGTTTTTTTAATAATGCCAATATATATATATTTATAAAGGAAAAATAACTTTCTCTAACCTTAGTCTAGGTTAATCAAATTAATGTTTATAATTTAACATAAATTAATTTCAATTAATAATTAAGAATTATGATAATTTTGTGGGCTAATGTATTTTGAAAATAAATGTTAAATGTATAGAAAATAAATATAACATATAAGGGTATTTGTTTTTATGATTGAAGAATGAACAACCTCGAATTATGTAGCATTGAGTTTTAAACTATCTCTGATATGGAAATGCTACCACTCTATTTGTATATCATCTCAATTTCTACTATTGATCTTTGTTTTGTCTCACGTCACATTTGCAAGTTAGGGTCTTGTCCACTTCGATAGATTTGTCCTTTGTGTTTATATTTGACCTTGCTTAGTGTGCACTTCTATTATGTGGCTCACTTGAGTGATCTCTATGTACTCTACTCTTTTTTCTTAGTATCTAGAGACTAGTGGAAGGATTGCTATTACATTGCAAGGGGACATTTTCACCTAGGTCAACCCCATAAATGTGTGTAAAAAGATTGAAGATAATAGGAAAGATCCCTAAAATGAAGTATGTAGATTCATTACTCCTTTTAATTCACCAAGCTAAGGTATTTCTCTATTAATCACTCCTTGAATGCTTCTAGAATGAGAGAGAATGTGAAAAAGATGATCGATGTGAAATAGATGCAAATGAATGCCTTTAAATACAAGCACATATCATCAAATTGTGTAAATATGTGTTTAGTTGGCTCATAATGGCTAGTAGAATAGGCATGAGTCAACCAAACTTGAATTTAAATTTTGAAAAGGCAGGGGTCAAATCTACACCCTAGGGTTAATCCAATGACTACAGAAATGACCCTAGGTAGATAAATGGTCATGGATGTATGGGGGATGAATATCTATGTATTTATGGAGTCATAAATGGAGACTATATGGGAAGATGTCTAGAGATGGATAATGTGTGTATAAATATATAGGGATGTGTATATATGGGGATATATAAAGTCTAGGAGAATGAAACCAAGTTCACACAAGATTGTGCCATTTGTCAATGTATATGTATTAAGACATTCTCTCAAAATGGGTACAAAATTAAATGGGAAGTGGCCTTGGTATGCAAATTTCAACATTGCATTTTGTTCCCACTTTGAGGTGCATGTGGATCTTAAAATGATAATGTATCTCAAATTATGTAGCATTCACAAACATGCATGTAAAGTAAATATTTAGACATAAAAGGATATCATGGGGGACCATAAAGTAATGGACCTTATGGAATGTGATTGTGTAGTTTATCCTTTAGTACGTGCTCTCTATAGTAACCTACAAAATAGAGGAAAAATATGGAATTAGTAGCTTTTCTCTCACAAATGAAAATAAGGTATAAAATACAAGCTTGCTTAATTGTCTAGGGAATAGGGAAAATAGGAAATCTTCCTAAAGTCGGGAGATTTTTTCTATTTGGAAAGTGATAATGCTATGTTTGGATCAATGGCCATAGGATGGCAAGGTGCACGGGGCACTCGTGTGTCATGTGATGATGAGTATTTGGTCATGATGATGAGTCTTTGTGTAGTATGTGTCACTGCATCAAAGCTCAATATAGGAATATTAGTGACCATGTATTCCCACCTTCAATTGGTTGCATTAGTATGAGGCAAGGAATTGAAGGAGAGGTAAAAATAGTACATGAAATGTATGCAATCTAAAGATAAGCATGTAAGCATGTAGATCATGTACAATAATATAATTGTATAAGTGCATTGTATAATAATTAAGTGTAACATGTAAAATGATAAAGTAAAGTAGGCACTTGTGGGTTGGAGATGACTCTCCAGGGGGAGATTGCCTCCAAAATGGGCAATGTGAAATGGTGTTGTAGTCCTTTGTGTCTATTTAGTATGAAAAAGGTGAATGATGATGACTAGAATGCAAACTAGATCAAACCCTTTTTCATATAACATTCAAGGACAAGACCAAGCCAAATCACTACCAAATGAAGGTGGACTCAGCTGTTGATCTTTTACTCAGGTATGTTATAGATGGATCAGATTTAATTTAGCCTTTTTACCAAACCCCAGGTTAACAATGCAAGAAACCCTAGTTCTACAATGATCAGCTTATAGAAAATAATAAACAACTAAAATCCAAAAACCAATTGCACAGGGATGATCAGAGAGATGATAAAACCCATCTCCCAAATGTAGAGGTGTTAAAAAACCTAGGGTGGGACTGCCTAGGTACTAAAGAATCTATCGAAACTGTAAACTGGAAAGATGTTGCAAATGATGTCCTAATGCTAGATCTGATATCAAAAATGGCAGGAGGACATGGGTGGTACCACCCAAGTCCTTGATGAGGGAATATTTTGAAATTGTTTCTGGATCCCAAAACTCTGATCTTCACATAGTCTTCCTGTAACTCTGTATTTTCCAGATCTCACTCTTGTAACATGGACACAAGAAGATAAAAAGGGGATTGGGGGTTATGGTGTTTAGGGACTTGCCTTAGTCAAATCTCGGGATAGATTTCAATCTTCCCAACACCATTGATTGATAAGAGTGTGTGCCCTCGTGGGGGCAGAGGCTAAAAACAATGATAATGAGATTATTCAAATAATAAGAAACACACAATGATATCATCTATGTGATGATCCCTTAGAATGATGAAGATCCTTCAAATCCTAAGGAGGATATATGATAGCTCCATGCCTGCAACAAACACACAATAACAATACACAAATCTACTCTAGAATCACAATGAATGCTCTTTACTTCACTTCAAGATCTCAAGTTAGCTATCTCCACCTAGGTTACAAATGAACTAAAAAACACACTTATATATGCTTTCCCACTCATAATCATGAATTAAAACTAACAAAACTGACAAGGAGAAACCTTTTGAAAGGTCCCAGGCTGACATGCACTTAGATTAGACCCAACCCAAAAGGTGGGACATGGGTGGTACTGCCTAGGTCCATTAGCCCTATTTAGGTATGGGGTAAGGTAAATGAAGGGGCACATATTCTAAATTTGCTTTGGTGTCAGGCAATTTTGTGTCAGGATAAACATTTGGAATGTATAACATAATCACGGGGACCTAGGAGCTAAACAAAGAGGTAAAAAGACATGTGGATAATTTTTAATCCATAAAAATGTCTAGTAGCACCCATGTAAGCATATAGGGCACTAAGAAAGGCATATGCCCCCAATGTAGTAGCATGAGAAACAAAATGAAAATGATAGATATCTATGAAGATAAATTTACAACCATAAAGATAATTTCCACATAACCCTATGAGAGATATTTATGCAAATAAGTATTCAAAAATCCATATGCAAAAAATAGGCAAGCATACCATCAAGATGACACAAGATGTACCATGGGAAAACCCTCAATGGGGGAAAAACATTGTCTCCAAAAGAATCCACACTCATTGTATTATATCATGAACAAATATTACAATACATAGCCTCCGATGAGTAAGAAAAACATCCTTTTCCTAATGCATCTTTTCACCATTGACTCATCTGCCTAATACTTTACTACCTAAACTTACCCCACATGTGCACTGGTTCTCTTGTATTTTATGCTAAACATTGTATAAATTTAAGTAGTTGTTTACTAATGTAGAATGTCATATCTTATTTCATATTGTTCATTTTACTATGATATATGCTAACATTTATAAGGCAACAAAGATTAGATTGGCATACAACAACTACACAGGCAACTCACAGCAACTGCACAGGCAACCCGCACCACTGTTGAACAGCAAAGGGAAATCCAGCCTATAACAAATAAAGTGAAGGAGACCTATTTGACTTTCCCTTCTATGAAGACGTCATAACTGTTTCAAGCTGAAAAAGTCAAATGTTAATGTGGCATATCTCATTTATTAACTTTGTTAGTTATAGTCTCCTTTTCAAGTTTATAGTTTCTAAAATAAGGAGTCCTCCTCCTACATGTTGGGAGTGGTAGGATGTATATAACCAATTATAATATGTATAAAAACCTACAACCAGACTGTTGTAAGGGGACAGAGAGAAATATATGTTGAAAAAACAACAGATTGTATGTGGAAGAACATAAATTAATATAGAAGTCTATTTTCTAAGAAAGAGTTGATTTAATTAGTAAATCCTTACAAGATTACAGTCACTTGAGCAAGGGCCCACTTCAGGATGACTAGAACCTTGTTTTATATTACAAGTTATATTTTTGTTATTATGTTTCAGTAGATTGTAGCCATTATGTTATATCCATTTCCTTCGTTGTTTTAGTACTTTCCATTCTGTATTACCCTTTCAGCAATGTTATTTACGTTCCTTTCCATTATGTATTTCTCTTTCAGTAGTCATTTACATTCTTGTACTATTTATGTTCAATTCCTAGAAAGTCATAGTCTTTAGAAAGCCTATGTTGTACATACAGTACAGACATCGTGTAAAAGATACATTCTTGGGTTGATAACTAAATGAAGCAAAGTCATGATCAAATGGTTGCTCGATTATTGGATAGTTTATCCATCGAGTTGTGTCTAGCATAGCTGCACCAAACTAATTGAGGATTGATTTGGCCTACCAACCTCCATGAATAGTTATGAATCATCAAGCTCCCTAATTGCACTCCATGTGAACAAGAAAATGAGAATCATGTAACCACACATCCCAATCCATGCTTCCTCTCCTCACAACTGCAACCTACAAGAGAAGCTCAATAAAAATGACAAGCCAACACCACAACTACTCATGTGCTTTCTTTAATAGAAATAAGATTGAACAAAACCACTAAGTGGTATTACATAACCATGTCCCCAAAAACCATGAGCTCACTAAACTATGACCCCATCATTTAATTATTGGTACTAAGTTTTCCCAATGTGCAACCCACATTAAATATTTTTTCCAATGTTACATACAACTTTACAAGTGGACCCAAATAAATATTTAATGTGGCTAAACACATTACATAGGATGCACCACAAATAAATATTTATTTTACATAATTTAAATATCTCATTTTTATGCAAGGTGTACAACACACCTTTTCCAACAATCTAGTGGTAACATGAATCTAAGTAGTAACAATGTGAAATGGAGGAGGGAATGATGCCCCTAATGTCCAAGTGTAAATGCTAAAGATATGGGAAGAGTAGTGCAAAAAGTGGGGGAAGGCATGATGCCCCCAATGTAAGGATATGACAATCAAGGCACATATGTTACAAAGGGGGAAGGTATAATTCCCCCAGTATGGTGTGATAATTCTAAAGTATAATATGGCAATATGGGCTCAATATATAACTCTATGAGTGTGATATATCAATGTAGGCTCAACATGTACAAAATCTAAAAAAGCATGGTATAACATTATAACTCATATTCAATAGTCAATGGACAAACATAAGTATCATACTATGATAAATTTCATGAGTGTGATAATAATAATGTGGGTTATAGACACAACATAATAAACATGAAAATGTACATAATAAGCATAAAATGAAAGGTAACAATGCAATGTAAGAAAACAAAGTGGTAAAAGCATGAGTCATAAAATAAGAAAAATAAGAAAATCAACCCAAGTGGGGAATATAAGGAAAAGGCAAAAGGAAATAAGGCACGGGGATAAAAAAGGTGGGTACAAACAAAAGAAAGACATGTGTATGAAGAAAGGAAAAAGGAAACCAAAATCCCCCCAAAGGGGGAGATTAATCGTGGAAAAAAAATATAGGAGGTGAAATGATTATGAAATGCGCATAATTTGAAAGGCCAAAGTGTGAATAAGAAAAATCAAAGGACAAAAGTGAAAACTAAAATTTAGGTATATATGGATATACACTATAATGATGCTCACAAACCATTGAACAAAATTTTTAAGTGTAGCCTTTGTCTCTAAAGGTACATGACCATGCTCATCAAGTAGGTCATCATCGTCCTAATAAAAATAATTAGATTTATCTTCATTTTATTTTGTTTTTTTCTCTTCTTTTCTTTCCTTTTCAATTATATGTATTTATTCTTGATATTTATTCATTCTAGGAATAAACACATTATCAACATGTATAAAATTAGACACTTCCTTTCTTACCCATACTTGTTTCTTAACTATGGTGTGGTGGAATGACGAGCATTTGGCACACCACAATTTCTTGCTTTGGTTTCCACAGTATTTTGCACATAAATTTTGGGTATTTGTTGGACCTTTGTGATTATGATTTCTCTTATATATGTGTTCTTTCCTTACAGTATCATCATTTTTTGTTTAGGTACATTAGTCTCATCTTTAGGTTCTTTATGCTTTGTTTGTTGTTTTTATTTTGTTGTTCTTGTTGCTCTTCAATCCTATCTTAGAATGCCTTATAAATGCACTCTTCATCCTCATAAAAAGGTTCTTTTGGAGTTGGAACACGTGTCTAAGTAAAGTGAGATCAAATCCATAATTGGTTTAGATCTATCTCTTTGAATTTTTATAACTCCTCCTTCATGAAAAAATTTAACACATTGATGTACCACTAAAAGAATCAATTTTATATCCATGAGTGTCCAATTAATATAAGAATCTATTTGTAGTAGGGATAACATGGCATAGACCTTGTACCTAGTTTGGTCCAAACTCATGTGGTAAGATGACACAACCCAAGGTTTTAATTATCATTCCATTTGTCATCTTCAAAGATACTCTTGAATCAACATATAAATGTGGTTTGATGTGTGTACTGATTGAGAGATCCTTCATTCGTATGTTATGTTGGTTTGTAGGATCAATTAGAATATCATGAATTTCTCATTCTTACATCTTTGCTACAATAGATAGTGGTCCATGATAATTATATTGTGGGATCTCCTTATAATAAAATGTGATTAATGGACTATGAGGAGGAGGAAGAGAAGATGTATTATTAGCTTTACTAGTTCCCACAAAAGCATGATTATGAGATATTTATTTAGTTTCATCCTTATTATCATTTGTATTGTCATCTGTGTCTCATGCTTCAATATTCTTAGAAGAATGTGGAAAAGGATTTTACATGGATTTATAATCGACTATTAGTAGGTGAAACAAATGAATTTCCATTATCATTAATCCCTTCAACTTTTGTCATGTTGTTATCAATGAGATCTTGTACCTTATTTTTGAGACCAACACAAGATTGAGTATAATGACCTTTTAATCAATAAAAAATGTAATATGCCTTGTCATTATATTTCTAGAAAGTGGTTTGTTGGAATCTAATGGACGCATGGGAGGAATAGTGATTAGATTGACACTCAACAAGATTTGAAGAATATTGCCCATAGATTTATGAAGTTTAGTAAACTTCCTAGAAGCATTTGGTTTAAATGAAGGAAAAGTGGAAGTGTTAGCTACTTGATGAACATCTTCCTTCATATCATTACCCTTGGAAACGTTGGTTGACTTTTTATACTTCGAAGGGTATGCATTAATTTGACTAGACAACCCATATTTGAATACATTCTTGCTAGTAATTTGGATTCCACAATTTTCACATGTGCACACAAATCCATGAAAGAAGCAAAGTTATTGAGATATATAAATTGTACTATATTGGTTTAAGTAACCCCTTGATAAAGATGTTTTTTTAATTCTAAATCATGCAAGAAAGTGAAATCATGTCACATAATCACTTTTTATTCATTTTGTCCATATTCACACTCAAATAAATCAACAATTGTAACTCTAAGGCCCATGTTAACTTTGAATTGATTTAGGAACACCTTACTCAAGTTGTTAAATGTGTGGATAGATCCATAAGGAGGTAAAAAGAACCACTCAATAGAATAATATTTGAATGTTCATGGAAATAACTTGGCTAATAGCTTGTCCTCATATAGGAAATATACATGTGCATTCCCAAATTATCTCAAATGTGTGTTTGGATCACCTTTTCCATTGAAAATTGAGGTGCCACAAGGCCCATGGGGAAAGGATGCATAACAATCTCATATGATTGTGGTGCATGTTTAACATCCTTGAATTCCTCACTATCTTGTTTATTTGTTTTAGCATCCACTCTTTTTTCTACTTGTATCTTGTGGATGTTAGGATTAAGGTGCCATCAACCTTGTAAATCCTATGTATTTAATTATTCCTAATATTGTTTGTAAATGCATTCATAAGAGATGAAGGTTTCACTGACAACGATAATGATTTTTATGGGTATGGTAATTAATTATTTATTGGCGATAGTAATTAATTATTTACTAGGAGACATTTACTATTTACAAATCGGAGCATCTTTGGGAATGTAAATGAGGTGATAAGGTCAAAGTAGGCACCCATCTTGGAGTGGCTATTATTGGACTAATTATGACACATATAAGAGAATCTTTGCATAAGATATTGATAGTCTATGACACATGTAAGAACATATCCTATTTATAAGGAATTGTATTACAAACTAGGCACCTAAAATAGAGAGATAATTTGTTAGTTATGACATCTTGTAAGAGGGTGTAAGATGTAAGAGGCTATGTTTAGCATGTTGGTGAGATTCCTGATGTAGACCATTGGAATTTACCCAAATTTGGATGCCATATTTCATGTATTCTTATTCTTGTATGTAATTTCTATATAACAGGTGCTTGAGGAGGTACAAGGTAAAAGTTTTGAGAGTTCACGGATACACAAGTGTAGTTAGATTGAATAAAAATTTGAAGTGAATTCATTGTAATCTTATTCAAAGATAATACACACTTGGCCTCTTTTCTAATGGAGTTTTCTACCCAAAAGGGTTTTCTCCATGTAAATTATGTGTTCTAAGTTTCTTATGTGTTTGTTTATTGATTTGTAGCTGATTTACATTACTTTACATCTCCATTTTGGTATTCTATAGATTAAATTTTAGATTTACAACATAATTTTAGATTTCCATATTGTAGTGTTTTTCCTTCATTTCTAACATTTGTTATTGTTGTACCCAACCAAAATTTTTGCTTCAATAAGGCATTTTGAAACAAGTCTAGAAAATTTTTCGTCAAAAAGTCAAAAAAAGCAAAATTTCTAAAAATAAACATCAGATTAGGTTTTCTGGGTTTCTTGAGATATGGATGCTGGCAAAACTTTCTAAAAATAGAATCTCTAATTCAGGTGTCGTGCTCGATTCTCATTGGTCAATTTTGCTTCATGATCGGCATGGTTTAGACGGAATCTTCAAACGACCAAGTTTTCTCTACTGGGTCATTTCTGCTTTTTCAAAAGGTGAAGCATGAGCTCAAAAGTCATCAACAGAGGAAAGTTCACCTGCTAGAGCTCATCAACAAGTTTTCAATGTTGTTCCAACAACGCAGAACCGACGAACAGTCGTCGACTAGACGATGCACGCAAAATGATGCAAGATGGATCCAAGTTGGAATGAGAGGTTGGAAAATCATAAATTTGACTAAGTCTGGTGAAACCAGGTGCCCCAAGTGGCTTGGGGTGCCCAACCTTTCCCGTGTTAGTTCTTTTTCACGTTTTTCAAGAAACGTAAAAAATGCTTCAGTCACCCTATTTCCAGGTGGTCAAACTTGGTCAAAAGTCAGTCAAAGCTAGGATTCCATCACAAATATGTTCAAACTACTCATATCACCCTCCGTCCCACCTTGACAGTCGTCAGAACGACCGAAATCAAAGATCGAACATGAGCTGTGGGTACGGAAAATGAGAGAAGGTACAAATTTTGAGTTTTTTAGAAATCTAAGTGTTGGGAAACCAGGCGCCCCAGGTGACTTGGGGCACCCAAACTCTCTAGAGTTAGTTTATTTTTGAAGTTTTTCTAGAAAAACGTGAATCTCCTTCCATCAGCGTGGTCCGATTCAGAGTTGATCAGTTTGGCAAATTTTTTGAGGCAAACATAAGGTACAATCAGCTCAATTTTCATCAAGCGTGCCTATTTGCCGGATCATCAGACTCAATTTCATCCCAGTCGACAGAAATTGATAGCCAAACAGGGGCCCTCCGCCACCGGAACGCACACGCAAATTGAGAAATTGAAGAAGTTGCAAAAATTGAAAAAATGGCTAAGTGTTGGGAAACCAGGCACCCCAGGTGACTTGGGGCGCCCAAATTGAGCAGTGTTAGAATATTTTTCATGTCCATAGTGTTTTCTAATAGTTTTGTGCCCAATCTTCGCCTGTTGGTAGTTTTCGGGAGCTCAAACTTGGTCAAACGATGTTAGATCGTCAATCGGAGGCAGGGGATGGAATCTCAGTTGATAGGTCTCCAAAATATCAGGATCAGTCAGCTTTTTCATTCAACAGTGACATTTTTCTGCCTTGTTGAAGTCAGAAACAAGCCATATTTAAGTCAAAACGAGTGTTGAAGTGTCGAAAACGAAAAAAATTGGCTAGCACTTCTTTCAACTCGCGTGTTCGATGACATCATCAAAAGAAGATATTTTTTGTCATCTTGCACATGAAGCCATAGACAACTACAAAATAGGTATTCTTCCTATTCGAAGACATCCACTTGGATTTGTGCTTTAAAAGTTGCTTTCTTCATGGATGAGAGTGAAGTTTTATTCTCACACAAATAAAGTTGTTTTTTCGCCCTAAAGATCCATAAAGACAAGCTTCTGGCTTCTTTATTTCATTATCTTTTGTAGGTTGCATCCAAAGGAAGATTTTTATTTTTCTTTCAACGAAGATTCGAAGACCCAAATGAAGTGTTTTTTCAGTGTTCTTTATAGTTTCAGGTTGAGGAAGCAGGGAGGCTCACTTTTTCAGGGTCCTTGTTTCAAGGGGATCACTTTTCAAAGATTGGACTGGAGCTTTTTCAATTTTCGTCGAGATGGGTCCATCCAGTATTTCATCCTCTTGAAGATTGGGAGTTTTGCTTTTTTTCAGGAATCTACTTTTTTGGGAAAGTCTCAGCTTTTTTAAAATATGACAAACTAGGTTGCTTCAGAATGGAATTATCTACAAAACCCATGTGCCATCTTTTTTCACTTAGAATCTGCTTTTTAGAAGAAATCAGCAAAAAAAATATCAACGGATGACATCACCAAAAAGAAAGAATGTTGATGAGGATGCATTTCAAAAGAAAGCAGCTTTAAAACAGATGCTTTTTGTTTTAAAGCATTTGCTTTCATCCTAAGCTCATCCATTCTATATTTAGAAAAGAAATCACTTTGTGATACTTGGAATATTCTTTGCTTTAAAGAAAATTGCTTTAAAGCATTTGTTTGTTGTATCTTTGTCTTAGAATAGTAATAAAACTTGCGAGTTGGCAAGTTAGGGTTAATCAAGGAGATTTTAGAGTTCCCTACTCCTTTGATTTGAGTATAAATAAGGGCATCCTTGCCCATTGTATGTAATGGTAATTGTGATAGAAAATTTGTTGTGCCTTTTCTAGCCTGCAAATCTTGATATTCCAAGTGTCTATTCACTTTGTGTAATCTGTTCTCTAGTGTTTGATCACTTGTTGTATGCCTGTCTTTTGCTGCAGCATTATTGTCCTGGAGTTGTGCCAACTTTATGATACTGAATAGAAGTCTCATGCCTATTTTGCTATGATATTCTATCTCAATTCATCAAGTTATCGTCATCAGATGTGTACCTTTTTGTAGCTTTCATTTCAGCTTTCATCATTAAAGTACTTTTAGTCTTGTGGTGTAAATCTGGAAGAAAACTGCCTAAGTTTTTGTGTTAACAACCATTCCTTGTCCACTTTCAATTTCCTTTGCTCTGAATTTACTCAGGAGATTGAAAGTGTCGTTAGTCTTTGCTTAGTTGTAGTAGAAGTTTTATAAAAGGAAAAAACCTCTTCTACAGCGTTTAGAGTTTTATAACCTTGTGCTCGCAGCTAAGAATCAAAAAGAAGATAGGCGAAGTTTCATTTAATTTATCTTTTCAGCGAACATCAGCAAAAAGGGAACTCCCCCCTCCAATAGGAGAGCAGTTTATTTGTGCATAGCTGTCCATTTCCAAATCGCATTCCAGAGGTGCAAATTGAAACGCCAACAGTTTTCTGGTGCCCACCGTGGGGCACGAGGCATAAAAATTCAAGAAAGCTTAGGCTTATGTCACAAGAATGACTCTCTGGCGTCCTTTTGCTCCAGTTCAACAACCAAATCTTACACCACCTGTTATTCAACCAAATCTTGTACGAGTGGAAGGAGAGCAAACGGACATCATTAGCAGCCTAAGGAGTTTCATATTTGTGCAAAAGGAAAGTCCTGATCAGTGGAGAAACGCGGCTGCTATCCTTGACGAAGAACACAAAGCGGATCTTGCAGCAGGAAGACCAGTACTACCACCTCCCGCGTGGCAATAGATCCTGGCTCACAGGGTTTATTCAAGAAGGGGAAAAGGCGGTGCTATGGATCCTTTCTTTCAAGATCTTAATTCTGTAGAAGTTGGAGAAGCATCCAACATAGTTCGAGAAGTTCAGATAGTTCCTGAAGTCAAGCAGGAAGAATTACAAGAAGAACCAGTAATCCAGCCTAGAGCAATGGGTGATGCAAATAACAACAATCACAATGATCCAAATCAAAGGCAACCACCACCATTGCCTTGGGGTAATAACATTGGACCTTTGGCCCTGCAAGCACATCATGATCTACCAAAGGGATCAAGGAAGCACTTTCCCTGGTTCCATGGCGATGGAACTCAACATCCCAATGGACACATCTCTGCATTCACAACGGCTTGCGTTGTTTTGCATGTATCACATGAAGATGTTGCTGTGCGTCTCTTCGTTGAGACTCTTGTGGGAAATGCTGCTGACTAGTTCAATCATCTGGAACCAAGTATCATTACAAGTTGGGTAACTATGAGTGAGAAATTCTTGGCAAGGTTCAAGCCTGCCGAAGACGGACATAAATTGTTCACCCAACTCTCAAATTCAAAGATGGAAAATAATGAACCAATGAGGGAGTTTGTGGCAAGGTTTAATCGCCTAGTTACACACCTTTCTCATACTCTCAATCCATATTCGCAAATTCTGTTGAGCAGTTTCACTAATGCTCTACCTTCTGAGGTAGCCTTCTTTTTGAGATCGGCTAATGAAACAGAATTATCCAATGCACAAGAAAATGCCATCAAGTTAGAGGATGACATGATTACCTCTGGCAAGATGAAAACAGATTCAATCAAGCCTCTTGTTCAGAGTTTTGCAAATCCACTATTACATAAGGTAGCAAATGAAGTGACTATCATGAAAAGACAGTTGCCTACTCAGGGGCAACCCGCGTAATAACCATATCAGTCACCACAACAACAATACCAACCACAGCAACAGTACCAACCACAACAACCATCTCAGCCTAAGAGGAACAATTTTTAGCCTTTCAATAACTACAGGCCCAGGTTGCTAGCCCCACCACCAAGACAAGCAGTTGATGCCGCTCAAAATGCAGTGTTTTGTTCCTTTCATGAGACAGATGCACATACTAGAGCCACATGTCCTGAAAATTTAAGAATGAATCAAATCATGGGATATGTTGATGCTGCACCTATTTCCAACATTGTTCCTTCCCCAAGTGCGAATGTTGTCTTACCACAGACGGACAACTTCGATGGTGACTCTACTACGGGATACTTCCAGAATGAACCCGTTATAATGAAAGAAGAACAAGACAATTTTCGTCAATATTCTCTTGCAGTGAATCATGAAAATCTTTCGACTCCTGTGTTTACACGTACTCAACATTTTAAAGCACAGAAAGGAGGAGAGGATAGACAAAGACCAAAAGAAAAGGAGAAGGAAGTGACTTCCACTTCCAATGCTAAGCCACCACATGAAAATGTCCAGGCTGCTCAAAATTTGTCTTCAACGAATTTTGATATAGTGGATTCCATGATGAAGACAAAGGTGCAGATTTCTCAACTGGAGTATCTTCAGGACCATCCAGATCAGCTGGATAGAATTGTTAAGTATGTCAAGAAAGAGACTGTCGTACAACTTACATTGCTTGAATCTTCTGTTCTAGTAGGAGAGAAGCCAAAACCCTTCTATATCTCTCTGTATATAGGAGGCTATAAGTTGAGCAATTGTATCATTGATTCAGGAGCCTCAGACAACGTCATGCCTTTGCAGGCGATGAACGCTTTGGGACTCTCGTGCACCAAAATGCATGACAAGTGTTATCCGGTTGAGTCTAAATCAGTGCCATTGGTTAGACAATTGAAGGATGCTCAAGTACGATTGGCGGCTTGCCCCGAGAAGAAAATAATGATGACTATCTTGGTAGCTGACATTCCAGCCAGCTATGGGATGCTGCTAAGTAGAAGTTTCTACAAAGATCTTGGAGGAGAAATACAATTGGATTGGTCATCTACGACCATTCCTTTAAAGAAAGGTAGTTTCAAATTGGAACCAGAAACTAAATCACAGTTCACGGTGGTGAAATCTCAAGATCCTCAAGCACAAGTGCTATATCAAGAAACAGGTCCTGGTACATATGTTATGATGTCTGAGATAACCTAAAAGAATCAGGAGGTTGTCCATGCAGTTGACAAATCAGAGGAAGAATCTGAAGAAATGTACAACTTACAAAGTTTCTTTTAGGAAGAAGAAGAGTGACAATCTTCTCAAGAGCAAAATAATGATGAATCAAATTTGTTTTTCTCATCTTTCGAAGGTTGGTTTGAAGAACCTGTGTCAGATATATTCAAAGGAGAAGAGACCAAAGAAGCATTGTAATTGGAGCAAGAACAAGATCTTCTTCATTTTGAAGATGATTCATCATTGGAGGAATTTCTCGAAACTGGAGATCATATAGAAGATTCATCATTGGATCTCGACAGTTTTCTACATCACTTGGATAGTGATTCTTCAGTAGAGGATACTGTAAATTTTCTTTTATAGTTCAGCCCGTCTTCATCTTTGTCTGAAGAAGTTTTCATACACACTAGTGAGGAAGGTGATGCCAAACTTTCAGAGGTTATCCATGAACCTGTGCAAGAAAGAGACAATACAGATATGATGAAGTCAACGCGAAATGCAACATATGAAGAGGTTGATGGAGAAGAAGATTTCATGGAATATTCAGTTTTGGTCACTAAAGAAGATGATATTGAAAAATTAGAGATTCTTGACAAATGTCTTGTGAGATATGCCGTATGTGAAATTGATCAAGAAGATGAAGATGAAGAGGAAACATATAACTCAGATGGATTTCTCTTTGATTCTACTTACTTTACAGAAGAAGAAAGATACATGAATGCTGAAGATGAAGTGATGATGGATATTCGCATTGAAGAAGATCACTCTACAGAGGATGACGAGATTCTAGGTAATGAATGGGAAAGTGAGCTGTCAGGTGAAAATGGTCAAGAGTTTGAGCATTCAGATCTTGATGATTCATCAAACTGTGAAGAGTGGATGGATGAAAACACAACCAACAAAGAAGAAGAAGCTCCTGAAGCACTTGAAAAATGGGCAACGACAATTGTGGATCCTATAAGCCAAGAATCAGTAATGAGAGTTGTGTATGAGCAACTTGCGCCTTTTCCAGAAGATGATGCATTCACTGAGTATAAAGTTGCGTGTGTACAAGATATAAATGAAACTCATATTCAATATGTGGTGATAACCATTCCCACAGATATACTTTGGCCACAAGACTTTCCTGTATATCTTCAAAAGGAGGTTCTGTACCTTCACCTGTTACAGAGGTTGCTTGCATTAGAGGAAGATGCTCCACCTAATCTCTGGCATATCAACCAGTTCCTTAGGAACTTCTCGTGGCCTGAACATGAATACCCTTCTGAATTGTGGCTCTTTGAGGAGATGTTGTAAAGAAAGAAAAGTTTTGTGTTACCAAGACAATCTTCACAACTAAAGAGAGATGGTTCTTACTTTTCTGATTTGATTGATGGTTTTATGTGACAGTTCTAATCTCATCTCATCCTCGCTCAGGAAAAAGAGCACGTGAAACACTTTTTGTTCTCGTAATGTGTTTCCCCTTTCTGTAATGTGATCATTATGTCGTAATGTTTTTCCCCTTTCTGTAATGTGACAGTTGTGTTCTTTGTGTTCTAGAAAGTTCCAACTTCTTAGGTGATTTTAGGAAGTCTGGTTTTAGGTGATGTAGGGAAAAGTCTTGTTCTAGGTGATAAGGAATGTGACCTGACTCTATTACCCAATGGATAAGGCACTGGTCCAAGCTTAAAAAAGTCCAGAGATTCTTGGTTCTCCTATGCCATAAGTATCCACCATGGTCCCCAGACAAAGCCAATTGTTGTACCCAACCAAAAATTTTGCTTCATTAGGGCATTTTGAAACACGTCTAGAAACTTTTTCGTCAAAAAAAGCAAAATTTCTAAAAATAAAAATTTCTATTTTTAGAAATTTCTAAAAATAGACGTCAGATTAGGTTTTCTGGGTTTCTTGAGATATGGATGCTGGAAAAACTTTCTAAAAATAGAATCTCCAATTCAGGTGTCGCGCTCAATTCTCATTGGTCGATTTTGCTTCACGATCGACACGGTTCAGACGGAATCTTCAAACGACCAAGTTTTCTCTACTAGGTCATTTTTGCTTTTTCAGAAGGTGAAGCATGAACTTGAAAGTCATCAACAGAGGAAATTTCACCTTCTAGAGCTCATCAATGAGTTTTCAACGCTGTTCCAACGACGCAGAACCGATGAACAGTCGTCGACTCAATGATGCATGCAAAACGATGCAAGACGGATCCAACTTAGAATGAGAGGTTGGACAATCATAAATTTGACTAAGTCTGGTGAAACCAAGCGCCCTAGATGGCTTGGGGCACCCAACCTTTCCTGTGTTAGTTTTTTTTCACATTTTTTGAGAAACATCGAAAATGCTTCAGTCAGCCTATTTTCAGGTGGCTAAACTTGGTCAAAAGTTAGTCAAAGCCAGGATTCCATCATAGATATGTTTAGACTACTCAGATCAATCTCTGTCCCACCTTGACAGTTGTCAGAACAACCGAAATCGAAGATCGAACAGGAGCTGTGGGCATGGAAAATGAGAGAAGGTACAAATTTTGAGTTTTTCAAAAAAAATTCTAAGTGTTGGGAAACCAGGCGCCCCAAGTGACTTGGGGCACCCAAACTCTCCAGATTTAGTTTATTTTTGAAGTTTTTCTCAAAAAATGTGAATCTCCTTCCGTCAACCTGGTCCGGTTCAAAGTTGATCAGTTTGACACATTTTTTGAGGTGAATAGAAGGTACAATCAACTAAATTTTCATCAAGCTTGCCTATTTGCCAGATCATCAGACTCAGTTTCATCCCAGTCGATAGAAATTGACATCCAAACAGGGGTCCTCTGCCACCGGAATGCACACGCAAATCGAAAAATTGAAGAAGTTGCAAAAATTGAAAAAATGGCTGAGTGTTGGGAAACCAGGCGTCCCAAGTGACTTGGGGTGCCCAACTAGAGCAGTGTTAGAAATTTTTTCATGTCCACAGTGTCTTCTGATAGTTTTGTGTTTAATCTTTGCCCATTGGTAGTTTTCGGGAGGTCAAACTTGGTTAAACGATGTCAGATCGTCAGTCAGAGGCAGGGGATGGAATCTCAGTTGATAGGTCTCCAAAATGTTAGGATCAGTCAGCTTTTTCAGTCAATAGTGACATCTTGCCGCCTTGTTGAAGTCGGAAACATGCCATATTTAAGTCAAAACGAGTGTTGAAGTGTCGAAAATGAAGAAAAATTGGCTAGCACTTCTTTCAACTCGCGTGTTCGATGACATCATCAAAAGAAGATATTTTTCATCATCTTGCACATGAAGCCATAGGTAGCTACAAAATAGGGATTCTTCCTATTCAAAGACATCCACTTGGATTTGTGCTTTAATAGTTGCTTTCTTCATGGATGAGAGTGAAGTTTTATTCTCACACAAATACAGTTGCTTGTTCGCCCTAAAGATCCATAAGGACAAGCTTTTGACTTCTTTATTTCATTATCTTTTGTAGGTTGCATCCAGAGGAAGATTTTTATTTTTCTTTCAACGAAGATTTGAAGACCCAAACAAAGTGCTTTTTCAGCGTTCTTCATAATTTCAGGTTGAGGAAGCAGGGAGGCTCACTTTTTCAGGGTCCTTGTTTCAAGGGGATCACTTTTTAGAGATTGGACTGGAGCTTTTTTAGTTTTCGTCGAGATGGATCCATCCAGTATTTCATCCTCTTAAAGATTGGGAGTTTTGCTTTTTTCTGGGAATCTACTTTTTTGCTACTTTTTTGGGAAAGTCTCAGCTTTTTCAAAATCTGACAAACTGGGTTGCTTCAGAACGGAATTATCTACAAAACCCATGTGCCAGCTTTTTTCACTCAGAATCTGCTTTTTAGAAGAAATCAGCCAAAAAAATATCAACGGATGACATGACCAAAAAGAAAGAATGTTGATGAGGATGCATTTCAAAAGAAAGCAGCTTTAAAATAGATGCTTTTTGTTTTAAAGTATTTGCTTTCATCCTAAGCTCATCCATTCTATATTTAGAAAAGAAATCACTTTGTGATACTTAGAATCTTCTTTGCTTTAAAGCATTTGTTTATTGTATCTTTATCTTAGAATAGTAATAAAGCTTGCGAGTTGGCAAGTTAGGGTTAATCAAGGAGATTTTAGGGTTCCCTACTCTGATTTTAGTATAAATAAGGGCATCCTTGCCCATTGTATGTAATGGTAATTGTGATAGCAAATTTGATGTGCCTATTCTAGCCTGCAAATCTTAATATTCCAAGTGTCTGTTCACCTTGTGTAATCTGTTCTCCGGTGTTTGATCGCTTGTTGTATGCCTGCCTTTTGCTGCAACATTGCTATCCTGGAGTTGTGCCAACTTTATGATACTGAATAGAAGTCTCATGCCTATTTTGCTCTAATATTCTATCTCAATTCATCAAGTTATCGTCGTTAGATGTGTAGCTTTTTGTAGCTTTCATTTCAGCTTTCATCATTAAAGTGCTTTTAGTCTTGTGGTGTAAATCTGGAAGAAAACTGCTTAAGTTTTGTGTTAACAACCATTCCTCGTCCACTTTCAATTTCCTTTACTCTAAATTTACTCAGGAGATTGAAATCGTCGTTAGTCTTTGCTTAGTTGTAGTAGAAGTTTTATAAAAGGAAAAAACCTCTTCTGCAGCGTTTAGAGTTTTATAACCTTATGCTCGCAGCTGAGAATCAAAAAGAAGATAGGCGAAGTTTCTTTTAATTTATCTTTTCAGTGAACATCAGCAAAAAGGGAACTCCCCCTTCCAATAGGAGAGCAGTTTATCTGTGCATAGCTCTCCGTTTCCAAATCGCATTCCAGAGGTGCGAATTGAAACGCCAATAGGTATCAAAGCATGGCCAACTTTGCTTCTTGGGTGGAAGAGTGAAGGTCTTCCATGCTATAGTGGGAGTTCTGGTTAAATTTGTTTTACAAATTTGTGTGTGGAAGCCATGGATACATCTACATCTCAGTTGAATATTGAGAAGTTCAATGGAACTAACTATGAGTTGTGGAAGATGAAGATGGAAGATCGATCCTTGAAGAGAGTGATCAATAGCTGGCTACAACAAAGGAGAAGAAACCAAATAAAATAGACCAAAATGAGTGGGATAAGATGGATAAGAAATCACAGGGGACAATCTGACTTTATTTTATAAATTCAATTTTATTAAATGTAGTTGAAGGATCCACTGCATATTCCCTATAGAAACATTTGGAGGAGATCTACCAAGCCAATAATTTGGTAAATAAATTATATTTGAAAATAAATTTGTTTTCTCTAAAAATGAAGGAAGGTGATTCAATTACTGAATATTTAAATAATTTTAATTTTATTTTGAGTCTATTAGCCTCTATTGATGTTAAGATTGAAGAAGAAGATAAATGCATTATGATTCTTTGTTTTGTGCCTGAGTCATGGAAAAATTCCATTCTTGCTATAAGTGCTAATCTTGAAGATCCTAAGCTAGATGCTCTTGTTACAACATTCTCATCATAGGAAATGAGAAAGAAAGACATGGATAGCTCAATGGATGCTGTTAATGTCAGGAGAAGGTCCAAGGAAAGAGGTGGATCTAATTCTCATATCACATGACTCCTCATAAGGAGTGGTTTTCCGCATTTGAAGAATATTATGAAGATGAAGTCTACCTTAGGGATAATAGTTCATATCCGATAGTTGGATGAGTGAAGGTACAACTATGTTTTAGTAATGAGAGGATAAAAAACCCTCCTTGGTGTTTTACATATTCTTGGATTGGTTAGAAATTTAATTTCTACATCTAAGTTAAATGATCTGAGAATACATATAACACTGAAAATCTAAAAATACATGTATATTGTGGCACCATAGATTGGGCCACATAAGTGAAAAATGTTTTAAAACTGTTTTGAATAAAAAGTTGCTTGATGGTTTCTACTATTCTGATGAGTATTTTGAATTTTGTGAGCATTGTGTGTTTGGACCTATGGATAATGATTATTTTGAAAAATATCGATATTTTGTGACCTTCATTGATGATGTTACAAGATATACATAGATTATTTTATGAGACATAAATATGATATTTTCACTAAGTTTACAGAATTTAAAGTCTTAGTAGAGAATCAATCAGAACATAAGATAACAATATTGAGATTTGACAATGGAGGGGAATATTGTTCTAAGGAATTTCATGAGTTTTTCAAGCATGCAAGTCTCATAAGGCAAAAGACTACTCCTTACACACCTCAACAATATGGGGTTGTAGAAAGGATGAAGCAAACTTTGATGGAAAGAGCTAGAAGTATGTTAATTGACACACAATTGGATGAATGTTGGGTAGAAGCTGTGTGTATTGCTTGTTACTTAATCAAGAGATCTCCTTGTAAGACTCTTCATTTGACACATTATGAATTGTGGATAGGTAAGAAACCTTCTGTTTCACATTTAAGGGTGTTTGGCTGTGAGGATTTTGTTCATTTGCCTAAAGAAAAGCATTCTAAGTTAGATCCAAAAGCACAAAAATGCATCTTCATTGGATATGGTGAGAATGTTAAAGGTTATAAACTTTCAAATCCTCTAACCAAGAAAGTTCTATATTCTAGAAATGTGAATTTCAGGGAACTTAGAGCTATTTCTGATCCTAAATAGCCAAAAGATAAAAAAGATAGTGTATTTTGAAGTGAAGCAAGAAGATGCACATAAGGAAGAAAAAAATGTTGGATTTGAGGATGGAGAGGAAGAAGAGGGTTCAAGTGGGAGTTTGAGTAGAATGAATATGAAGTTATAGAAGAGGTTGAGCATGCAAAAGAACAAGAGGAAGAATCCCTTAATCTACCCTTAAGAAGATCCAAAAGACAAGGGAATCTAGTTGATAGGTATAGCCCACCAGATTTTTGTTGTCTTTTCTTTCTTAAGTATTGATGATGAACTAGATCCTATAGGGAAGCTATTCCTATAGATGATAGTGAGTCTTGGAAAAATCCATGTAGGAGGAGATGGTGGATTTAGATTCTTGTGATACCTAGGACCTTGTTCATTTTCCCAAAGGAAGTGTTGTGCTCTTTTTCCACAACACACCCCATTTAGGCATGGACAAATAGGGACCCCCTTTTTTATTTGATTTTTTGGCTTCCACCTGCTTCTCACTTTGTGATTTCATTTTTGAAATATACCCACCTATCAGGCTGATGGGGTTTATCATTCTCGAATGATAGTAGAAACATTCTCAATGCCCCAGTAGTCCTTTTAAGTGGAATTAACCAATTCGTTGGGTTAGTCATGTTAGCATGACTATAAATGATATCCTGAATCCCTACTCTAAGGGACAATAGGTGTGGTACTATGAGTCACCACTGTAGGGCTTCAGAGTTTGTCCTCTCTATATGATCGAGGGTATAGCTCTGAGGGTTACCCGTGATGCAAGATCTGACTAGTGCTCTACCTACCCCTGGAGACACATTTATGGATAGGTTCCCTAATGATAGAGGGGGGTTTATATTGCATTTTGATCAACCATAAATACTCATTTAGTCTTTGCATTTTATGATCTAAGCTCCTTTGTAAAGCTTTTGTTGAATTTTGAATTCCCATTCCAAGCATCTACCAAAGAGATTTAGTCTATAGGAAGGTATCATACACATTGAGCTTTGCTAATAAAAGACTTCTTCGACCATCACATCCATTCTACTACCTCCTCAAAACCAGGTAGGGTTTTCGCAAATGCTTCCATTTAATTTTGTATAAAGATGGCTAGAAGTATGGTACTTTTATTGCATTGTATCAAGTATTTTCTTTATCCCTGTATGAGTTCAGGACATGTTCCCTTGGTGTTTTCCCTGATTTTACTCTTTATCTTAGGGTTACTTTCGAAAGAATGGGTTCCTTATTCATCCCATTTAGGTGTAGCATGTTTTACATTTTCCCTTAGGTAGCGCAATATTGGGCCAGAGATCCACTAAAATCCCTTAACATTGTTTTAAATCGGTCTAAAATGGTTGCCCTAGTTATTTTCACCACCGAACTCCTGATCCTTGATCTCCATCCCCTTTAGCTTTATCAGGATCATCCTTGCAGCATTTCACTTGTATACTTTGCCTAAAGTCATGAGTTAGGAGTCATCCCCACTTCTGATAGTTACCCTGTGCAACTCTATCAGGATCGGGCTCATGAGTCTTTCCTTTGTCCTTTACAAAATGGAAGTTAAGAGAACTAAGTTGTCTCTAACCCCCAATTCCTGACGTTTACCCTTGTATAACCTTAGTGTGATTGAGCTCACGAGTCTTTCACTTAATCTTTGCAAATCCAAAGTTAGGGATACCAGGTCATCCCTGATCCTCAATCCTCAACCAATTACCTTTGTATAACCTTAGCGGAGTTGGGATCACTAGATGGCCATCTACTCTTTACTCTTTACTATCTTTGGGATGAGGAGGAGATTAGGCCTGAAGCCTGATCCCTGATATGTTGTTCATATAATAAGAATAATCTCATTTGATATGATTTAATTAAATCTAACTATTGCCTTTCTTTTAGAACTATAATCATGGAGGAGGATGCACTAATCAAAGAGCTCAAGCACAATTACAAGGGATACCTCCCACCATACAAAATGCTCAGCCAGTTCTCCAAAATTGGAGACATAGACGTAGGAGCTTTAGACATTCGAGCTTTTCAGAAGAAGGTTAATACAATAGAGGGGAGATCCTTCTAGGCTCAACAAATGGTCATATCTAGATTAATTCAAGCAGCATCCTTTCCCATCTCCCTCCAATCCCCAGAGTTGGTCCTAGCATGTGCCAAGGTTTATAAGTCTGGGAGCAAGAAGATCATTAGGCCAACTAGACATGTCATTGTGGACATCTCTTTCGACATGATTGACACAGTCCTTGGAATTCCTATCTTTGAGTCCTATAAGAAAATAACACTTACATCAGTAGAGACCTTCTACTCCAGCAAGCCCAAAACTGCTACAACTTATATTAATTAATGGTTCCTAGAAACTCAGAGGAAGCATCCAATGAAGATGGCGGTAGTGCAACCCATGAGTGAATTTAGAGAGGATGGAAATGAGTTGATCTCATTTCTTAGTTGGGTGTTTTGCATCCCCTCCTCGGAGAAGTGGCACCCTTGGATGCGTTACTTCTACATGAAGGTGATTGAAGGGAAGCACATTGATTGGGGGTCCTTCATCAGTAATAAGATAGATGAGAAGCTATCCACAGTCGAGAAGACATGAGAGTTCTATATGACCTCATATCTTATGTACTTATTAGCTTACCAAACCAATTTCTTGGGGCTATAATAGGTTGGATCCCTCCAAAAGGGAGAAGTATTGGTTTATCAACATTTTCCATAGCTAGAGCTCCTTGAGAGCCAAAAACATTATAAGGTAGTTAATGACGCCTTCATCTATGCTATTGTTAGAACCTTGGAGAATGAATACTCTCAAAGGTTGTCTCCAGAGGCTTGTGATGAAATGGCTAACTAGGGACATTGGTATATACAATTCAAGACCTTTTCATACATCAAGGTAATGGGCTACTTAAAGCCTCCATACAAGCTCCCTATGTACAGGTAGTGATAAGGCTATATTACTAGAAATCTGCAGGGAAGTGTCTAAGGTGTATAAACTCATTGTTGGAAATAATAAAACCAACTTCAAGTTTCCTATCAAGATAGGAGGATACACCTACCCAAGCATTACACAAGTAAAATTTGTAGAGTTAGAGATGGCACCATGGGCCCTGGACTTGTTCAATGTCACTAGGACAAGGTTTGATCTGATTGCATGGGTCAACCTCCTCATTAGAACATGGTACAAACATGAAGATGTTGTCGAAGATCATTGGGCTGACTACATGAATGATCATGAGGTCAAGCTAAGAGATCATTTCAGGCTGAACCTACACCTGGTGAAAGTCTGAACCTATTGGACCTCCCAAAGGTCCCAAAGGGCATGAAAGAAGATGGTAAGATTATGGACCCCATCTATGAGTAGAACAAAGTATATAATCAGCCATTGGATGATGTAAACTTGGGGCAGAATGAAATTGCTTCTTTCAAGGATAGGGACCAAGCAGTGCTAATACAAACTAAAAAATGATTTCTCAGACCATACCCCATGGTGGACCCCTATCCCTCCAAGAAAAAGGAAAAGCCCAAGAAAACAATCCAAGGTGAGTCTTTGCAAGGCACAAATGGGACCAAGGTAATTCCCATTGTTCTTGAAGAGAAGAAGACTACCTGTGTTGTTATTGCTGCTAAGGAGAAGGAGAAATCTAAGATATAATTAGTAGACTCTAGTGAAAAAGAGGAGGATCACATTCCCTTGAATTCAAAGGAGGAGTCCAACTCTCCACTGAAGGAGTTACTATTGCATCTACCCCTGCAGTCAGGTAGACTAATCATTCCTCTCCTCATCTAGATGCTAAACAATCTTCACCTCCTCTTTCTATAGTTACTCCTCCCCAAGGGCTACTTGCCACTTCAACTGCATCACCAAAGACACAAAAAAGAAATGATCAAATGGTAAAATCTCTATCTTCGTAGGAAGAGGTAGGGTCAGAGGACATATTGGACTTAGACAAGATTGTCAACTTGGCTACCTCTTCTCCTTTGTAGGGTGAAGCATTCAAAGATTTTGTGAAAATGGTGGTATTGACACCATCACCAACAAGGTCTCCACCAAATGTGTCATCACCACCACCAATTGACAATGATGGTCAAGGCCTTCCTACTTGGCTAAATGCAGTGGTGGTGAAGAGAAAGAAGGTGTACACAAAGGATAAGGACCTAGCCACTTTTGCTTAAGTCATCCAAGAGAAACCAAAGAAGAAAAGGGCTAGGGTTATGTCCCATGTCACAATGGATCAATAGGGAGTAAGAACAACACATGTAGCCACACCTATGAAAGATAAGGAGGAAACAACCATGACCCTGACTGACTATAGCATACAACAGGTGACCTTGGGGCACCAAACTAGAGAAGAGCATAAACATGCCCTAACTGATTCTATGTCAGCCATTTTGCCTTAGATGAAGAAAGATGAGGACACCAAGGAGGAGATCAAAGGGAAAATTGCTCAATTAACAGCTTATATCAAACATCTGGTTGGGCCCATTAATTTAGGGCCATTTGCACCACCCTAACTAGAGGCCCTCAATAAATACAAACAGCCTATTGACCCTCAGGGGATCCTTCCCGTAGCCATAGCTTAGAATAATTCATTGGAGACCCTTGGGGTAGAGATCATCAAGAAGGACATGAAAGCTTATCATACATTAGATGTTGAGAATGAAGAAATGGTGGTATCAGAGAGCTCCATCAACAATGATTTGACTATGTGGGAACATCTCCCTATCTTACAGAAGATGCAAAGCACTACTTCCACACAAATCATTCAGATGGGTGTGGTTAGTAGCAATACTATAGGTTTGCCTAATGAATGGCTACTTGCAGGGAAACACAGAGCCAAAGTGATGAGGAGGTGTAAGGATAAGCTAAAGACCAAGATAGAGGCAGTTAAGGAAAGGTTGGCTAAGGTAGAATCATTGATTTCATATATCCCTTAAACCTTCAAGGATCCTTCTGCCATTGTTTTTTCTTCTTCCCACTTGATCAAGGAGTTTTAGGGGTTGTTAAAGCAATGCCTTACTGAGTAGGGAATTGATGACTTGATGAAGATGAAGGCCCTATTTATGGAACTCGATGACCAATTGGCTGAGATGATGAAATTACAGGAAAAGGTTAAGAAATCTCGCTCTTCCATTAGAATAAAAGATAAATACCACCAGGGACCATGCACAAGAGAGGTTGCTACTGCCATCTGGGTTTTTCAAACTCATGTGCCGACAGGAAATTGATTTTTATGTAATGAACAATGTTATGTTTTTGAGGCTAACCCACTTAAGGGGTTTTTGGCTGACATATGCATATTTCATATTGTAATTTTGAGAGGCTCCCTATAAAATAAGGGAAGTTGTATTATTTGAAAAGGGGAGGGAACATAGAGTCCTTGTGCTTGCACAAGCAATTTTGTAATTTTGATGGCATGTAAGGGGCAAATTTAATATGCATTTAGGGTGTGGGAATCTTGCTCATTTGTAATCTGCCATGATATTGTCAATTAATAAGGCATCTTGACTATCTCTATGTTCTTGCCCATTGGTTGTAATGTATCTATGTTTTCTTTTCTTTGCACATGATTTATGTTGATGAATCTTATACTTAATTGCCAAATCTTCAATATAGTGGTTGGATAGGGTTTGAATTTTGTGCATGTAATATGGTGTTTTCATATTCTTGTTCTTATGCTGTCTTTCCTTAGAATCTTGCACTTACAATGTACATGATTGTGTGAAATATTGGTCATCCATTGCTTGTTTAATTTGATCTCATTAACTTTGTCATGTGAAGTGAAAAACTAGGTGTAGAGGTTATAGTAAGCATGATTTTTCCACAGTCCATGAATTAAGAGGGATAGTGCTTCTGGATTAAACTGTGTATGTTTTTGCTTCAACGTTTCGGATCATGCACAATGATCCACCATTAGGAAGAGGAGAAAATGTGCTGGATATCAAACATGACCTTATAAAGGAAATGAAGAGGGGGATATTACAAGGAACGCAAAATGAAGGGAGGGGATGGGGAAAAAAGAAAATAAGAATTAAACTAAATTCAAACTTGAAGTATGTGAACCCACATAAGCACAAGTATAAACAAATAACATAACAAAACCAAAAAGTATATGTAGAAAAAATATATATATGAGTAATATATAATAACAAAATGTATAAATAGAAAATGTATCTATGAATAATATATAATACATATACAATATATAATATATAAAGATAATAAAGATAATAAATGAAATATAGACAAAATGTCTAAAGAATACAAAATATAATTATTGAATATGTATAATAGTAATATAATCTGTGTAAAGTATAATAAATAATATGAAAATATGATGCATGTAATATAATAATATGTAAAATGTATAATCATTAACAATAATATTGTATATATATATAGACAAATAGACAAAACATAATGTATATAATATAATAATATATAATATATATATAATCAATCAAATAATAACAAATAGTCAAAATGACATACAATAAAAACAAAAAGGAACAGACCAACCATAAATAAAAATGAACATCACCTTATTAGACACAAATATACCACACATAAATAGGCCAAAAATTATATACAAATACATTGTTCACTTAGCTACTCCAACACTGTTGTGACCTAGCTTATAAGGACCTTGGGGTAATCATAACATCAATAGGTTTCCTTTCAGGAGAAGTAGAGTGTCATTCATTTTACTTGGAGTTGATGTGCCAAAACAACCATCAATAGAACTGGTGCTAGAAGGAGGGTCTAATCAATCTGGATTCACCTAGGTTTCCTCTGGCTTCTGAAAGAAAAAGATTAACTAGAGCTAGGTCAGATGGAGAAACCAAATTTCAAGAGCTCCAATACCACTAGAAAATTAGGAGTGACCATGGTAAGAGAAGGAGAATAAACACTAGGTCAGTCAACCTTGTCAAATCTAGAGACCTAGAATCCTTCCCCGAAGAACCACCTCAAGTACCAATGGCTACCTTATTTGGAGTAGACCTTTCACCCTCTAGCTTGTAGGGGACCTCCATGATATGCCTAAATACCCTGAGAAATTTTGCTCTAAGTATATATATGGAGAGAGTAGGAGTGCAGAAGAACATGTTCAAGCTTTCAAAAAAGTCGTTAGTAGAGCTAGCATTCCTCATCTAGATGCGGTCTTGAGACTCTTCCCTTACTCCTTGGGAGAGGTTGCTTATTCATGGTATTTAAGTTTACCCTCAAGATCCATTGTCACATGGGAACATTTAGAGACTTCTTTCATAGACCAATTTAGGGTATATATAGACCCTGGTACTATATACCAGTAGTTTTCCACATAAGATACAACCCAATGAGCCTTTAACCATGCTTAACACTAGATTTCAATACTCTACAAGAGACTTGCTCAACCCTATGTGGTCGATGAAGCGGCTACTATTCAGACTTACCTAAGGGCCATCAACCCTTTTACAATAGTATTAATCAGTAGGACTCAGAACCCTACTGCCCTTGCAACTATCTATACCGAAGCCCTTAAATTGCATAGGGAGATGTACCCTATCACTGAAGGGGCATTTGGAAATCTACCTTCTGTGGGTTTCCCTGGAATGCCAAATCAGATTCCTACCATAAATAATGCTTGTACCAACAACACTCCTCTGATGAGCCCAATTCCAAGTAGTAATCTACAAGGGGGACCTCAAATCAGTTATGCCTAACCTCTGAACCAAATTGACCCACATTCTATGTTGCCTAACCTAGGGCAAGTCTACAATAACCAAGCTGCATCTAGTATGCAGGCAATTCTTTTTTTGATCAGCCTGTGGTAAATCAAGAAAACATACTCAACTCTCAGTACACACATCAGGATGGTACACTTGTAGGGACACCACAACCCTACTCATCTCAAACTTCACATCTAACCTCAGAATTAGAAGCTGTAAAGAAGACACTAGCCCAAGTCACAAATGAACTCACTAGGTTGAAATTCAACCCCACACACACTTATAATCATGGGGATTCCCACCAAAACCAAAATAACCAGCACCAAAAGAACAATGGTCACAATAGAACTTTCAACTCCCAAAGACAAAATAGACCCTAGAATACAAGGCCAAATAATGGGGGAGTATTGTCTCCTCTGGAGCAAACAAACTCAGTGAATTACATCGAAATAAAACCTTTACCACATTGGTGTAGATTCCATGATACTTTGGTTCATTTTGAACTCAGTTGCCCTGAGATGTCCAAAATGACTCATATTTTTTAGGCTGACAAACATATACAACAAGAGGAAAATGACTCCCACCCTAGGGACATAGGAATTGCTATGCAATTGGACACCTTTATGTTCCCCTACAAAGAAGATAATGAGCCTTAGACTGAAGTTCAAGCCTCAATCAAGTTAAGAGCAACTATTACTTAAGGAACAAAGGCAAATACCCCCTCACTACATCCACTCCCCCAAGATATAATAGTGTTCCATCTGACCCTAATGCAAATAGAAACCCAACTCCCCTAGTAGGGCTAGCAACTAGGTCATTTAGATCCAACCAATATATGGGACAGGGTTCAGCCAGTTCCAAATACGATTTGGTGGAGGTCATGAAGAAAATAAAAGCTAATATGTCCATGTTGGATGTAGTACAAAAGTGCCCTACTCAGAGGGAGGTATTACTCAAAGTCTTAAAGGGGGAAGATCAACCAAAGTAGGAAGGTATAGATAGAAAGACTTCCATTGAAGATGTTTTAACATCATTGTATAAAGAAAAAGTTGGTGCATTGTCATTCTTTCTTAGTGTCAGAATGGCTGGGAAGAATATGCATAATTGTCTAGTTGATTCTGGAGCTTTCAAGAATGTCATGCCCTATTCTATATGTCAGAAGCTTGGCCTCACTCCTACTAAGACAAATAGAAATGTGGTACAACTAGACAAAATAAAAGTGAAGGTTATAGGAGAAGTCAAGGATGTTCATATTTAGTTGGTATAGGATCCTTGCATTCAGAGTCACATTGATATCCAAGTGGTGTAGATTCCTAAGTTATATGGTATGTTGTTGAGTAGAGATTGGACTAGGAGTTTGAACGGTTATGTTTCTATGAACTTCTCTCATATGTGGGTCCCTTGGAAGGGAAATTCTAATCAAATTCAAATCCTTAGGAAACCCAGGTTGAAGCAGGTGATCACTAAATATATTGTGCCTAATGCAGTGATCTTCGTAGATGTGGACTTAGGTGTCTATAAGGAAATCATGATGGGACTCACCATCAAGAAGATTGACAAGAACCACCTACAGGAGTTCATACAGAGGCTATATCAGGACAAAGGGTTCATAGGTCCACATACCTAGACAACTGATCTTCCACTGCCGAACCGGTGCAAAGTACATTAAGACTCCCATTCTGAGCTATCTTGTCTTGAATGCCTCACTGCAATCAGCATCATTGAAGAAGGGACAAAAGTAGATGATGAAATTTAAGAAGATGGAACCAAAGATATAGAGATGCCTTTGGAATCTCCAAGGGAAACAGTGACAATCCTACATAGTGAGATTGAAAGGATAACCAAACAATTTAAAGAGGTGCCTCCTCAGACAAAGCCTATTCAGAAATCATATCCTCCCTACAATAGTGACATATGGACCCTCACGTTTGATGGTTCAAAATGTAAGCAAGGTTGTGGGGCTGGAGTCAAATTGGTAAACCTAAAGGGTAGGACATTCTTCACATCCTATAGGCTACAGTTTCCTTGTACTACCAACATGTCCAAGTATGAATCCTTAACAAGAGGATTACTATTGGCTCATCAGAAAGGAGCGAAGCTGCTACAAGTACAAGGTGATTCCCAGTTGGTGATCAGGAAAGTGAGGAGAAGATATGCTTGTCATGACAAAAGGGTAGTGGCCTATAGAAACAGAGTTTGGGATCTCATTGAGGATTTTGACACTTTTAATATAAGATCCATACCTAGATGGAAGACTTAAATAGTAGACTTGTTGGTAATAGCAGCTAGTACCCTAGAACCCATGATAGGTTCAAAGATGAAGAGATTCTTAGTAGAATTGGTCTTGTGTCCAGCAGTCCCAAATAATGTCAGACACTTTCAGGTATTTGAAGATGATAAACATATCCTTGATTTCATTACTAACACTGGTGTCTTTGAAATGAAAATCATTGATGAATGTGATCGAGACCCCTTTGAGATCAATAAAAGTGAGATCATCAACCTAAAAACTAACAACATTCCCAAAGGACTGATAACGTTGGAGAGACTATTTGATATGGATCAAAAATCAAAGAAAAAATGTAGGATGATTTAGAAGGTCATAAATACGATACTATCAATCTCAAAGACGAGTAGTAGGTCAAGAATGTTTTTATTGGGAAGGCCTACTGCCGTGAAGAAAGAGAAGGGATCATTCAAGCAGTGAAGGAATTCAAAGATGTGATAGCATGGAGTTATGAATATCTTAAGACCTTTGACACATTTATCTTTCAACATACTATTCCTTTGAATCCTAACTCCAAGAGTTTTAGACAGAAACTCGGGCATGTTAATGCCTTTCTAGAACCACTGATATATAAAGTATAGAAACTGCTATCTACCAGGATTGTCTTCCCTGTCAGGTATTCCACTTGGGCAGCCAATCTGGTTCCAGTGTGAAAGAAGAACGAAGAGATAAGGCTTTGTGTAGATTTTTGAAATTTGAACAGAGCCTCTACAAAATATAATTATCCAGTCCCTTCCCTCGATGAAGTTCTACAGATTGTCATTGGCTCTTAGATGATGTCCTTCCTCAATGGATTTTCATGATATAATAGGTTATGATTGAAGAAGAAGACCGACTGAATACCACTTTCACCTATAAATGGGGTAATTACGCTTATAGAATACCCTTCAGTCTGATCAATGCAGGTGCCACTTTCCAGAGAGCCATGGACATAGCTTTTAAAGGTCTGGTTGGAAAATACATCATCATCTACATGGATGATTTGACTATCTTTTCTAAGAATCAAGCTGACCATGTAAATAATTTAAGGAAAATACTACAAAGGTGCAAATGTTATGGAATCTCCTTGAACCCAAAGAAATGTATATTCGAAGTAATAGAAGGGAAACTCCTGGGACATATCATATCTAAAGAGGGAATCTCTATTGATCCTAAAAGAGTGGAAGCTATCCAGAAGACCCCCTTGCCTAGAAGCAAAAAGGAGCTCAAATCCTTCTCCAATAAGATCAATTTTATTAGAAAATGCATCACAGGATTTGCTGAAATAGTTAAACCATGGAATGACATGTTAAAGAAGGATACAAAGGTAGAATGGCTCGCTAAAGCCAAACAAGCCTTTTCAAAGATCAAAGGTTCTATTGCTCAAGCACCTGTATTAACTAGTCTTGATTATACACTTCCTTTTTACATCTATTCTTTTGCATCTGAAGCTTCTTGTGCAACCATTCTAACTCAGAAGAAAGGGGAAGGAGACAAAAGGCTCATTACATTCATGAGCTCCCCTTTCAAGGATGCAGAGGTCAGGTATCCCTACATGGAGAAAAGTCATATGCCTTGATTAAAACAGTTAAAATTTTAGGCATTACATATCAAGGAGCAAGGTTCTGGCTATTGTATCAGACAGAATCATTAAGTCTATGCTGATGCAGAATGAGATGGGAGAAAGGAGAGGAAAATAGATGATGACCTTACAATAGTTTTATTTGGAAATACATCCAATGAAGTTGGTTATAGGACAACGATTGTCTAAAACCCTAGAAAAACCTGATATGTTTATTAATTGTCATCATTACTCAGTGGAAAGTATCGCCGTTGATCGTTGGTATCAGGACATAGTGCAATATTTGTTGAGTAGCATGTGTCTTGATCATATGAATTCCACTCTGAGAAGAGCATTGAGAATTAAAATTTAGAAATACATGATCAAATTAGGAGTCCTATACAGAAGACATTTTGAAGGATTATATCTCAGATGTTTGAACAAACAAGAAGCAGAGTAGGTATTGATTGAGTTTCATGATAAATTTGGAACCGAACATGGATCAGAAGATGCTACTACACACTATATACTTAGAGCATGATACTATTGGCCCCATATCTTCAAAGATGCCCATGAACATGTTAGAAGATGCCATATCTGCCAAACTTCAGCTTCAAGGGAAAGAAACCCTGCCATGCCCTTACAACCTATGTATGAGGTAAGACCGTTTGCCCAATGGAACTTGGATTTATTTGGTATGATTAACCCTAGTTTTTCTGTAGGGCATAGGTTTGTCTTGATAGCAAAAAACTACTATACGCGGTGGAATGAGGCGTTGGCTTTCAAGGACTGCACCACCGACACAATCACCAGGTTTTTGGAATAACACATCATTACCACATTTGGTATGCCTTTTTCTCTAGTTTATGACAATGGCCCTACCTTCTCATCTACTAAACTTTTGCAATGGACTTTCAAGCATGAGGTAATTATTAAGTTTTCTTCCTATTACTATCCTCAAGGAAATGATGTTTTTGAATCCACAAATAAAAATGTGATTGATGTTATCCAGAAACTTTTGGAAAGAAACCCTAGGGATTGGCACACAAAACTAAAAGTTGTATTATGGGCTGATAGAAGCTAGGTGAAATCTTCACTAGGCACTTCTCCCTATTAGCTAGTTTATGGTTAGAACCTTGTCTTCCTAGTGAACTTGAAAATCCCCAGCTTACAATTTTCTAGGGAATACCTAGGGACATAAGATAAGATGGAGGCTAGGTTACTGAACCTTTTAAACCTAGAAGAGAAAAGGGATGCTGCCCTAGAACACTTTGTTAAACATCAAGGGATAGTCAAAATATGGTTTGATAAAAGGGCTATAGTTAAAGCCTTCATGATTAGTGATTTGGTTCTCATGTGGGACAAAGCCAAAGAGAAAAGAGGGGATCATTTAAATTTTGACAAACTGTGGTTACGACCCTTTCATATTGCTAAGATTCTTGGGGAAAGCACCTTCTACATCAGCTCTCTTTCTAAGAAACTTGTCCCATTGCCAGTTAATGGGCGGTACCTCAAGCATTACTTCCCAAATTAGAGAGGTCTGGCAAAGAGACCCTTTGGTCTCTTCTGTACATAGTTAGGTTAGAGGTCTTGTTTTAAGTTTCTTGGTTTGCCTTGTTTTGTTTTCTTTTTACATTGTGTGTTTTCCTATTGTCTTTTGATTGCATAGTTTTCAAGTCCACAGTCTATTTGTGTGCTATTAGTTCTTTTTTTATTCTGATTTTTGAAAATGAATCTCAAGTTTATTACTACAAGCATTTACTTTAGGTTCTCCTCTGCTTATTAAGTGCTTTTTTTTGTTGGAAGAAGGCTTGTTTGTATGGGATCATTATTGGAAGGTGGTTTTCTATCATTTCTAAGTCAAGAAATTAGTCATTTTGTTAGAATTTTCAGTTTTACCATTCATATCAACTTGTGGGTTTACTGATCCAACTAGGGGTTTGGATGATTTATGTACTTGGGATGATGTTCTCTTGAAATATTACATATAATTACACATTAATGCTTCCTTATACTTGTTGGAATGAGTTATTACAACTAGTTATTGGGTGTAAATCTTATGATTTTGTCTTTTTAGGTCACCACCATTTGTTTAACCTAGGAGTGGTTTGCTCCTTATAGGTTAGCCTTAACCCCCAACCTAGTAGCAAGCTTTATTACTTGCAGGTTGAGAAAGTTTGAGAGAGAGAGAGAGAGAGAGAGAAGCTAAGAAAAAAATCAAAGGAAAATAAAAGAAAAGAGGTGCTCAAGGAAAATCAAAAGGAAAAAGGAAGATAATGACATATCAGGAGAACTCAACTATCTGGGTGATCTGGGAAATCTCTACTCGGGCTATGGATGCCTGGTTGGTAGTAGAGCAAGGCCTTGGGTGGGGTTAGTGATATCTCTATTGGGGCTATGGACACCTGGCTAGCAGTGAAGCTATATACAGGTGATCATGTGAAAGAAAAATCCACTTTTACTTAACCCAATATCTGGTTTGTGATTAGCGACTTCTTGCATGCTTAAATAAGGGTAACGAATCACATGAACACACTTGGATTTTGGATGCATTTGATCTTGTGCTTTGTCATGCTTTCTATTGGCTCATCCTAGTATTCACACTTCTATTGTGATTTATGACATTAAGGTTCTGGATCTTTGGAGGATTTTCCCACCTTGAAATGCCCTGGAGCATTTTTTTGTTTTGGTTGGCAATTGTTGTGCTCTTTTTCCACAACACACTCCATTTAGGCATGGACAAATAGGGACCCCCTTTTTTTATTTGATTTTTAGGCTTCCACCTGCTTCTCACTTGGTGATTTAATTTTTGCAATGTGTTCACCTATCGAGATGACGGAGTTTGTCATTCTGGAATGATAGTAGAAACATTCCTGACGCCCCGGTAGTCCTTCTAAGTGGAATTAACCTATCCATCAGGTTAGTCATGCTAGCATGACTATAAATGATATCTTGACTCCCTACTCTAAGGGACAATAGGTAAGTACTGTGAGTCACTAGCATCAGGGCTTCGAAGTTTGTCCTCCTGGTATGATCAGGGGTATAGCTCTGAGGGTTACCCCTAACATAGGATTTGATCGGTGCCCTACCTACCCCTGGTAGCATATTTATGGATAGGTTCCCATGTAACGGAGGGGGGTTTATATTGTGTTTTGATTGACCATTTCCTCATTTAGTCCTTGCATTTTGTGATATGAGCTCCTTTGTAAAGATTTTTCTAAAGTTTGAATTCCCATTGCAAACACCTACCAAAGAGATTTGGTATGTAGGAAGGTATCATATATGTTGAGCTTTGCTAAGAAAATAATTCTTCAGTTGTCACATCCAATCTAACACTTCTTCAAAACTAGGTAGGGTTTTCATAGATGCTTTCATTCAATTTTATACAAAGATGGCTAGAAGTACGGTACTTTTATTGCATTTGTATCGAGTATTTTATTGCTCCCTACATGAGTTGGGTCAGGTTCCCTTGGTGTTTTCCCCAATTTTCTCTCTATCTTAGGGTTACTTTCAAAAGAATGGGTTCCTTACTCATCCCCTTTAGGTGCAACATGCTTTACGTTTTCCCTTAGGTAGCATAATATTGGTTTGGAGATCCACTCAAATCCCTGAATGTTGTTTTAAATCTATCTAAAACAGATGCCTTAGTTGTTTTTAACATAGAAATCCCAATCCCTGATCCCTGATCTCCATCCCCTTTACCTTTATCGGGATTGGCCTTGTAGGATTTCACTTGTATAATTTCCCTAAAGACGTGAGTTAGGAGTCATCTATGATCCTTGCTTCCGATAGTTACCCTATGCAACTGTATCAGAATCAAGCTCATGGGTCTTTCCTTTATCCTTTACAAATTGGAAGTTAAGAGAACCAAGTTGTCTCTGACCCCCGATTCCTTATGTTTACCCTTGTAAAACCTTAGTGGGGTTGAGCTCATAGGTCTTTCACTTAATCTTTGCAAATCCAAAGTTAGGGATACCAAGTCATCCCCAATCTCTGGTCCTTGACTGATTAACTTTGTATAACCTTAGCAGAATTAGGATCACGAGATGGCCATATACTCTTTACTCTTTAATATCTTTGGGATGAGGAGGGGATCAGGCTTGAAGCCTGATCCCTGATATGTTGTTCTTATAATAAGAATAAGCTCATTTGATATGATTTGATTAAATCTAACTATTGCCCTACTTTTAGAACTATAATCATGGAGGAGGACACACTAGTCAAAGAGGTGAAGTGTGATTATAAGGGATACCTCCCACCATCCAAAATGCTCAGCCATTTCTCCAAAATTGAAGACATGGACCTAGGAGCTCCAGACATTCAAGCTTTTCTGAAGAAGGTTAATACAACAGAAGGGAGATCTTTCCAGGCCCAACAAATGGTCATATCTATATTAATTCAAGCACCATCCTTTCCCATCTCCCTCTAATCCCCAAAGCTAGTCCTAGCATGTGCCAAGGCTTATAATCCTGGGAGCAAGAAGATCATCGGGCCAGATGGACAAGTCATTATGGATATCTCTTCCGACATTATTGACACTGTCTTTGGCAATCCTGTCTTTGAGTTGTATGATAAAATAACACTTACATCAACAAAGACCTTCAACTCTAGCAAGCCCAAAACTACTACAACTTATATTAATCAACAGTTGCTAGAAACTCAGAGGAAGCATCCAATGAAGATGGTAGTAGTGCAACCTAGGAGTGAATTAGAGAGGATGGCAAGGAGTTCATCTCACTTCTTAGCCAGGCATTTAGCCTACCCTCCTCAAACAAGTGGCACCGTTGGATGTGTTACTTCTACATAAAGGTGATTGAAGGGAAGCACATTGATTGGGGATCCTTCATCAACAATAAGATAGATGAGCAACTATCCACAGTTGAGAAGACACGGGAGTTCTACATGACCTCATATCTTGTGTACTTATTAGCTTACCAAGCTAGTTTTTTGAGGTTGCAATAGGTTGGATCCCTCCAAAAGGGAGAGGTATTGGTTTATCAACATTTTCCACAGCTGGAGCTCCTTGAGAGCCAAAAACATTATAAGGTAGTTAATGACACCTTCATCTATACTATTGTTAGAACCTTAGAGAATGACTACTCTCAAAGGTTGTCTCCAAAGGCTTGTGATGAAATGGCTAACTAGGGACATTGGTATTAACAATTCAAGACCATTTAATACATTAGGGTAATGGACTGCTCAAAACCTCCATAAAAGCTCCCCAGGTACCCTAGTGATAAGGCTATATTACTGGAAATATGCAGGCAAGTATCTGAGGTGTATAAACTCATTGTTGGCAATCATAAAACTAGTTTCAAGTTTCCTATCAAGATAGGAGGCTACACCTGCCCAAGAATTACATAGGCAAAATTTATAGAGTTAGAGATGGCACCATGGTCCTTGGACTTATTTGATGTCACTAGGGCTAGGTTTGATCCTATTGGATGGGTCAGTCCTCTCATTGGAACATGGTACAAACATGAAGATGTTGTTGAAGACCATAGGACTGACTACATGGATGATCATGAGGTGAAGCTAAGAGATCATTTCAGGCTAAACCTACACCTAATCAAAAGTTTGAACATGCTCAACCTCCCAAAGGTCCCAAAGGGAATGAAAGAAGATGGTAAGATTCTGGACCCCATCTATGACCATAACAAAGTATATAATCATCCATTAGAAGACGTTAACTAGGGGCAGGATGAAATTACTTCTTTGGAGGATAGGGCCCAAGCAGTGCTAGTGCAAACTAAGAAGGTTGCTTAAACCATACCCCATGGTGGACCCCTATCCCTCCAAGAAAAAGGAAAAGCCCAAGAAAATAATCCAAGGTGAGTCTTCACAAGCCACAAAGGGGACCAAGGTAATTCCCACTGTTCCTGAAGAGAAGAAGAAGAATACCTGGGTTGTTACTACTTCTAAGGAGTAGGAGAAATCTAAGATAGTATTAGCTGACTCCAGTGAAACAAAGGAGGAGGATCACATTCCCTTGGTGAGGAAAGTCAAATGAGGAGCCCAACTCTCCACTGAAGGAGTAAATGTTGCATCTACCCCTGTAGTTAGGCAGACTATTCCTCCCTCTCCTCAGCCAGATGCTTGACAGGCTTCACCTCCTCCTTCTGTGGTTTCTCCTCCCCAAGGGCTACTTGCCACTTCAATTGCATCACCAAAGGCATAAAAAATCAATGATCAAAGGTGTTTAGCTTGAAAAAGGAGAAGAATGATTAGCATGCTCAACTAGGTCAAACCTCCCTTTTCATACACTAACGTTCATAATATGAACCAAGCCCAACCACTATGGAAGTGTTAAGCTACAGGTATCCTATTCCTTTGCTATTGTATATGAAAAGATGTCTGAACTAGTTTTTGCAAACCCTAACTAGTTATTACCAAGCCAAGCCCTAGTTGTAAAACTTTCTCAGATAGACTAATTCTGGAAGCAAAAAATGACTAAGTACAAAAGTGTAGACATGAGATATCAGAGCGTGTGCACCTGAATTTTGAGGGCCTAGAAGACTTGGGTGCTCCTGAATTCATCCTGTAAGTTTTTGTCACATAACTTTTTGCACCAGGGGTTTGAGCCTCTGCTAAAGGTTCCAAATCCCAGATCTAAGGTCTTGATGGACTTGGGCACACTCAAAAACATTCCTACACTTATCTGAAGATGAATTTGTAACTTATGTAGCAACTGTGATAGTGATATCTGTTTCCTCTTCACTCCTTTTTGTCAGATCTTCCTGAATCTGACCTGCACAAACAAAGGAAGGAGAAGGTATGTTGTGGCTATATAGGAGTTTGCCTCAATCGAACCCTATCTTTGGTATTTCTACCTCAACAATAGCTAATTTCAAAATATGTAGATGTGTGTGCTCATAAACCCTAAGTGTAAGCATAAACAAATGCAAGATCGTCGATGACTCAAGCATAAAGGAATAGATCCACACAATGTTTCACTCAAGAAAACAACTTCACCTCAAGGAGATGATATTAATGAAGACTTATAGAACAAGAAGGTGACGCAACCATATCTGCAAAGGATTCCAAAACTCAAGTTGGAGGCTTCAACCCTTCTCCCAATCATACAAAAGGCTTCACAAACCCTTGGAAGAGAAAGATAGACTCAAGATCTTGATTCCTAATCTTCACAACATATCTCCAAGATAATAAAGATCCAAATCTTCAATGAGCTTCAATAACACTTGTAGAAAATTTTTGGCATAATAAGCTTGCATCATAGTTGTGTGTGATAAAATGATTTTGAGTTGTCTTTAGATATCCAACCTTAGAAATGAATAAATCAAAATAAAAGGCAGACATCGCACGAGAAAGAAATTTTGAATTCAAAAACACAAAGCACATGGCAAAAGCTAACACCAAAATTAAATTTGTAATCCTAAGATTTAGGGCAAGACTTGGGTGCTAGCGCCCAAGTCTAGCCCCCAAATTTAGCTTTAGAAATTATGCTTAAGGGTGTCCTAAATCCTTGGAATCTATAGTTTTTTTCTGGGTTTTGTCGGTAATTACTCTGACATGCGACATTTCTTTGAAGGGATACATGTGAATCAGAGTTTAGATAGGTCCAATGATGAAAGGGGTTGAGGGACACTAAAAGGTAGGAGCTAAACCTAGTGAAATTGTGTTATCCAAGTAGGAGCACAATTAACAACATAACATTTAGCCCCCACTTTAGTGGCCATATGACACTACGTGCATTTGTAACTAAAGGAAAGTAAATAATGTAATCACAAAAGGATACCCCAAAGGATACTGTAGAGGAGGTCAAATGTTGTCAAGTGAGAGGAAGAAGCCCCAATCTACAATCCTGCAAGATCACAAAGGTTAGGAACCACAACCTGCAAACGACAAATGAATGAGTCAATCATAAATACTAAAGGGGTGAGAGATGAGACATGATTAGGGTGAAAATCACAGGAGATATATGCCCCCTTGTTTCTGCTTGCTTAGTCTAAAAAGGAGAAATAAGGTGGTAATCTTAACATGTTGATTTCTAGGAAAATGTGATGAAAAAATCTTCGGTGGGGTTACTTTTACAAATAACACAATTAGGTTTGATGAAGGACAGAACCAGGATTCCAACACAACAAATGGCGCAAACATTCAAGTTCGGCAGCCACATATAGAGGTAGTTTAACACTATTTTACAGTTTTTCTCCTAGATAGTGAAAAGGAATTCTCATTCATTTACTATAAGTAGTAAAGGGAGTTTTCACTCTTCATCATTCAGTTGTCATTTTCATTTGCAAAGGAGAGAAGGAGAAGGATCGAGAGCTACCATGCTGAGCCGACAACCCTATCAAGCCCCAAGGCTGAATGCACTACGATCCTGAGTGGTAGATAGGCAGGATGAGCATGAGGTAGGTCCCTTGACTTTGTCTATTTTTGTTATTCCTTTCCTATTTTAGCAATTTTCCTTATTTTTAGTGCCTTTTAGGCCTTTCTTGGATAAGGGTGCTTGATTGGGGTGCCCAATTCCATCTGTGATGCCCTAGTCCTACCTAGGTGCCCAAGTCCTCATAGGGCATCCAAGTCTTCCTGAGGTGCCCAAGTCCAAAATGGACATGGGCCCAATGGATGGGACAAAGTTTGATGTTCTGAGTTAGGTAATTAATTTTTCGATGAGTATATTCTGATTCAAAGTTGGTTGTTATGATTTACAAGATGTCCCTTGGATGTGGGAGCATACTGGTGCTCATCTCCTAACATTGTTGTGGAGCCACACAAGTATGCTATCCAACGCAAACAAAGGTCTCCTACAGGATGTAGGCCTGTGGTGGGTGTTCACCATGCCCACAATGAGATTTCATAGCAATATGCTTATGGCCTTGATGGAGAGATGGGATGCAGATAGTTCTACTTTCCATCTTCCCATAAGAGAGATGATGATCACACTCAAGGATGTGTATCGCATCCTACGGCTTCCAATTTGACAATGCGAGTCATGGAGCATAGATCCAAGGAATATACTCACATGAGCCACATTCACTACCTAGGTCCTATGGTGACACCGCTCAGACATGGACATATTGTTCTTCGATGATTAGAGCAGAGTGGTGTAGACATACCACTGGTTCGTCACATCTTGATTGCTACCATCGCACTAGCTGTTATTCCCGATTATACCCGATGGATGAGGCATTCACCTTCATGGGGGCCTCGTCATACTATCAGAGTGATGGAGGAGGAGAGGACAGTGTACGCTTGGGGGCATAGTATGCTTGCACACCTTTATCGAGACTTAGGTCATGTAATGTCAAAAAATGCACTTTTTGGGGCTTTTCCCTCATAAGGTTTAGCTCCTGGGTCTTTAGTATGCATTTAGGACATCTTAGTTCATAATTTAGCATCTTGATGGAATGACAGCTAGGTTCCATGGCAAATTGGCCCTAGGAGGACCCCCTGAGATGTACCCTACCCAAAATAGGGGGGAGGACTTGGGCACCCACGCCCTAGTCTTGCCCTATTTTGGGGCAACGCTAATTTTTAGGTGTTGGTTTGTGACTGTTATTAGGTCCCTTTGCTGACACGGTAAGTTTGAATTTCAAATATCTTGGCAGGAGTGCTTATAGTTGCATATATAAGCATGACTAGGCATTCATTTGTAAACTAGATTCCAATTAGCAAGCTATAGCATTCTCAAGGTGATTCAAGGCTTTCTATTATGTTGCAAGAGCAGACTTGTATGTTTTATGTGTTGATATATGCAAATTTGAGCATAAATCTCCTCATGGCATGAAGAGCATCTTCCTCCCTAAGAGCTTCACTACAAGGTGACATATCATTGTGTTTTCATCATTGATTCCTTTGGTATTTGGCCTCTTCCTCACAAGGGCATGCCCTCTTTATCTGAAAATGGTGTTCAGAGGCTTAAGTGTTCTCCGGGGCTTGACTGAGGCAAGCCTCTAAACACCACAACCCCCAAACCAAGTCTTGTGATTGCAGGTTACAGGTGTCACATCCAGAAAAAGTGGAGTTGTAGGAAGGCTTGCTGGGCATCAGGGATTCAAGATCTAAAGAAAAGTCAGATACATGACCACTTCCAAGACTTGGGTGCTCACACTAGTGTCCTCCGCAGATAAATTTCTGGAAACAGAAGTTACAAGGTTGATCAATGTCAGAAGGAGGTCTGAATCCCACGAAGAAATTGGTACCTTGGACTTGGGCACTCGCACCTTAGTCCCTGACTATTCTGCCTCAAAACCCCGAAAATAGGTATTCTGTGATTTGCTAGTTTACTCCTGTCTACAAGAGCTTTTTCTGTTATTGATCAATTTGTTGTTGTATTTGCATAATTAGGGTTTTAATGGTCAATTGGACATAGGAGAAGGAAAAATTGATAATTAATTCCCTAATCCAAGTTTCCCTACATTTGTAAGTGACCTAGGGTATGATAGTGCTCACCACTCGACCCTAGATCCTTCAATGTTTAGTGGAAAGGAGGGTTTTAACATCTAAAATCTAAAACATTAACAAAATCCAATTTTACCCTAAAAAGGTCGGTATGTACATTATGAGTCGTATAGTCTGATGGTATGCACCCTACTATAGCTATGGTTGTTTAAGCATGTCACATGTACACTGCTAGTGGGGTTTCCCATAGAGTCAAACTGGACGCATCCACATGCGCATGCATATCCACTTATCATATGTTGGAGACATGGTGATCTTTTATATTGGAGAGTGGTGTTCGATAGACCACAACCCAACAATATCAGATGGAGACCATATCGCAGTCGCAGGCCATGGATGGGGTAGAGGAGACAGCTGGCAAGGATGCAGAGGGATCAATTTTTTGTCAGTCATTGAGACAACATCATTGTTTGCTTCTATTTTGATAGAGTTATGTGATAGTTTGGGTGCATGCAAGGTGTTCCTAACACGTACCCAAGCCATGTACGCTTAGCATGCAACACAACTAGGGCTAGTGATATCCCACGACCGACTATATCTAAAGTTGTCAATAGTGATGATGATGGTGTAGCTAATTCAGAGCCAACGTCAGAGATAAATGACATTGGTGTTTACCTGAGCATACATGACTTGGTGGGACACGGCTCAGCTTGCTCTAGTCTTCCCTACCAATCATCCCATAGGCGATCCTCGGTCATGGACGGGTCGTGGGGATTATTTAGGAGATGAGGCTAACTTTAGTCACTTTGGTGGATATTATGATATGGATGATGATGAGGAGGAGGAGGATTCACCATCGTGCTACATTTTCAGGGAAAGGCCATGGCAGGGGCAGTAGGTGGAGCGTGATGATGAGGAGACCAAGGAGAGACCTAGTTCTAGGGCTCATTGCCATGGTCTAGGACCTACTACTAGTGGAGTACCAAGTCAGTTCAAGAATGGGGGATCGAGCAGTGTTGTCCCATCCATGCCCCCAACTACAAGCATGACTACAAGTGTCGCCATAGGGACCTCAGTACATGATCCTAATTGGCAGGATGGTGATCCTGTGAGAATAACGTTATTGTTGATTTGATAGTTATTTGATTATGATGATGTCATATATATATATATATAATTTTTGATGAGATATTGATATCATCTTTGTTTTGCTTTTGACAGTTGGTACCCAAGGATAGCTTGACTTTGTGGGTCGCGTCATAACGGATATAGTTCCTACTAAGACAGTCAAGTAGCAAGTGTGGATGGGATATTCACCACAACACTCAATAGGGTGACATGCAGAGTTATTCATGCCATTTATGATATACAGGGTGGCTATGGAAGTGACTTTAGATTATGTTACAGGTGAGAGGGATCAAGCAATCCAGAGGGTAGTGTTGTTAATTGGAGCCTAATCAGACTCAGAGGTTAAATTTTCCCCACTTTTATCGGTGTGGTTTCCCCCCAAATTATTTAACAGGGGTTTGGGGGTAGTGCCCCCAAGATGAGATCAAGGGGCAGCGCATACATCTTGCAAAGAAATATGCCTTGCATTCAAAGACCAAACACATATAGCTAAGGTATCACTTCAACCGGTCGGTGTTGGATGATGGACAGTTACGACTAGAAAAGATACATACAGATGAAAATACAGCGGGTATGTTTACGAAGGCAGTGACAAGGGAAAAGTTGAGTTCCTCTTCAGCTTCTGTTGTGTTGGGAATTAAGGTGTCTCAACCTTGGTAATTCCTTGCATTATTTATGATTGTATTTATTTATTCATTGCCTATGTTGCAAATTAATTGTAAATTCCATATTGTCATTTTGTGGGATGTGGCATGGTGATGTGTCATCTTACATGGAAGATGACAACTTGTAATTTTGTCCTCACATGAGGAGATAGGCATCCCACTTTGTGGTAGGAGAATTTTGCCATGTGTCGGCATCTTGGATGTTGTGTAAGGGAATGTTGACCGAAACGGTAATGATAGATTCTTATGACAAAGTTATGACATGTAAGAGTCAAAAATAGAAGCTTGTAAGACAAGTGAAGACATGTGTCATGAAGCATCTTTGAAAAAGGCATATTTGGGCACCCCAAGCTGGAATATGACATGTTGTAAGAGAATATGCTATTTATAGCCTGTGTATGATAGATTCTCTTACAACTGTAAGTTGTAACTGCTATGACAGATTCTATGACGGTCATAAGAGTTGTAAGAGCATCTGTCATAGCCCATTTTGGAAATAGGTGACCTCTTTGGGATGGGAGCTATGGACAAGTGTCAGATACATTGTAGAATGTTGACCAAGTGTCCTTAGGTGTGGGTTTTGGGCCATGAGGCCAAGTTAGATGCCCATCTCAAAATAGAGCCAATTTTGCTTTGTAGATTATATATAAATAGGTGCTTGGAGGAGGAGATGTATGTGATTGACAGGTACTATTATGCTGTCGAATTGACTCCAAACATGAGTGTCAAAGACTATTGAAGCTTTCATTGCAAGTGTATTGTAAACCATATTCAATTTTGATAATACATTGTGTAGGTTTCTGAGTGTGGAGTTTTTCACCCCATAAGGGTTTTCTCCACGTTATATCTTTGTCTCTCTTCTTCTGTCTTCTTTTCAGTTCATGTGTATTTCTGCAATATCTTGTTTATATGTTTCATGTTTATGTAATTGTAAGGATTAAATTGAATTTTGTATAGCTCTCCCCTCATTAGATTAGTGTAGGAAGCGATTTCCGCACACCTAGCTTCCTTTCAGTTGGTATCAGAGCTTGATCACCTTTGGTCCTAGTTGCTATGTAGGGGTTTTTGAGCTGATTTTAAGTTGAGTGGGAGTCTATGTAGAGTATTTTTAATCTTATTGCAAAAAGGAGATGGCAAGCACATCCGAAAGGATAGAGCTGGAGAAGTTCAATGGCACCAATTTCAAGCTATGGAAGCTCAAGATGGAAGACATGCTTGTTGATCAAGACCTCTGGGAAACTATCAGTGGCACTAAACTAGTTGCAATGTCACAAGCTAATTGGGATCTCAAGGATCGGAAGGCTAAGGGTCTCATAAGACTTAGTCTTGTTGATTCTGTCTTGTTAAATGTCCATGAGGAGGCTACCACAAACTTGCTTTGGAAGAAGTTGGGAGATGTGTATCAAGCCAAATCCCTGGTTAACAAACTTTTTCTGAGAAAGAAGTTGTATTCTCTTTGAATGGAGGATGGAGGATTCGTTGCAGAACATATGAATGCTTTCAACATGTTGGTTGCACAATTGACATCCATTGGCATGAAGATGGAGGAGGAGGATCATTGTATGACCTTGCTTTGTTCTTTGCTAGACTCGTGGGATCACCTTGTCATGGCTATTGGAAGCACCACATCCATATTCAAAATGGATGAAGTGGTTTCTTCATTATTGTCTGAAGAGATGTCAAGAAAGTCTTCTGAGGAAGCCAAAGAGGCTCTTTCAGTTCGTCGAAAACCCAAAGAGAAAGGGAAAAAGAAGGACAAGAAAGTTGAGAAGGGTCGATCCAAATCCTGTGGGAGATCCAAATCTCTTGGAAAGTCCAAGGCTCTTTGTTGGAACTGTGGTAAATCTAGGCATTTCTGAAAAGAATGCAAAGAGGGAAAGAAAAATAAGAAGAAGAACCTAGATTCAGATTCTGACAAGTCACAAGATGATGGTGATGCCTTCATTGCAGCCCTGGCAACCCATGCATCTGATGATGTGCGGCTGATTGATTCTAGTGCATCATCCACATGACCTCGCATCGAGACTAGTTCACTAAGTATGAGGAGTTCGATGGTGGAAAGGTGTACCTGGGTGACGACTCTCATCTAAAGATTGTTGGTCATGGAAGAGTCTCTATCTGATTCTCTGATGGACGAGTGAAGGGGATCTCTGGGGTTATGCACATCCCAGGCTTAGCACGGAACCTGCTTTTTGTAAGTATGTTGAATGATGCAGGTGTGCAGGTTGTCTTTTCGAAAGAAGGATGCAAGATGACTAGAGGAGTTATGGTGCTTGCTAAGGGTACTAGGAGAGGTACTATGTTTCAGCTGGAGGCATGCATTTCACAATGCAATAGTTCTTCTGACTCGAGAAAGAGGGCAGCAATCACTTCATCCCCACCATTTGAACAAGCAGTCAAGAAATTTGTTGTATCTAGTCTTGATGGTTGTAATCATGCTTTGGAAATTAAGCTTCATGCTAAAAAGACAATGTTATGGCATAAGAGATTTGGCCACATTGGTGAGAAGGGTCTACGTACCCTAAAAAATAAGAACCTCGTTGAGTGGTTAGATGATTGTAATCTTGAGTTTGACTTTTACGAACATTGCATATATGGAAAACAAAACCGTGTTTAGTTTTATTCAAGTTCTTATCAGTCTTCTGGTGTGTTGGACCTTGTTTATTCTTATGTATTTGGTCCTATTAATGTTCCTTCATTATCAAAATCTGTATATTATGTATCTTTCATAGATGACTACATTAGAAGGACATGGATTTATTTTCTCAAAAGCAAATCTGAAGTCTATAGTAAGTTTAAGGAGTTTAAGGCCTTTGCTGAAAATCAAACTGGTAAAAAGATTAAAGGTTTGAGAATTGACAATGGTGGTGAGTTATGTTCTACATAATTCATTAAATATTGCAAGGAACTTGGGATTGAAAGACATAAGACAACTCCATACACCCCACAGAAAAATGGAGTTGCAGAGAGGATGAACAGGACACTGATGGAGAAGGCTAGGAGTATGCTTAGTGGAGCTGACCTAGAACAAAAGTTTTGGGCTGAAGCTATTGCCACTGCTTGCTATCTTGTAAATAGATCTCCTACATAAGCTCTTGTTGGTAAGACACCCATGGAGGTGTGGTCTGGTAGAAAGCCTTCAGTAAGGCATCTTCATGTTTTTGGTTGTGAGGCATATGCACATGTGCCTAGGGAGAAGCAGTCAAAATTAGAGAACAAGGCTGTTAAGTGTATCTTCATTGGCTATGGTGTCGGTGTGAAAGAATACAAGATTTGGGATCATGTGGCTGAAAAAGTGTTGTATAGCAGAAGTGTCATCTTCAGAGAGCTTACACCTTCTTCCACTATTTTACAACTAGAAAGAATGAAAAGAAGGAGGATGTTGTTCAGTTTCCTACTACCCCTGCGAAGACTAAATAGAAAGACAATGTTGGACCTGATGATGAGGAGAGCTCTTGCAACTCTGAAAGCTTAGATGAAGAAGCTGAACCTCAACCTCAGCTCTTAAGGAGGTCTACATGAATAAGAAAGAAACCTAAAAGGTTTGGTTATACATTGCTTGATTCTAGTTGTGCTTTTGCTTTACTTACTAACAATGATGAACCTAGAACTGTATCAGAGGCTATAGAAATAAAAGATGCAGGTTCCTAGAAGGAGGCCATGGAGGATGAGATGGCTTCTTTGGAAAAGAATCAAACTTGGGACTTGGTGCCTTTGCCTCCTGGACAGAAAACCGTTGGATGCAAATGGGTGTTCAAGAAGAAATTTGGTGCAGATGGCAGTGTTGAGAAGTATAAGGCTAGATTGGTTGCAAAGGGGTATTCACAAGTGGAGGGTATAGATTATGGTGAGATCTTCTCTCCCGTTGCAAAGCTGACATCCATTCGATTCTTGTTATCTCTTGCAGCAGCTTATGACTTAGAGGTAGAGCAAATGGATGTGAAGACAACTTTCCTTCATGGTGATTTGGAGGAAGAAATCTACATGTCACAGCCAGAGCATTACATGGTGAAAGGTAAAGAAAATTTGGTTTGCAAGTTAAAGAAGTCTTTGTATAGTTTGAAGCAATCTCCTAGGAGGTGGTACTTAAAGTTTGATGTCTTTGTGTTGTCAATTGGATTTGTGAGATCAAAATCGGATCACTGTGTGTATTTTAAGTTTGATGGTGATCGTATTCTCATTGTTGCACTGTATGTTGATGATATGTTGCTCATTGGGAAGGGAAAGAATATGATTTCTGATTTTAAATATTAGTTGTCAGCACAGTTTGAGATGAAATATTTAGGGGCAACCAGGTAAATTCTAGGAATCAAAATCAGAAGAGATAGAACTAACAGAAAACTTTGGTTAAGCCAAAGTAAGTATGTGAAGACCATGTTGGATAGGTTCAGCATGGCAGATTGTAGACCATTATGTGTTCCTGTTTCTTTGGGGATAAAGTTGTCTATTGAGGATTGTCCAAAATCTCCTAGTGAGGTGGAGGACATGAGCAGAGTACCTTATGCTAGTGTTGTTGGCAGTTTGATGTATGCTATGGTCTGCATAAGACCAAACATTGCCCAAGCAGTGGGAGTCCTTAGTCGATTTATGGCTAATCCTGGATGGGTTCATTGGGATGCAGTTAAGCGAGTGTTCAGATATTTGAAGGGTACTTCTAAGTAATCCATATGCTATCATGGTAATGTTACAGGACCTCCACATTTTGTTGACATTCGTGGATTTGTGGATTCAGATTGGGTAGGTGACATTGACAGTAGGAGATCCACCAGTGCTTATGTGTTTACACTGTTTGGTGGTGCTATTAGTTGGATGAGCAAGCGACAACCTATGGTTGATGTGTCCATGATAGAAGCTAAGTACATGGCAGCAACTCATGCTTGTAAGGAATCTATTTGGCTTAAGAGATTGTGTTCAGATATTGGTGTTGATGTAGGTCAGATTAGTCAGAGTGTGACTTGCCTTGCAAAGAATCCAACTTTCCATGCTAGAACAAAGCATATTGATGTTCAGTTTCACTTCATGTGAGACATGGTAGAGGATGGGAACGTAAAATTGGAGAAGGTAGATACTTTGAAGAATGTTGCAGATGCATTGACGAAACCAGTGAGCACAGAAAAGTTCATATGGTGTTCAGAGTATATTGGCCTCTCAGCCTATATCAGTTAAACCCTGTTATTCTATTGGCTCTTACAAGGTGTTCGACAAGTGGGAGAATGTTGGGAATTAAGGTGTCTCAATCTTGGTAATTCCTTGCATTATTTATGATTATATTTATTAATTCAAATTGCCTATGTTGTAAATTAATTGTAAATTCCATATTGTCATATTGTGGGATGTGGCACGGTGATGTGTCATCCTACACGGAAGATGACAACTTGTAATTTTTTCCTCACATGAGGAGATAGGCATCCCACTTTGTGGTAGGAGAATTTTGTCATGTGCCAGCATCTTGGATGTTGTGTAAGGGAATTTTGACTGAAACGGTTATGAAGGATTCCTATGATGAAGTTATGACATGTAAGAGTCAGAAATAGAAGCTTGTAAGATAGGTGAAGACATGTGTCATGAAGCATCTTTGAAAAAGGCATATTTTGGCACCCCAATGTGGACTATGACATGTTGTAAGAGAATATGCTATTTATAGCCTGTGTATGATAGATTCTCTTACAGTTGTAAGTTGTAATTGCTATGATAGATTCTATGACGGTCGTAAGAGTTGTAAGAGCATTTGTCATAGCCCATTTTGGAAATAGGTGACCTCTTTGGGATGGAAGTTGTGGACAAGTGTCAGGTACATTCTACAATGTTGACCAAGTGTCCTTAGGCATGGTTTTTGGGCCATGAGGTCAAGTTGGATGCCCATCTCAAGATAGAGCCAATGTTGCCTTGTAGATTCTATATAAACAAGTGCTTGGAGGAGGAGATGTAGTATGTGACTAACAGGTATTGTTATGCTACCAGATTTACTCCAGACACGAGTGTCGAAGACTATTGAAGCTTGCATTGCAAGTGTATTGTAAACCATTTTCAGTTTTGATAATACATTGTGCAGATTTCTAAGTGTGGGTTTTTTCACCCGATAAGGGTTTTCCCCACGTTATACCTTTGTCTCTCTTCTTCTGTCTTCTTTCTGGTTCATGTGTATTGCTGCAATATCTCATTTATATGTTTCATGTTGCTGTAATTGTAAGGATTGAATTAAATTTCGTATAGCTCTCCCCTCATTAGATTAGTGTAGGAAATGATTTATACACACCTAGCTTCCTTACACGTTGGTCTTCAAGACTAAAAATAATAAAATTAGGACATTAGGGTCCAGGGTGTTTATTTCCAGTGGGAGCTACAGGGTTAGTGGTGTTATGATTAGTCTCCAAGTGGGAGATGATATGTTGTGGAGTCTGATCAGTATCCAAGTGGGAGATTGTTGTTATATGGAGCCTAATCAGACTCGGAGGTTAAAGTTTCCCCACTTTTATCAGTCTGATTTCCCCCCAAATTATTTAACGGGGGTTTGGGGGCAGTGCCCACAAGACGGGAGTTATTTTTCTATTGACTAACATAAAAAAGCCCTATTTTGTAACCGACATAAGTCTTGATAAAAATGGCTAAGGGTTAGGGTTTCTGTTGATATTATATTGTAGCATTTGCAACAGTATGGAGTTGCAAGGATTACTGGTTGTAATTGGTTTGATTTGCTGGATAATAATATTGGACTCTCTATTAGTGGATGTAACCCGAGTTTGGGTGAACCACATTAAAAAGTGTCTCTCACTATTATTATTTCTGTGTATTTTTTATTCCTTTATTTAATCTTTATTTGTATTTAATTGATATCTTCTGCATGCAATTCCTAACAAGTGGTATCAAAGTAGGTTGTGTTTGATTGTTGTCTGCAAGAAGGTCTCACGGTTGAGTGGGAGTCTCACAGTTAAGTGGGAGCAATGTCGGACGAGGGTAAATTAAAGGTAGATAAATTCAATGGACAGAACTATCAGTTATGGAAGATACAGATGGAAGATTATCTCTATCAGAAGGATTTATGGAGGCCGGTGGAAGGAATAGCCAAGACACTGGTAGCAATGACTGATAAGAATTGGGAACTTCTGGATAGAAAGGCACTGGGAACCATTTGGTTGTGTCTGGCACCATCTATGGAATTCAATATAACAGAAGCGAAGACAACAAATGAGTTGATGAAATCTTTGGCTAAATTGTATGAAAAACCCTTAGCCTCAAATAAGGTATTTCTCATGAAGCATTTGTTTAATCTAAAAATGATTGAAGATGGATCTGTGACAGATCATTTAAATGAATTTAATATGATTACCAGTCAGTTAACTTCTATAAAAGTCAAATTTGATGAAGAGGTGAGGGCTCTCTTGGTTTTATGTTCTTTGCCACAAATCTAGAATAGATTGGTAATGGACGTAAGTAATTCTGTCTCTAATTCAAATACTTTGAAATTTGATGATGTTGTTGGTGTTATCTTTAGCGAAGAAATACGACAAAAAAGATCAGGAGGGTCCACATCAGGTAGTGTTTTGAATGTTGAAAGTAGGGGTAGATCAAAGGAGAGAGGAAAAGGTTCTTGAGGTCATGGGAAGTCACGAGGAAAATCAAAGGACAAGAGGTCCCAATCCAAAGGACAAAAGGATTGCTAGTACTGTGGGAAACTAGGTCATCTGAAGAAAGATTGCTAGTCTCAGAAGACTAAAGAAGGAGACAAACAAGAAGGCAATAAGGAGGCAAATGTGGTAAGTAATAAATCTAAATATGATGCTTTGATTCTTTCCCTAGATAATGTTGATGATTCACGGGTTTTAGATTTAGGGGCCTCATTTCATGCTACGCCCCATAGAAGTTATTTTCTTGATTATGTCCAAGGGGATTTGGGCTAGTTTATTTGGGAGATAACGAACCCTGTCAGATTGTTGGAAAGGGAAGAATCAAGATTAAGTTATAGAATAGGAATCATTAGCTACTACAAGAGGTAAGGTACATTCCAAGGCTAAGTAGGAATTTAATTTCAGAAGGGCATCTAGGTGATGAAGGTTGCACAGTTACTTTTAATGATAAAAATTGGAAGGTTTCAAGAGGTGCCTTAATAGTAGCAAAAGGTGTGAAAATATGCACCTTATATCTTTGTACAGGTCATATTGTTCCTTCTACTTTAGTTGTTGCAAAGGAAAAATAAATAGGTTCAGGAACAGTTGTTGCAGGTTCGCAGGAAGAGACTAAAACAATTGTTGTAGGTTCTGAGACAACACTATGGCATAATAGACTTGGGCACATGAGCAAAAAAGATATGAAGGTACTTCATTCTAAGAAAGTTTTACTAGGTCTAAAATGTATTAATATAGATTTTTGTGAAAGTTGTGTGTATGGAAAACAAAAGAGAGATAGTTTTCTCTAGGATGGGAAGCAAAAGAAAGATGAAAAATTAGAGCTTGTACATGCAGATGTATGGGGACTAGCTCAGGTATCTTCTCTTGGTGGCTCTCGGTATTATGTTACATTCATAGATGATGCAACTAGGAAGGTTTGGATTTATTTCCTTAGGCTGAAATCTGATGTATTTGAAACATTTAAGAAATGGAGAAGCTTGGTTGAGAATGAGATGGGTAAAAGATTAAAATGTCTCAGATCTGATAATGGTGGTGAGTATTGTAGCAAAGAATTTGAGAATTATTGTTCATTTAATGCAATTCGTAGGCATAAAACAGTTCTAGGGACTCCACAAGAAAATAGAGTGGTTAAGCGCATGAATAGGACAATAATGGAGCGTGCAAGGAGCATGAGATTGCATGTTGGGTTGCCTTTAAACATGTGGGCAAAGGATGTCAATACTATTGTATATTTAATTAATAGAGGTCCTTCAGTTCCTTTGGGCTACGGTATTCCAGAGGAAGCATGGACAGGTAAGAAGGTGAGTTATTCTCTTCTCAAAACCTTCAGATGTGAAGCATTTGCACATGTAGATTTTGAAAATAGAACCAAGCTGGATGCAAAATCAAAAAAGTGTATCTTCATTGGATATGACATTGATGAATTTGGTTATAGGCTTTGGGAAGTTGAAAATTTAAAAATTGTGAGAAGTAGAGATGTTATATTCAATGAGAAGGTGTTGTACAAAGATCAGTTACAATAGCATGAGAAGAAAGAAAGGATTATGTGGTGTTGGATGATACTCCAGATAATGATGTTCTAATGGTTCCTCATGCTCCGCAACAGCAACAAGAAATACCACAAACTCTAATGAATGTTAGATGGTCAACAAGGCTAAGTAGACCTCCTGAAATGTTTTCTTCCTCTTTGTATTCTATTTTGTTAACAGATGTTAGTGAATCGAAAGGGTGTGATGAAGCTATGTAGGTGGATACAAAGGTTCAGTGGGAGCTTGCAATGAAAGAATAAATGGACTCCTTATTGTCTGCAGGTAAAAAGGCTTTACCAAACAAATAGGTTTATAGGCTGAAAGAGGAAAATGGAGGTAAGAAAAGATTTAAAGCCAGTTTAGTGGTAAAAGGATTTGCACAGAAAAAAAGGTATTGATTTTGATGAGATTTTTTCTCCACTTGTTAAGATGACTTCTATTCGTACTGTTTTAAATATTATAGCTACTGAAGATTTGCATTTGGAACAACTAGATGTGAAAACTGTCTTTCTCCATGGTGATTTGGAGGAGGAGATATATATGGAACAACCACATGGATTTGAGGTCAAAGGTAAGGATAAATTGGTGTGCAAATTGAAGAAGAGTTTATATGGCTTGAAACAGGCACCTTAATAATGGTATTTCAAATTTGATTGTTTTATGGCTGAGCAAGGCTATAGCCGGTGTAATTCTGACCATTGTGTTTATTTTAAGAGGTTGGATAATGACAACTACATTATTTTATGTTTATATGTTGATGACATGCTTGTAGCAAGGTCTAACATGGATCACATAAGAGAGTTAAAACAATAGTTAGCACAATCATTTGTTATGAAGGATTTGGGGCATCAAAACAAATCCTTGGTATAAAAATTTGTAGAGATAGGAAGCACAAAAAATTGGCTCTATCTCAGAATGATTATATTGAAAAGGTGTTATAGAGATTCTATATGGAGAATGCAAAAGCTATCAGTACACCTTTTCCTAGTCATTTGAAATTGACTAAGGAGATGTGTCCTAAGACATAAGAGGAGGAAGAAAAAATGTCCAAGGTACCATATGCTTCAACTATAGGAAGTTTAATGTACGTCATGTTATGCACGAGACCAGATATTGCACATGTTGTAGGAGTTGTAAGCAGGTATATGAGTAATCCTAGATTAGAGCATTGAAATGTGGTAAAATGGATTCTCAGATATTTGAGAGGTTTATCCAATAAACATTTGTCTTGGGGGCTCTAATACTGATTTAGCAGGCTATGTGGACTCAGATTTGGCAGAAGCTATTGATACCAAGAGGAGTACTACAGTTTATGTCTTTACTGTAGGTGGGATAGTGGTGAGTTGGATCTCCAAGTTGCAAAAGGTGGTTGTTTTATCCACCACGAAGGTAGAGTTTGTAGCTGTAATAGAGCCAAGCAAGGAGATGATATGGCTGCAACCCTTCATGGAAGAATTGGGCAAACAACAGGCTAACAGTTATTTGTTTACAGACAGTTAGAGTGCCATACATTTTGCAAAGAATCATGTTTTGCATTCAAAGACTAAACACATATAGCTAAGGTATCACTTCATCCAGTCGGTGTTGGATGATGGACAGTTATGGCTGGAAAAGATACATACAGATGAAAATCTAACGGATATGTTTACAAAGGAAGTGACAAGGGAAAAGTTGAGCTCCTCTTCAGCTTCAATTGGTCTTCAAGACTAAAAACAATAAAATTAGAATAGCAAGGTCCAGGGTGTTTATTTCCAGTGGGAGCTACAAGGTCAATGATGTTATGATCAATCTCCAAGTGGGAGATGATATGTTGTGGAGTCTGATCAGTCTCCAAGTGGGAGATTGTTGTTAAATGGAGCCTAATCAGACTCGGAGGTTAAATTTCCCCCACTTTTATCGGCCAGGTTTCCCTCCAAATTATTTAACAGGGGTTGGGGGCAACGCCCCCAAGACGGGGTCAAGAGGCAGCGCCCCTAGCACACTCCTTGTCGCAATATAGGGTGGGTTCGAGGGGTAACGCTCCCGTGGGGGCTTGAGGGCAGTGCCCTCGAAACCTCAAATGACTTTTATTATTTTATAAAGGCATCAAGATTTATTTTTCTATTGGCTAACATAAAAAACCCTATTTTGTAACTGACATAAGTCTTGATAAAAACAGCAAAGGGTTAGCATTTTCGTTGATATTATATTGTAGCATTTGCAATGGTATTGAGTTGCAAGGATTGTTGGTTGTAATCCGTTTGATTTTCTGGATAATAATATTAGACTCTCTATTGCTGGATGTACCCCAAATTGTGGGTGAACCACGTTAAAAATTGTCTCTCTGTTATTATTTCTATGTATTTTTCATTCCTCTATTTAATCTTTATTTGTATTTAATTGATATCTTCTGCATGCAATTCCTAGCAGGTAGAGCATGCAGAGGTAGACCTCTAAATATAGTGAGATCAGGCAACTGAATCTCTTACATCTGAGATTATTCATGCCTTTACTTAGTTTCTGCAGACAAAGCTAGATCGAGCGAGAGCTGAGAGATAGATTTCAGCAGCTCTACATGGATTCATAGGGGGAGATGAGAGAGCTTAGAGGTGAGCTTAGGGGTCTATGGTCCCAGAGTCATCTAGGAGTCACTCACGGTCTATGAACTCACATGGGCAGCCTTATGTTACTTGTACACAAGTCTAGGTCCTGAGGGATCCAGGTATCACAATCCAGCTTTATGATGTGTATCTCATGTATTGTACTATGACATCCCATTTTGATGTACAGGGTAGTGGATTTTGATTTTTGTATACTCAAACTGATATATATATATATGATGTTTTTTATTAATACTATGATGATGTTATTTGATGTATCAAATGTGATTTATTAAATGTAACGAGTGATAATTGTGATGATCATGTGAAAGTATCTTTAATGCTATTGTGATTTAAGCTAATCAATCTTTGCAGACTGTTTAGTAAATACAACAATGATTAAAAATTATGCACATGAGTATAGGTCCTGAGGGATCCAAGTATCACAATCCAACTTTATGATGTGTATCTCATGTATTGTACTATGACATCCCATTTTGATGTACAGGGTAGTGGATTTTTGTTTTTGTATACTCAAACTGATATTGATGTTATTTGATGTATCAAATGTGATTTATTAAATGCAACAAGTGATAATTGTGATGATCATGTGAAAGTATCTTTAATACTATTGTGATTTAAGCTAATCAATCTTTGCAGACTGTTTAGTAAATACAACAATGATTAAAAATTATGCACATGAGTAAAATATGATATCATTCTGAATTAATGCAATTGTGATCTAACTAAACATAGTTTAATTATATGTGACAATGATTAATTGTTTACAATAAAGATCTTATGCTATCTTATTAAATAAATTAAGACAAAATATTCTATCTTGTCGAAATTGAAACAATTAATAACTAATTGCTTTATAAAGTAACATCTAACATATGATCTTAAGCATGAAATTTCCTTAAATGCATAGCATTAATAGGTTATTCAAGAGGTGTACCTTGTTCATTAGCTAATTTACACGCTTCTAATGCATAAGCTTCAGTGACAACATATGGTCCTAGCCAATTAGGGCTAAACTTCCCTTTTTTGTTAGGAGGTGCATTTACATTACGTTGATTTTTGTTGAGTACCAAATCTCCAACTTTAAATGAACAATGGATTACTCATTCATTGTATGATCCTTGGATGATTTTCTGATGAGATTTAAGATGGTCGAGAGCGTTGATTCGTTGTTCATCAAGCATCTCTAATTGTTGTAGTTTTTTCTCTCTTTCCATGTCGTCATCAATAATGTCCCTTAGGGAAACTTGCAATGAAGGAATTTCTAACTCTAAAGGCATGATTGCATCGACACCATATACAAGGTTATATGGTGTGGTACTAGTAGTTGTATGGACACTTGTCCTATAGGCCCATAGCACGCAGGAGAGTTGAGTATGCCAATCTTTTTTATGTTTATTAATGATTTTTCATAAAATTTGTCTAATAATCTTGTTCAAAACTTCTGCTTGGCCATTTGATTGTGGATACTATGGCGCAGAGAAGCAATGTTGAATGTGGTATTTTTCAAGGAATTTATTCACATCCTTGTTCTTAAATGGTGTACCTTTGTTAGAAACCAAGGAGGAAGGAATGCTAAATCATGAGATTATATTATCTTGTATGAAGCGACAGGTTACCTCAATTGTGATAGATCGTAGTAGAATAGCTTCAACCCACTTTGTAAAGTAATCAGTGGCAATAATGATGAAAGTACATCCTTAAGAGGAAAAAGGAGATATCTTTCCAATAAGATCCAAGTTGCATATAGAAAATGGCCAAGGTGAGACTTGGGCTCAAAGTCCCTGGGCAGGAGATCAAATTAAGTGGTTATGTTGTTGACATTGTGGGCACTTCTTGACGAATGAAAAGGATCCTTGCTCCATGCTTTGCCAATAAAACTCCATGCAGTAATTTATGTACCAAAGAATTTCCTCCAAAGTGCCCTCCATAGGCATCAGAATGAGTTTCTTCTAATGCAATTGGAATTTTTGATTTATTAAGACATCAGAGAAGAACACCATTATAGCTTCTTAGATATAAAACATTGGATAGAATGATATAACGTGTTGTGAGTTTTTGTATGCAAACTCTTGTGTTTTTAGATGCTGAATTAGGAATGGTACCATCACTCAGATATTGAAATATATGGGAGTACCATTCCTCTGAGTTTGTCTTGCAACAAAGATTGGTATCTAGAGGTGTAGCCTCGGATACTGTGGGTGATATAAGATTGTGAATGACAAAGTGATAATATTTAGGAGAACCTTCATGGGATATAAGGGAAGTTGTGCTTGCCATTGCATCCATATGTCGATTGTCTTTCCTTGGAATTATGTCAATTGTAAAAGATGAAAACTATTTTAATAATGACAAGGTAAGATCACGGTATTGTGATAGTTTATATTGTTTTGCTTGATAGGATACAGTGACTTGTCTTATAATTGATTGTGTGTCACCATAAATGGTTGTGTTTAATATTTAGGGACAACCTGGCATGGTCCTACAATGAGAGCTTTGTACTTAGCGATGTTGTTCGTGCATGAGAAATTTAGATGGTAAGAAAGAGGAATCGACTTACCTAAAGGAGATACTAGTATTATACCAACACTGGAGCCAGTTCAACATCTTGAACCATCAAAATATAATTCCCATCTGTCTTCTTTATCCAAAGTTAAGATTTGGTCATTAGGAAATTCTTTGTCATTTTGAGTAGAAACAGGTGAAGGTGCTTCATCTAAATGATTGATTAACGCTTTTCCTTTTATCCATTTTTGAGAGATAAATTTGAGATCAAGTTCTATTAACAACATAACCCATTTAACTAGGCAACCTAAGAGATTCATTTTAGCAAAGAGGTGCTTCAAGGGATCAAATTTTATGATGACATGAATTTCAACATTTAGGAGATATTGTCTTAACTTTTGTGTTGCAAAGACAAGAGCTAAGCATTGTTTCTCTATGATAGTATATCGCACTTCATAATCGAGAAAAGTTTGGCTTATATAATATACAACATGTTCTTTGTCATTGTCATCATGTTGTGCTAATAATGCTGCAAGAGCATTTGTAGAAGCTGATGTGTAAAGAAGACAAGGTTTTTCTAAAAATTTGTTGGGTGTAGAACAGGAGGATTAGCTAAGTAGTTTTGCAAGTCTTCGAAAGCTTTTTGGAAATTTGAATCCCACTAGAATTTTGATTCTTTCTTCATTAGTTGAGTGAAAGGGTGAGTCCTATCCGCAAGTTGTGATACAAATCAACGATGGCATGCATCTTCCCTTGTAAACTAAGAAGTTGAGATATATTTTGAGGGGGTGGCATGTTAACAATTGCATCAATTTTCTTTGTGTCTACTTCAATACCTCGATGAAAAACTATAAATCCCAACAATTTACCATTGTCTACGCCAAAGATGCATTTACGGGGATTTAAGCGCATGTTGTGTTTCTGTATCTGTTCAAAGATTTGACAGAGGACGATGACGTGATCCTGGTGATGAATAGACTTCACTAGAATGTCATCGACATAATGCTCTAAGATGTTATGCATGTAATCATGGAAAATAAACGTCATACTGCGTTGGTAAGTTGTTCTAGCATTCTTTAATCCAAACAACATGACCACCCAACAAAATGTTCACCACGAGGTGATAAAATATATCTTGTATTGATCTTGAGGGTTGATAAAGATTTGATTATAACCTGAAAAACCATCCATGAAGGAAAGTAATTCATGGCTAGCTTTTGAATCAATAATCATATCAATGTTTAGAAGAGGAAATTCATCTTTTAAAGAAGCTATATTTCAGTCTCTAAATTTAGTGCAAATTTGAATGCAATTGTCAGGTTTAGCGACAACCACAATATTTGAAATCCAATGTGAATAGTCAATAGGGCAGATAAAACCAGCTTGTAAAATCTTTTCTATCTTAGCTTTGACTAATAATACAACCTTAGGATTCATATCTTAATTTTTTTGTTTAACTGGCTTAGCATCAGAACCTTGTAACACTACATTATGTATTACAATTTTAGGATCAATGTCAGGCATGTCTTAATAATTCCAAGCAAATAATTCAGGAAAATTATGCAAAAGTTTTGTTGTTTCTTCTTTTTCTTCCTTGTTTAAGCAATCTTCTATAGGGATAAAATTTTTAGGGTTATCCTTCTCCATCAAGACATCGACAGTCTTTCCATTAACTAAAGTACTATGGTCTGGGAGGCTAGGTGAATGTGATGATTTTGTGGATTCTTCATTAGGTGCTATAGTATCATTTGTCAAACAAGTACTTTTCCCAAAATATGATTCTACATTTAAATAAGAGGAAAATCCTTGATTATGATGGTAACGAGGCAAATTGTCATAAGCTCCCATGAATTAAATTAATGCTTCATCTATTGAAAAATTATCTAATGGGATATCTCCTGGTGGACAATTTATGTCTATCATCTCAGGATATATCAAATTGAGTGTTGATATAGTGTTAACATTAAGATTAGGACATTTGTAATCTTTAGTGGGTTTCAAAGGACGGTATCCGATACCAGTTGAGTAATTGTGTGCAATGGATTCTAAAGGTACTCTGATTCCTTGTTGATTTATGCCACAACCATTACCTACATAGTCACAATTTTTGTAAAGGATTTTAAATCCTCGACCATAAAAGGATGCCATCTCTTTAGAATATGGTAGAGCCTCATAGGTCTCATATTATGTAGTGTAAGTGAGAGTGTTGTTTGTGTTTCTGACTAAAGAAACTTTAGGTTCTTTAGGTGTTTACATAGATTGTTTAGATGGGATCAACACAACTTTTGATGTTTTAGGGTTATTGAGTTTATATTCCCCCATGAAGGTAGGAGTAAAATCTAATGAACCCCAATCATCACCAAGAAATGCATTTGATGATGGTTTATAATCTTGCACAACATTATCTATGGCAAGAGGTATTGATGATTCAACTCTTAAGTTATTTAGGATATTATGATTGATAACTTGTTTTTGCATTTCAATTTATAAAGAACTTTCCTGATTCAGATTGGCTTCAATGGTTTGAAGTTTATTTGCATAAATAAACTTTATTGATTGATGAAGGGTAGACAAAATTGCTTCCATGGCATGAATCCATGGTCTATCAAGAATCATATTATACGAAAGTGCACCAGGCATGACATGGATAAAGGTAGATAATGTCATGGGTCCAACCTTTATGGGTAAAGTTATGGTACCCAGGGATTGTCTACCAATGTTATCAAAGACACGAATGTGAAATTTATCTGGTTTGATTAAAGATGTATCAACCTTTATTTTATGTAGTAGCACTAGTACAAAAAGAGCAATATATTACTAAAAAAACTACTAAAAACTGCTTATAAATGACCAAACATGGCCATGTGACCATTAGTAGTTTATTGCCAGTCATTTACAACATGACCAAATTGATGACTAAACCATTTTTAGTCATTTATTGATTGTTTTGATTGATCAATTTGGTTGTATATTTAGTCATTGATTATTGTTAACTAGTCATTTATTTAGTCATGGTAGTCATTTGTTCAGTCATTGTAATCATTAATTGCCGTCAATTGGTAGTATATTTAGTCATTTTTATTCAATTTGGTAGTATATTTAGTCATTAATTTAGTCATTGATTGTTGTTAAATAGTCATTTATTTAGTCATGGTAATCATTAATTATCGTCAATTGGTAGTATATTTAGTCATTTTTAGTCAATTGTATTGGGTGAATATTTTGTCGTTAACTCACTAACGGCAAAATGGTTATATCAACCACAGCTATAATGAGACAAAGTCTCTCCTCTTAGCAAGGGGAGGTTCCCTCTAGTTGCTTAACTATCACAAACAAATAACTTATGAAACTTATGTACACTAAACACTATATTTGTGGTGGTTCCATCTCATCCTATTCTCTTTTTTCAGAATAGCTGTTTCTACTTCAAGATGATGATTTTAATGAAACTGATATTAAAGAACTTATAAACTATCACAAAACCACAGAAACACAAAGTCTTTTGTTGCCTCACTTACTAATTGCAAATAAAATTATTTGAAGTTGAATGCAGCCCAAAGTCTTCACTTTTCCCCAAGATGATATAAGTAGATTGAATACCACAACTTTTAGCACAAATTCTTCAAGCTATTTTACTCTCACAAACATAAACACAATCCTCACAAATGATTTGATAACACAAAGTCTATTATAATCAAATTAAGAACGCTCTTTAATCACTTGAGACAATTTCCACACTTCAATTCTTACCAAAAAAGATTATGATAGTAAGACGTAAGAATAATGCTATCATAACACAAATAATTCCAAGACAAAGATTGGAATTGAACTTGCTTTCTTGTATTGATAAATATTTGATAATTGATTCTCACAAAGAAGCACAAAGTCTTGATTTGCTTTTCAATTCGCCAAAGTTTCCTTACAATAGATAAAGATAAAAATTACAAAAGAGGCCCTCTTTATTTATAGGGCGGACCCTAGAGCAAAAATAGGAAATCTACAACTACTTTGACTTATTCCACAAAAAGAGTCCTTTTTTACTTAGGACTTCCTTTGTTCCACGTGTAATTAGATTTTGGAAAAATACATGTGGATATGTCCAAAACTGATTACAAATTACATATACAAAACTACGAAAAATAAACTAAGGCAATGATCACAAGTATCAATTTCCATCAGTGCCTTTCTTGGTGGATCCTTCATACATAGTGATGATTGTCTACATCTCTAAGCTATCTGGAGCAGCAGTATTCTTTGATATTACCTGGGCTCTAGTGACAACATCTTTGACCATGGGGGTGGTCTTTTCATGCTCCTTCAGTTTAACCCTCAAGTTATCTAGAGTCCATTGATAATCTAACAAATTATCTATTGAAGCAACTGAGAAAGCTTTATCCTCAAACTCCATTTGAATCATTTTATTGAATTCTTGTATCATTTCTTCAACAGGGAGAAACTGATGATCATCATCGACCACTTTGCATGAAAGCTCCTCTAATTTATGTAGGAGATCCAAATCACTATGATCACACAATTCTCGAGCATTCCCCAGATCTTTGATCAACTCCTTCAACACATTGCTCTGATGAATTAATCCCTCTCTTCTAGCGACATATGATTCTTGGCTTTCAACAATGCCAAGAGAAACAAGTGTTTTTATCTTCATATTGTCCCATTTCACTAGACTTGAATCTAGGTACTCAATGTCTAAAGAAATAGCATCAATTAAGTCATCCAGCTCTGCCCTGACTTTACCCATTTTATTCTTTTTGTCTGTAGCTGCTTTCAACAAAGTCATTCCCTGTGTTGTCATCATCTCCAAGTATTCTTCCACAACCTTTCCCTTTGCATGGGTTTTTTATGCTTTCTGAATCAAAGGATTTCCAGTGGTGACTGCCATAGGCTTTACAATTTCTGAAGACAATGTGATCTTTTGAATGACAACAGCCAACTGTTCAGCCTTAGCTTTGTAGTGTTCCTTCTCCCTTTTATCTTCATCATATTTATTGAGTAAAGAAGTAGTTGTAACTTGAAAATCTGATTTGATGCCTTCATGAGTAAGTTTACCCAATTCAACTCCATTAAGGGGAAAAGTGGATAATATCAATAATGATTATCAGACCCAATAACACAATGAAACATGCAAATAACAAATCTTGAAAATAAAAGAATAAACCCTACAACCTTGTTATCCCGCGGCTTCCATTGTTTGCCTAGTCTCGATCGATCTTTATGTGATGAAAGGAGCCCTCAGAAAGTGCGCTTCCTTGCTTCGTTCTTCAAGATGACGATGGAGAGGTGGCCTGGATACTTCTTGTAATGAAGATGAGCTTCAATACAAAAAATGGTGGATATAGGCTATGAGATGGTATGGATGCCAAAGGCGCGCTATGGATTCTGCAGAGTAAGTTTACTTGAAAGCATGGATCCTTGAAATGAAGGAAGAGGGGGGTATTATAGACTTGTGAGAGAGAAGATCGACGGTGTAGAAGAAATAAGAAGATCAATGGTTGAGAAACCTTGAGAGGATGTGCGGGGATAGAAAGAAGACAAGTGTTACACAAAAGGCTGATTATTTAGAAAGATTAGGTGGGTTGTTGATAAAGATAAGATTCCTTTCCAAGATAGAATGTTTTTTTCTATTTTGAGATTTAAGTGATGAGGATAGTTGATTTTTATAATTTATTAAATCTTCCATTTTGATTCTTTGCTATTTTATGGACAAGGGGCCCACTTGCACATTTTTAGAAGAAAATGATATAGATAAGAGTGGATGAAATATAAATTAAATAAATAAAATTTATTTAATTTATGTGCATGATGAATAAATAAATAAAATATTTAATTTTATTTATTTATAGAAGAAGAATGCAATAATTAAATAATTTAAAATTATTTAATCATTTGATGGAAAATAGAAGAATAAAGAAATTAATTAAATAAATAGAATTTATTTAATTAATTATCGAGAGGGGAAGAAAATGAGATTTTTGATGTGGAGAGAAGAAGATTTGATAAGATAAGATTTTATTTTATTTTTTGATAAAAGAGGAAATGAAAGGAGATAAGATAGGAAGAGATTTGATTTTTTGCTTTAAAGGAAATAAATCCTAAAAAAGATGAGAGGAATAATATATGAAATATCTAATTAAATAATTAATTAGATATGCAAGAGTTGCATTTTAGAAAGAAAGCAAGAAGATATTTATAGGATTTTATTAATTAAATAAATATTTAATTTATTTAACTAATTTTGGATTGTGATGTGGAAAGATAATCAAATAAATAAAAATTTATTTAATTATAGGAAAATGGATAAATGACTAATTAAACAATTAAAAATAATTATTTAATTAGAGAGGATAAATGGACATGAATAATTAAATAAATAAAATTTATTTAATTATAGAAGAAGGGATTATGGGATTCAAAGGGAATAAATGGAATTAGTCAAATAAATAAGATTTATTTAACTAATTAGGTGATGATATGGGTGCCTAGGGCAAAACATGCTAATGACAAGGTGTTGGACATTTTTAAGTGTCTACATTTTGCCCCTCTTTGAGATGATGTTTGAGATGATGAAATTTGTGTTGAGTAACATTATTTCAAAGAAGGCTAAGGTATGGATAGAGGAAGAAAGATGTTAATGGAAAGATAGGATGAGGATGCCCCCTCGGGAGATTGGATGGGAAGAAGGCAGAAGGGACGTGAGACGGACAATCTCATGATGAAGAAGGTGGAAGAATGGGTTGGGGTGAAGAAATGGTTGAATGATACGTGATGCAAGATAAAATGATAACACACACAAGCAAGCAAGAAAGTATGCACAAATGATACAAGAACAAACAAGGTATTGCCCCTGTCAAGCGATAAACCAATGAATAATCGATATGGATACACGATAGTGTTGTCATTGCGGGGAACGATAGATCCCTAGATCAACACAAAAGATAGTGTTGTCATGGCGAGGAATGATATATCCCTAGAGCAACATGATAGGTGTGGGAAATTTATCTCCCACTAATAATTATGACTGATTGAGTTGGTTTACGACCAGACAAGGATCAAGACCACTGATTGTGATTAGATAATTTGACAAGATTGATTAACTTGATTGGTATGGATTAAGGATAGACTTGCATTTGGATCAGTGCTTGGACTAATTGGATAAGGATGAAAGATACTATGATAGATAGACATTTGATTGACAGAAGAATGACTCGACAGAAGGACTCACAAGCTTTTGTTTGATACTTTGCACAGAATCTTTATTGCATGGATGGTATGCGAAATGTAAATGGATATGAGATATGAGATGCAATTGGATATGTTATGGATGCGGATATGAAATGCCATTGGATACGTTATGGATATGGATATGGATATTTGTCATCTTGATATTGCAAGTATTTTGAGTTCTTATTTCATCATTAGGCTTTTAAAATGTTTTAAGCAAATACAAGCATCTAGGTACAAGTAAACCGAGATGAGCTGAGTATCCCTTACATGGATTTTGATATAGCAAGTTTATACAAGCATCTAGTCAAAATTGAATCTAGATGACTTGAGTACTTCTTGTGTTTTAATAAACAAGAATTGCCCCTTTTCATGTTTAGACCTTTGAAGTCCTCGATGATCTTTTGTTGATCAAGTCGTTAGACAAAAGTCGTCACATTACTAAAGATTAATCCACAAACAACAAACAAAGAAAAATGATTATGCCCCCATCATAGCTTCTCTAGTATTTGACACCCTTGAGTAGCATAGAAAGACATAATAACAAAAATCAAAAATCTGTAAGTTAACCTACTCACAAAACACAAAACATTCTTGCATTAGATGTGTCTTCTTGCCATAATTTTGATAAAATCATTTTGATGTGCTTTGGTCCTTATTTGCTTTGCCTTGGATAGGTTGGTGTTTTTGTGTCAAGATATTTATTTGGAAGCTTGTTTTGCTGCGCGTGCTTGTCTAATGAAAGGTATCACAATCCTTATTGGTGTCCTCTTAGAACAAGTGGCATTCAAGAATCCAATTCCTTAACCAGGGTCAAGGATGTGCCCCCAGTCAGAAAAAGGATCGACTTATTATGGATGAACTGACAGACATAGACAAAGAAAATGGGCCCTAAGGGATCGACCTAGTGCCTCAGGGGTGCATTACTAAATGGCCTTGCCTACGTGATGACGCAGAGGCAACATAGTTCGAGGTGAACTTGGTGGACCTAAGACCTAGGCGATAGGAAACGGTATGGACTTAGATAGATAGAAGGATAGATGACACATGAAGGAACGGATGGGAAGTGGAGCCTTGGGGGCACATTGATAATGGCCTTGCCTACGTGATAACTCAAAGGCAACGTAGTTTAGGGTGAACCCTGTGATACTGACAACAATTTTGGATAGCCTTAATGCTAGATACAGATGATTGGACAACAATTTTGGATAGCCTTAATGCTAGATACAGATGATTGGACAACAATTTTGGATAGCCTTAATGCTAGATACAGATGACAAGGAAAATACCACGGATAGGCAGATGGATGGGAAATAGTAGATAGAAGGAACGCACGTGGAAAAGGGGAAGGATGCGATCGCCAAGGACTAAGTCGCATAGGAATAACATGCCCCATTGTAGGTAGGATACTTAGGATTTTTTTTCATGGCAATGCTTATGATGATAGGTGGATGAGAGGATAATGTAGGATTTGCTCAGTTTGGAGGGATAAGGTTTGTCAAGAGACACCTAAAACATTTGTCAACATTGTGCCCCCAATTTTTATCAAGACTAAAGAAAATAGAGGAATAGAAGATTTTAGGATGGACGGATTGGACAGTATAGATATATAATGGATAGAAGGATAGGAAAGGAAATGGTACGGAAGGAAACTGGTAGGAGAAGAGTGATATGCTGATGAGACAAGATGCCCCCAAGTGTAGGTGACGTAGAAGACCAACTTACACATGACACATGTTTGCTAGGTTTTCATCATGGTACTTATCTAAGGCGCTTGTTTACCAGATTTTCACCGTTGAACGAAGGGATTTCTCTTTACTCTTTTTGATTTTTTTTTTTGAATATTTGGATAGGATAGGTGGATACATAAAGGAGAGACTCAAGTATCTAGATCCCTGAAAGGTGATAGTCCCACTAGATGGATGTTGTCGCACGGATCATGCCAAATGTCGCTATGCTCATAGATGTTGGTATGGGAATGCATGAGAGTGAGATGGATAAGGGAGATAATGAATTATGGAAGGTGTGATAGTGGATTATGATGCAGATTATGTAGGACTTATGCATGGATGGAGGGAAGGCTTATGCAAAAGCATGGACCATACGGATAGGATGGGGAAGATATGTAGGATAATAGTGGAAGAAAGGGGAGATGGAGTTATGTGGAAATGTCATGGAATGGAAGGGAACCATGACCAATGGTTGCACGCACCATGATAAACATTGAAGCCTATGATGGGAAAGTGGTGTAGGAAGCAATGGAGATTTTTGCTTGGTGGATGAGTGATTTAGGTATTTAGGGACCCACATAGACTTAGTATTTTTCTATTATTTGCATGTCATGTGGGATGGAAGGATTTGATACTTTTGGATGGAAAAGGAGAAAGGGAATGGTCAGGATTCTTGATAGGTGGATGCCTCATTTAACTTGATGGATTTTTGCTTGGGTACCCAAACCATTTTGCTTTTAGACTTCTCTTGTGAAGGTATGGGATTGGGTATATGCAGCCTTTGTGCAGCTTCTGAGGTAATTGCTTGATGCTTGGGGACCCACACCTTTTTCAATTTTGCTTTGAGGTGTGTGGGTGTATGCAACACGTGAGATGGATGTTTCTTTGATTCTTGACTTTTGTATTCGCAGGCATGAGGACCTTTAGGATTTTTGACTTTATAGGTAGAGGCATCTAAATTTTTATAGTTGAATTCCCTTGGGATGGTGGAAGTGGAGTTGGTGGAAGCTCTTTGTTTAGACAACATGTGCATTTGTTGGCCATGGTTGGGATTTTTAGATGATTTATGGGTGGATGTACAAGGTGTTGGAAGAAGTGATGGTAAAATGCATGGAGGGATGTTAGGAGTTGGAAGTAGTGGAGGTAAATTGGATGGCGGAAGGTGTATGGTCACATGCTTTTGGGACGTATATGATAAGGGAGGTGGAATGGTGACATATGTTTTGGGAATATGATAGGATTTGTGATGGACAGTGGTGGATTTAGAAGGCATGGAGGAAGTACCAACATCTTCAGATTGTTCACCTTGGGGTGTGTATCCAAGGCCATAAGAGGGAGGAGGGACACTGACATGGACGGGCTCTAAAATGCCTTGTTCATGAAGGCCTAAGCCTTTACCTTGATAGTTCATATTTTGGAGTATGTGGTGGACAATGGGATTATGGGTGCTTTGGACACTAGATGCGAGCTCTTTATTGGATGAAGAAGGTGAAGTGGTAGATAACAGTTGGTGTTCTCCTAAGGAAGAACATTCATGCGTGAAGGTAGTGAGACCAAGGATATAGGATAAGGGATTTGTAGCATGGTCAATAATAGATGGTGCAGGATTATCAGGATCTTGATCATCATTAGACTCTGTAGGATCCAAGTTATTGGGTTGATCATCCATGTGCACTTGGGAGGCAAGTGTATCATCAAGGGAAGTGGAAGTTGTTGGATCATAGATAGGACTAGAGGGAGGATGGATAGGAGTAATGGAGGTTTCTTGCTCACGAATAGGTATGGGATCAAGTTGTTCATGGACAGCTTCTTCATAGGGAATATCTTGATCATGGAAGAGATAAAGGTTATGAATGGGTTGAATGGGGATTTCTTGATCATGCATAGTTGTTGGGAGATGGATAGGATCAAGTGGCTCATGGGAGGTTCAGTATTATGGATATCATCTTGATCATGGAAAAGATACATGTTATGCATAGGTTGCATAAAAGTGATTTGGTCTTGACTTGGACTAGGGCTTAATGTTTCCACATGCTTAGGATTAAACTCTTGACATACCTCTTGGGTTGTTTGAATGGAAGTGGATAGCTCTTGACTTGGGTTCATGGTAGGAGACTCTTCGATAAGGTCAAGGGGTTGAGGATCACATGAAAGGGTTGTAGGATTTGACATGTTATTGGAAGCATCTTTGGTAAGGTCAAGGACCAGAATTTGGGGACATGTTTGACTCTCTGCTGGTAGTCCTTGGATCACATCCTTCGTAGGTGTATGAACAGATGAATGAGGTAATGGATGAGTGGATTTGGCTTTATCCATAGCTTTTCTTTTGCTATATAAATTTGGAAAACATTTTTCCCAAAACTCATCTGAGGTTTTTTTGGTTGTCCATTTAGAGTTTGGGGAACTACATGGCGGTGTTGGTGTAGGACTGGTATGCTTTGGGATATGTGTCTTAGAAGATGGTAAAGGAGCACTAGTAGGAGTGGCATACGAGTTCCAACTTAAGCTGGTGCTTGCCTTGTCATGAGTATCATTAAGATAGGAAAATGATGTACAATTTTGGTGTGAGGTGTAGCTAGTACTGGCACATTCAGCTTGCGAGATTGCCATTTCTTGTTGTAGGACTTGGAGTTCTTGAGCAATTGCTATACGATCTTGGGGCAAGGAACCTAAGTTTATTTGCAATTACAGGTATTGGAGTTTTTGAGCAATATATTTTGATTGGTTTGTCATCTCCACAGAAATTTGACACAAGACCGAAAAAGCTTACTATTGTGGATGCGCAGCTTTAGATGTGCTGAAACAAAGGATATATGTGCAACAAGTCGATATAAATGTGCAACAAGTTGATATAAATGCACAGCTCTAGTGTAGGATAAATACACAGGAACAGGTCTCAAATGTGCAGGAAGTCATAGTGAAAATGCAGTAAGTTGAAATATATGCACATCTTCATATGGTATATGCACATATCTGGTTTTTCTGAATGTTTTTTTTAAGTTTTTCGACACGTTTTGTAGTTTTTTTTGGTTTGCGGGTTGGTCTTTTGAATTTGATTTTATCAATTATAGCAAGAAGACACAGCAAACACATAGAATGATTTCATGATTTTTTGGATTTTTTTGTAAATTTTGGACTCTTTTTGACACAAAAAAAAGTACAATCCTAGGCTGGTAAAGACAATATTTGTCAGATCCCCTTGCTGTGCATATTCAAAGCAGATAGCTTCGAGATCTTGGTAGCACCATCTCCTCTCAACATCACTGACTTCTCACGCATACCAAGATCTAGGTTTCCCAAGGTTCGTACCCCCACCGAACCTTAGGATTGTCCCTACTATCTCTACTAAGAACCACATGAATCAGAGTGGCTTCAAAGGTCCCAAATTTTGTGCCAACAAATAGAAGGATTTTGGGCCACTAAAACAACAGATATGTATTGAGGGCAACCGTTCGAGTGGTTACACATGCAGCAGCATTACTCTCCGTTATGGAGTCTCCCAACCTTTAAGGGTTATGCCTTGAAGGGTTTTGGGGGAGGTTGGTTGTCGGTGTAACACAACTTCACTCGTTGCTTGAAGCTTTCACTCCAAGCACAATTTATTTAGAGTGGCTCGACAGGGCTTGGCTTTAGCCTGTTACCACTTAGGGTCGTTCCCACTTGGACAGATGGATATCCAAGGGCAGGCCCCTCTAAAGGTTTAACACATGCGAAATGATACTTCTGGCATTTTGGTCACCCAAAATAGGGGAGAGTATAGGCCTGGTATCATTCCAAAGACACCAAAGACAGTGGTTCTTTCAATCCTATTTAAAATGAAAAAAACTAGATACGCTACACTACTTGGGCACACGCACGATTTGTTAACTTTGAAGTGATTAACAAGATAGCAATGGTTTAATTTTTAGCAAGATAACAATGTGTTTAACCTTGAAAGATAGCAATGTAGCAATGATCCAATGATATGCAAGATAGCAATGATTCAGTTACAACCCTCCTAATTAGAACTACATGAGATTTGTATGAACATCATTTTACTTTCTCCGCTAATTAAATCTATGATGAGCTAATAGGTGTAGCTATATGACTAAACCATCTCCTATCCATGCAAGTAGATGAGAACATAGTCCTGTAAAACAAGCATTAGTGTTAGCAGAAACCACAAGCAATACTCTAAAATCTCTGTTTAGGACAAATGCACAGCTTCAGAGCCTAAATGCGCAGAAACAGATCTCAGAAGTGCAGGAATTATGGAAGCACAGAAATAGAGGTTATAAGCGCAGAATAGAAGAGTAAATGCACAAGAATATCATATGCGCTGGAAGAAATGGCAGATGCGCAACTTCTGTGGTCAGATGCGCAGGTATATCGCATGCACCAAAACAGGTGGTAGATGCGCAACTTCTGATGATGGATGCGCTAAAGGATTATATGCGCGGAAAGATAGATCAGATGCACGTCAGGATTGCTCAGATGCACATAATGAACCTGTATGGAACCTGTCACTCAAAAACTTAGTTTTGGATTAGATTTGGGGCAAGAGCCCCACGGTGGACACCAAAAATGTTAAGGGGAAAAGTGGATAATATCAATAATGAATATCAGACCCAATAACACAATGAAACATGCAAATAACAAAGCTTGAAAACAAAAGAATAAACCCTACAACCTTGTTATCCCGTGGCTTCCATTGTTTGCCTAGTCTCGATCGATCTTTATGTGATGAAAGGAGCCCTCAGGAAGCACACTTCCTTGCTTCGTTCTTCAAGATGATGATGATGGAGAGGTGGCTAGGATACTTCTTGTAATGAAGATGAGCTTCAATACAATAAAATGGTGGATATAGGCTATGAGATGGTATGGGTACCAAAGGTGTGCTATGGATTCTGTAGAGTAAGTTTACTTGAAAGCATGGATCCTTGAAATGAAGGAAGAGGGGGTATTTATAGACTTGTGAGAGAGAAGATCAATGGTGTAGAAGAAATAAGAAGATCAATGGTTGAGAAACCTTGAGAGGATGTGCGCGGATAGAAAGAAGACAAGTGTCACACAAAAGGCTGCTTATTTAGAAAGATTAGGTGGGTTGTTGATAAAGATAAGATTCCTTTCCAAGATAGAAATTTTTTTCTATTTTGAGATTTAAGTGATGAGGATAGTTGATTTTTATAATTTATTAAATCTTCCATTTTGATTCTTTGCTATTTTATGGACAAGGGGCCCACTTGCACATTTTTAGAAGAAAATGATATAGATAAGAGTGAATGAAATATAAATTAAATAAATAAAATTTATTTAATTTATGTGCATGATGAATAAATAAATAAAATATTTAATTTTATTTATTTTTAGATGAAGGATGCAATAATTAAATAATTTAAAATTATTTAATCATTTGATGGAAAATAGAAGAATAAAGAAATTAATTAAATAAATAGAATTTATTTAATTAATTATGGAGAGGGGAAGAAAATGAGATTTTTGATGTGGAGGGAAGAAGATTTGATAAGATAAGATTTGATTTGATTTTTTGATAAAAGAGGAAATGAAAGGAGATAAAATATGAAGAGATTTGATTTTTTGCTTTAAAGGAAATAAATCCTAAAAAAGATGAGAGGAATAATATATGAAATATCTAATTAAATAAATTAATTAGATATGTAAGAGTTGCATTTTTAGAAAGAAAGCAAGAAGATATTTATAGGATTTTATTAATTAAATAAATATTTAATTTATTTAATTAATTTTAGATTGTGATGTGGAAAGATAATTAAATAAATAAAAATTTATTTAATTATAGGAAAATGGATAAATGACTAATTAAACAATTAAAAATAATTATTTAATTAGAGAGGATAAATGGACATGAATAATTAAATAAATAAAATTTATTTAATTATAGAAGAAGGGATTATGGGATTGCAAGAGAATAAATGGAATTAGTTAAATAAATAAGATTTATTTAACTAATTAGGTGATGATATGGGTGCCTAGGGCAAAACATGCTAATGATAAGGTGTTGGACATTTTTAGGTGTCTAAAAACTCTAGAAATTATGTAATCATTCACATCAAAAGAATATTTTGTAGCCTCGGGAGGAGGCCTGGCAATCTCTACATATCTGATTCCTTTATCATCAATAAGCCTAGAGATAGTCTTGGGCTTCTTCTTCTGTGCCTTTGGTTTAATAAGCATCAACTTCTCCAAATCAATGCCATCAGGTGAAATAGCTTGCTTCTTCCTTTTCAGAGTATTAGCCGATAACCATGGAGGCAATGTGGAAGCATTTACACTCAAGGGTGGATCTACCATCTACTCAATAGGATTTATACTAACCCCTGTGATGGTAACAATTTGAGAAGTAGTAGTAAAAATTATGCCTGTAAAATCAACATTCTTCTCAGGAGTATTAAGAAATTGATCTAACACAGTTTGTTCTCCAATATCATATGAGTGTGAAGATAAACTAGGAAGTGAACTGGAATAATCAAATACAATTCCACAATCAATCTTTACAGAAGTGGGGGTAGAATTATAAGACACAACAATAGGAGAAGTGGGAACATTAGAAATAATTGGAACATTATCAGAGATAGGAACATTTGGTAAAACAACATAATCTTGTGGTCCTTGGGGAACATTTTTCTGAGGAGACTTGTGTGAATCATCAAGTTGTTATTGATCTACATCTATTTCTATTTCATTCTCCTCATCCTTTTCATCATTTGATTTCTCCTCCATCTCCACATCTCAGTCTGAGGTTCTTCGACATTTTGTTGTTCTGCCTCTGCATCTTCTACCTCTGCATTATCAACATTCATCTTGTCTGAACCTCGGTCCTCAATATTAGAACTTTCTATGACCTCTTTTGCTTTTCCCTCTTTGGAAACAAACTTAATTCGTGGCTTTGTTACCCTAGAAGAAGGAGTGTCACTTTTGTTCTTAGTCCTATTTTCCACCTTCTTTCCCGTTTGTTCCTAAATCTTGGTCTCTGACCCAATAAGGAACTCTTTCAAATTGATCCCCTTGCTTTCCAACCATACATTAGTATTAGCTAAGATAGGTTGAAACCTTTTCCAAAGAGAAGTTTCTTCTTTCACTGACCACTTGATCTTTAGTAGAGTTGATGCCTCAATATTCTCAGTATTATTTTGGGATCTAGATCATCCCCCTCATCTTTCATGCCCTCTGGAATCTCTGCCAATCCTAGCTCTTCTATCTGATTCAGATGTATCCTGTAGTAATCCAGCTTGCGAATCTCATTTTGGGTCCTTATGTCAACCCAAACATCCTCCACCATGGGAATATGAAACACTGATTTCCTTTTAATCTTGTCTTGCACTCTACAGAAATCAAAGTTATCTCTCCTCTTAAATTGTTTCATAGTGACAAGCTGCGTCTCTGTTTCAATTACTTTTGCCTTAGTGGTAGATTGAAGTGAATACCTTCCAATTTCAACAGGGAACTTGATCCCAGACTTTTTCAACTCCATCTGCTTATTATGGACAACAATCAACTATCTGCATAGTTTCATTAAAACCATTTTATCACTTGGGTACCCAGGCAACATGAGAGGATAGCCTTGGTAGTATCCAACTCTCAGATATGTAAATGTAGGGAACTGCAAGAATAAGCAATCAAAAGAATTAACCACCTGCTAGGCTTCATCAAATACTCTTTTCTACTCCAAGTCCTTGTCCCATAAACACATGAAGACTACGAAGAAAGCATCATTTACACTCCTAAAATGGTAAATAGACCCTTTGAGGGTTATTTGAGGATAATATTTGAATACTGATACAACTCTTTTGTCTTCCTCCTGAGTCAAACCCAGAAAGATTCTCATTGATGCTGCTACATATACTAAGTAAGAGGTCATATAAAATTTGAAGGTGGTATGAACCTTGAGCAGTTGTTCATGCAATGAATTACTAATTTGCTCCCCCAAGAATATCTTTTGTTGTCCTTTGAGGATGACTTTGATGTAGGGATACATCCACTCATGGAATTGAGAGGAAGAAGAAAGACCTCTGATTCTACTCAACAAAGTGATGAAGTCACTAACCTCCTCTACAGAGTCACTTCTGGGAAGGACTTTGGGCCATCTTGATAGATTGCTCCTAGGAGTTTTCAACCATTTGCTATTAATGTGCCTCTTCACAGATTCAACATCTTTATCAAACTCTTTTTGACCTTGGGTAAAGTCAATTTCCCCTATATCTCTATGAGTGGACACATGAAAATCTTATCAAATAACTTAGCATCAAGTCTCATGATAACATCCCCCTTAGAATCAGTTGCAATTCTGGTATCTTTATCATAGTGACTTGCCACTTGAAGGACGAATTCAGGATTGTGAGTTGCCGCTGGGAACAAGGCCACCAAGTGTATACTACTGTCAATGATTTTTTGCATGTATTGGGGAGGATTTGGTTGTTTAGTTCTCTCTACAAATTCTTCCATGTCAACGTGACCTATCTCAGTATCTCTTATATCCTCCACATTTGACTATACTGCAGTGACAGGGAAAAACCCTTGATACTTATACTTCATTGTCTTAGCTTTGGATGTAGATGGCTCAGACATTAGCTTTTGAAGGAATCAATGAAACTAGTGTTGACAATAGTTGTTACTTGTAAAAACTACAAAAAAGTCATGATCTCGCAGTTAGGGGAAAAATTGGCATTTTGGGAAAACTGCGTAATGGTGACCATGTTCGCAGGGACAAGCTTAAAAGGGCTAGAGCATGCGCAAGTTGAGAAATCAGATGAAAGCTAGCTAAAGGCATCATTCTTCAAAAATTTCCAGAGTTAGGAGATTTTAAGGGAGTCATGCATGGGCGGTCAGAATGACCACTCCTACAGGTTGACAGTTTAGATTTTGACGTAAGGGCGATCAAAATGACTGCTCCTACATGTAGGTAGGTTAAGTGAATGTTTTTGCATGTATGAGCGGTGGTTTTAAATGCTTTCACATGTTGATAAGACTTAATGAATTTTTCATGTATAGGCGATCAAAATGATCGCCCTTACATGTGAGTAAATATGCAAGGTTTTAAGTGCATGAGCGATCGAAATGACTGCTCCTGCATTAGGGAGGATAACCTCATTATGTGTAAAAGCGGTGATTTTAACCGCTTGTGCATTTGAGAAGAAAGAGTAGACTTAAATGTTTGAGCGATGATTATTACTACTAGAGCATGGACATTACATCAACTTCATGTAGGAGCGGCGGAAAATACCGCTCTTACACTTTATGGTAGAATCACAAATGAAAACAAAGGCATGGGCAGAGATTTTTGCCGCCTCTGTACATCTTATAGGGGAAATCAAGACAACATGTATGGATGATCAAAATGACCGCTCATACATGTTAATAGATAACAAACAAGTTGGGGGTATTCGTGGACGGTGGGAAACACCGACCCTGCCAATGACGGGTTTTTACATGAGGGAAAATGAAAATACTAGGGTTTTATCTAACGGCAAAAATTGCCATGTTATCATCTCTACCAAAAACACAGAAAAAGAATCATGTGAAAACCAAAACACAAGCTAAAAGAAAAACCCTAAAATGAAACAATCATGCAAATAGAAAATGCAAAATGATTTTACAGATCCAAACCACAAGGAGAAACAAAAACTAAAAATGTTTTAATCATAGCAAGAATGTTTGAAGATACATTATAAATCACAAAGCAAGTTTGGCAGAGAAAAACTTACCTGGGAAAATAATGGCAATGGCAAGAGAAACCTTCGGTGAAATCTAGAAATCACGCACCAGGGACGATTGAAGATTATAACGAGGGTTTCAAACAAACCAAAGGAAGTGCAAAGACAATTTACAAATAAAAATGAAAACTAAAAAGTGATTAAAACATATAAAGAAATGAAATAAAATTTCACACGGAGTGCAATAAATGCACTGCATGTGAACTTAAGATGCTCGGGCGACAGTTTTGACCACCCTTACATGTAAATAGATGAACATTTAAACAAATGCATGAGCGGGGTTTTTGACCGCTCCTGCATGTTAAAGGAAAACACATGTCCGAGCAGATTTTTTGACCACTACTACATATAGAAAAGCAAGTCACATGCAATATCAGGTTTTTTGACTGACTTTGCATGTGAACTATCAAAAACTTTCTAACACCCTAAAAGTTCAAAAAATGATATTTTGACAAGCTTATAACTAGTCAAATTTCAAGAACTTCGAGGAATCAACCTGGGGAAATATTCCAAGACATTCTCAGGGGTTAGAGGACTATGCATGAGGTCGAGGAGATTTGCCTTGAAATGTGTACTTAGAGTGTAGGCTACGAAATAGACAAGTTTCGTAGGGGTCATCCTACAAAATGAGCACAGCTAATTTTGAGGACAACAACTGGCTCTAACTGGGGAGCTTTCTTCGATCATTCTTTGAAATGATCAAAGGGAGAAGAATTTTAGTCTCTAAGTGCCTTCATCCATGCCATTGGGCCATAGAGTTAGTCGAACAAAACAAAAGACACAAAAAGACTAAAAATGAAAAAGAAAAACACAAATTGTATAGATATACAAGTTAACTTATCTGGCGCTTCATAGATTGAAAAGCTTCAGATGTTGTTTACTATGCAGCAACAAGAATGGTGTCCCATCTTGATATTCCAACAAGAAACTATTTTCACCGCAGAACTGGTGAATGACAAATGGGCCTCTCCATAGGGAATCAAATTTCCCATGCATTCCTTTTGGCTCTCTCCTCTTGTCCCACAACAAGACTTGATCCCCAATCTGAAAATCTCTGGCCTTTGCTTTCTTATCCAACATCTTCTTGACCTGACTTTGATGTCCAATTATACGATCTACCACCATAACTCACTTCTCTTCAAGTTCAGAAAGATACATTATGAGTTTATCAATAGAACTTTCAAAAGTTCCATTCTCAACCGCCCTTGCCAACTTCAAAGCTGGCAACTCTAAGGTGATTGGTATCTCTGCATTCAAACCATATAACAGTTGAAATGGTGACATACCAATGGCCCTCTTTGGGGTAATTATGTCTTCCTACAAAGCATCAAACAATGCCTGATGCCATGTTCTCTGATTATCCTCTACCAGCTTTCTGATAGTAGTAACTAGATTCTTATTACTTGATTCTCCTTGACCATTCCCTTGAGAATAATAATCAGATGAATGTGAAAGAATAATCCCGTATTCAAAATAGAAACTAGTAATCTCATGAGAGAAAAAAGTTGTAGCATTATCTGCCATAATCTTGTTTGGAACACCAAATTGGGATATGATATTCTCTTTGAGGAACTTACACACCACTTCGAAAGTAGCATGCTTAACTGACACAGCCTCAACCCACTTGGTGAAATAATCAGTTGCAGTAAGAACATAACTATGTCCTGCACTTGACGGTGGATTCATAGCACCAATGAAGTCAATGCCCCATTGCTGAAATGGTTCCTCATTTATGACTGGTTTCAATGGTAGTGCAGCCAACTTAGGCTTTCCCACGAACTGCTGACAAAGTCCACACTTACGCACCCAACTGTATGCGTCCTGAAAAAGTGTTAGCCAATAGTACCTAGCTCTCAAAATCTTGTGAGCCATTACTAGTGCTGAGAAGTGTCCACATGCCAAATTATGGAAAGACTCCAATAGCTTGCTTTGTTGCGCTTTATCCACACAATGGAGGAAAACTCTATCAAGACTTCTTTTATTCAAACCATTATCCCATAGGACATAGTTTGTAGCCTTAAGGTTGATAGTCCTCTTTTCTTTATAGGACAAATGAGTAGGACACTCACCATACATGAGGAAATAAGTGATATCAGAATACCACTCATCAGTTGTAGTAACAAAAAGGACAGTTGGAATATCTTCAACCTCTGTCTCTTCATCACCTATTTCTTTTGGGCCATTATTAGCGATAAGCTGACACAAACCTCTCCCACGCACAAGCTTAGTGGGTTTAATATCAATATCAAATTCCTAAATTTTGGCAATCCAATTGCCTATCTTAGTCCCAAACTCTTGTTGAGTTAAGATTGATTTCACTATTGTATCTAGCACCAAAGCAACAATATGTGAGTTCAATATGTAAAATCTGAAATGTTTCATAGCCTTTACTACAACAAAAGCATGTTTCTCCATATTAGAGTACTTGAGTTCATGAGCTTTCAATGGACAACTCATGAATGAAATTGGAGATTCTACACCTTCCTCATTTTGTTGAACCAGAATTGCTGACAATGTATGCTCAGAAGCATAACTATACATAATGAAATTTTTGTTATAGTTAGAACACACCAAAACTGGAGCATGGGCTATGGCTCTTTTTATGTCCTCAAAAGTTGCTTTACCTTCTATACTCCAATGGAAAGTGGTCTTACCTTTCATCATATTAACAATATGACGTGTCTTCTCCACAAACTCTAGAATGAACCTCTGTAGAAAATTCACTTTTTTGAAGAAAGAGTGAACAACAATCTTACTTGTAGGAAAAGTAAGACCTTGAATGGATTTGACTCTTTTGGAGTCAATCTTAGTACCCTCTTTAGACACAATGTGACCAAGAAGTTTACCTTTTGTAACCCAAAAAATTGACTCCTTCAGGTTAAGAGAAATACCATTTTGACGGCACCGTTCCAAAACTTGCCGCAAGTGGTAAGCATGATATTGATGTTTCTTGGAGAAAATAGTCAAATCATCAAGGTATACTACAATAAACTTACCCATTTCATCTCTGAATGCTAAGTCCATTGCTCTCTGGAAAGTAGCACCAGCATTGATCAATCCAAATGGCATCCTGCGATATGCAAAAGTGCCCCATGGAGTTGTGAAAGTGGTTTTGTACTGATCCACTTCACTAACATCTACCTGATTATAGCCCAAAAAACCATCCAACATAGATAGCATTTCTAAACCAGTTATAGTTTCTAACACTTGATCCATTATGGGCAAAGGGTAGTTATCTTTCAAGGAAGATTGATTCAGATTCCTGAAATCTACACAGATACGGATCTCTCTGTTCTTCTTCCTTATAGGAATGATGTTTACAATCCAAGTTGAATGATGAATAGGGAAAATTATCCTAGCATTCAACATCTTTTGAATTTTAGCAAGGATGGTACCTGATATTTTAGGATTGTACTGCCTCTGCTTCTGTTTATGAGGCAATGATCCCACCTTGAGCGGAATCTCATGTTGGATCTCTTATGGTCTGATGGACTTCAAATCATCATATGAATATGCCAGCACATTAATGTAGTAGAGTAGAAGTATTGTGAATTTGAACTTTCATCATCAGTTTAGCATTTTCCAATATTGACCATCTTAGGATTGCTTCTATTTTCATATTCACTTGCTCAAAATCCATTGATGAACTTGAACCAAGTTCTTGTTGTTGTTTGATATAAAGATCATGTTTATCAAATAACCTTTCAAGGGAGACTAAACCTTTCAAAATTTTATTTCCTTTCAATTGAAGAAACTCTTCACCGGTCTTTGAATTCACTTTGGAAACATATTCCCGAGGTGGAGAATCACTCCCCTCAAAGTAAAGTTCATCAAAGTTATCTCTCTTTTCTAGAAAATCTATAATCTAATTATCACCATTAAAAACTTGCCAATGGTCAGCATTATCAGGTACACTTAGCGGGAAGACCAACTCAATTGTATACTTATCACCCTTAAAATCCTTATGCGGGACCATAAGGGTAGCTGATACGGCCAATGAGTCAGCCCTGTCATTATACTCTCTAGGAACAATAGAAATACCAAATGCATCAAATTTATCAATGCAATCCCATACCTGATTTCGGTAATGCTTTAATCTTTCATTTTTTGTCTGGTACAAATCTTTTACCTGACAAACAATCAGCTTCACATCTCCTTGTGCATGAAGATATTTTATTCCCTTTGTGCAAGCAAGCTCCATTCCGAGTAACAAAGATTCGTACTCAGCAGTATTGTTGGTATTGTTAAACTGTAGCTTATATAAAAAGGAAAAATATCACCTTGAGGAGATATCAGGACCACTCCAGCCCTGGATCCAGTGGAAGAATAGCTACCATCGAATTCCAAAGTCCAAATACCATTTGAACTTTCTATTTTGATATCTCTATGATTGGCAGAATCTTCACCCAAAGAAGAAGAAGAATCATCCATCACCATACTTTCATTTGAACTATCATCTGATGAGCCAGAAGTATATTCTATAGTCAGAAAATAATTACCCAAACCTGAAGACTCAAATAAAATTTGAGCTTTTGGGTCTTCAGATTGAGTAACAATATATTTCACTTCCCTTTTAGGAAGCAATTTCTGCATGACACCCTTGATAGGTATCCTTGCTTCAAATAAATCCATATTAAGCTCTCCTCCTACATCCTTACAAAAATTATGTCCTAGTAAAATACCATAAGAAGATAGAACATCAACAACTAGGACAGTTATCTTTATTCTTTTCTCCAAAAAAGCTACGAATGCAAATTGTGCATCCTTAATCTGGCCTAACAAAGGCACTTGTTTATTTTCTATTGAAAAGCACATTCCAAAGGTCTTTGTCAGAGTCAGTCCTAGAGCATCCGCCACCTTGGGAGGCATGACATTGTTAGAAGCTCCTGAATCTATGATACAATTACTTAGTTTGTGACCATTAACTAATAGAGAAACATAAAAGGTTCAATTTTCCTTGGAGCGACGAGAGGAGTGGTAACTAGATTATTCTGAGCAGACCTATTCTTTGAGGAGTCATGAATAGTCTTGGAAGTATCTTGCCCTACAGAGGCAATCTTATTTTTAATAAATTTGGCTAACCTTTCAAATTGGTCAGGGTTAGCTTGTAAATATTCTACCTCAGACATCTAGATTTTAGTTTTCCTAGCATTCTCAATTATATCAAAAAGCGGAAATGAATTCGACACAGAAGAAGGAAAACCTTCATTCTGAGGTTTCATTGGGGAAGTATTGGTTTGAGGAATAGCAACAGAAGGAGTAGGAGTATTAGAGAAACTTACTTGTTTATCAATAGTTGGATCCCTTTATTGAAAAGGCAAAGGAGTTCCTCATTTGACAATTGAAATTATAGATTGAGGATCTTCTTTTGACTTTCCTTTATCAGCCACTTGCTGGTTTGACTGATTTTGAGATCTAGTGAAAACGGCATATGTTCCACCATATGCATCATCTCCTCTTTTTGCTTCATCTTGATAGTTCAGGAACCTAATAGTAGAGTCGCCAACCAAATCCTCTTCTCCTTCCAAAAAGAGATTGGCAGTGTTTTCTTGATCAAGTCAGGTTGGAAAGAATTATCTTGTTCAGCTTCATAGTAGCCAACTGTCGTATTGACCGGTGGAGGTTCCAACACCAGTCTTCCTTGAGTAGGAGGAAGTTGGTTTTGTTGTCCTTGGTTTCTTGCAGCATTGCCTTGATATGAAGTATTAGGGAATGTCCTTCTCGATATGTCCCGATAAGGAGTGGACATATTCTGAGACATCTACTTTTTCAAAGCTAGCAACTCATTGGCTAACTTCTGCACCATAGGATCTATGGTGCTTGTGGAAGGTATGTCAGTAGAGGGCTGCCCTCTATTTTAGTTTGAATCCCTTCCTATCTTACCCACAAGGATAAGATCATCTTCAACTTCGATAGCCAAATTTTGTGCTATAGAAAGATCAGTGGGATTAGCCCGCCTTAACAAAAAGCTCATCTCAAGAAGCTGATTGTTGATGAAGAAGTATTTTAGATTCTCTTTTGTTGGTTGAACAATTGCTAGAATTTGATTTGTTAATTTGTTGAACTTGGCAATGAATTCTAGCATGGGCTCTTGCAGTTCTTTCTTCAACTATGTTAGTTGTGCTAACAAGGCATGTGCATCTTTAGCAGGCTTAAACCTAGCTTCAAACATCCATTGATGGTTTGGGCCGGAAGATGATAAAACCAATCTACAACGACGCCTCGAAGTGTCTCTACAAAAAGTTTCATAGATACATCCTCATACTCCACCCCTAGCACACCACATGCTATACAAAAAGCTAAAATGTGTTCATCAGGATGGACTTTCCCATCACCATACAATTTCAAAAAATTCTTTCTCAAACTACAAGGTAGTTCATGCAACGGTGGTGTCAAATTCAGGGGTCTAAAAGAATTACCCCAAGGACCTTGAACAGCCATTGCACACTGGTTGAAAGGTGGGATAACAAAACTTTGAAGAACTCGAGTAGATAATACTCTATTAGTATTTGCACTAGAAGCTTCACCTGGTATAGGAGACTTGGCATTGGTAGGAGGGAAACTCCTTGTACACTGAAGTGGTGACCACAGATTTGCAGGTAAAAGGCCGAAGTTATTTTGCTGCATTAACTCAAAAATAGGGTCAACAGTTCCTTGAGCTCTCTTACTTCTGGTATACCTTGAGTCTGCCAGAATGCAATATACTTAGCAAAGACAAAAACTGAAAACTAATTATAATAATGAAAGAGGACGAAAAGCTTCAACCCAAAGCGTGAGGCTCTAAGTTACACGTTCGTTCCTCAGCAGAGTCGCCAAAAAACTGTTGGGTGAATATTTTGTCGTTAACTCACTAATGGCAAAATGGTTATATCGACCACAGCTGTAATGAGACAAAGTCTCTCCTCTCAACAAGGGGAGGTTCCCTCTAGTTGCTTAACTATTACAAACAAATAACTTATGAAACTTATGTACAGTAAATACTCTATTTGTGGTGGTTCCATTTCATCCTATTCTCTTTTTTTAGAATAGATGTTTCTACTTCAAAATGATGATTTTAATGAAACTGATATTAAAGACCTTATAAACTATCACAAAACCACAAAAACACAAAGTCTTCTATTGCCTCACTTACTAATTGTAAATAAAATTATTTGAAGTTGAATTCAACCCAAAGTCTTCACTCTTCCCCAAGATGATATAAGTAGATTGAATACCACAACTTGCAACACAAAGTCTTCAAGCTATTTTACTCTCACAAACATAAACACAATCCTCACAAATGATTTGATAACACAGAGTCTATCATAATCAAATTAAGAACGCTCTTTAATCACTTGAAACAATCTCCACACTTCAATTCTTACCAAAGAAGATTATGATAGTAAGACGTAAGAACAATGCTATTATATCACAAATAATTCCAAGACAAAGATTAGAATTGAACTTGCTTTCTTGTATTGATAAATATTTGATAATTGATTCTCAGAAAGAAGCACAAAGTCTTGATTTGCTGTGCAATTTTCTAGAGTTTCCTTCCAATAGATAAAGATAAAAATTACAAAAGAGGCTCTCTTTATTTGTAGGAAGGAGCATGGAGAAAAAATAGGAAATCTACAACTACTTTGAATTATTCCACAAAAAGAGTCCTTTTTTACTTAGGACTTCCTTTGTTCCACATGTAATTACATTTTGGAAAAATACATGTGGATATGTCCAAAACTGATTACAAATTACATTTACAAACCTAGGAAAAATAAACTAAGGCAATGATCACAAGTATCAATTTCCATCAGTGTCTTTCTTCGTGGATCCTTCATACATAGTGATGATTGTCTGCATCTCTAAGCTGTCTGGAGCAGCAATGTTGTTTGATATTACCCAGGCTCTGGTGACAACATCTTTGACGATGGGGGTGATCTTTTCATGCTCCTTTAGTTTAACCCTCAAGTTATCTAGAGTCCATTGATTATCTAACAAATTATCCATTGAAGCAACTGAGAAAGCTTTATCCTCAAACTCCGTTTGAATCATTTTGTTCAATTCTTGTATCATTTCTTCAACAGGAAGAAACTAATGATCATCATCGACCAGTTTGCATGGAAGCTCCTCTAATTTATGTAGGAAATCCAAATCACTGTTATCACACAATTCTCGAGCATTCCCCAGATATTTGATCAATTCCTTCAACATATTGCTCCGATGAATTAATCCCTCTCTTGTAGCGACATATGATTGTCAGCTATCAACAATGCCAAGGGAAACAATTATTTTTATCTTCATATTGTCCCATTTCACTAGACTTGAATATACGTACTCAGTGTCTAAAGAAATAGCATCAATTAAGTCATCCAGCTCTGCCTTGACTTTACCCATTTTATTCTTTCTATTTGCAGTTGCTTTCAACAGAGTCATTCCCTATGTTGTCATCCTCTCCAAGTATTCTTCCACAACCTTTCCCTTTACATGTGTTTTTTCTGCTTTCTGAATCAAAGGATTTTCAGTGGTGATTGCCATAGGCTCTACAATTTCTGAAGACATTGTGATCTTTTGAAGGAGTGTAGCCAATTGTTCAGCCTTAGCTTTGTAGTGCTCCTTCTCCCTTTTCTCTCCATCATATTTATTGAGTAAAGAAGTAGATATAACTTGAAAATTAGATTTGATGTCTGTTGCTAATTTTTGTTCACACTAAAATTAGTTTGACCTAAGTGCAGTTGTTCAAAAGGAATAAAAGAAAACTTTAAAGTTATGCATTTAATAAACAGTTGATATCTTGACAGAGCAGAAATGGATTTCAGTTGACAGGATAACCCATCAGTCTAATCAAGACTGATGAGTCATCGTGACAAGATAATAAGGTTTCCAAGGTATCAATCATTCAAGAAAAATAGTTGAGCTAACATAGTGTTATCTTTTAGGAGTTATAAGTCAGATTGTTTATTCACTTAATCACATTTGAAAGAAAGAAGGAAAGATATTTGTTTAAACTGTTATTTCATGTCATGTTTTGAACATACATTCAATATTTGTTACTCTATTCTATGCATTGACGGAAAAAGAAATACACATACATCAAGTGCATAAGATAGAGTAACTGATTATGTATAAAAGAAGTGTTCAAATGTGTCCCACACAAGCTAAGGGAGTAACTAGACTGAGCAATTGTGGACATGCAAGTTATACATCTGAATGATAAAAGAAATAATATGAACACATGATAAAAGTAAACATCCATCATTGCCTAAGCAAGAAGGTTGTTTTGTTGATGTTGGTCTTCAGTCTTTATCTTCAGCTCCTATCATCAGTTGAACCCACAAAAAATTGGGGAAAGTCTTGTTAGAGCTCCGGATGTTTAAAGTTATCATATGCTTTTATCAAGCAGATATATCAACTTATCACATCATGCATTTCATATGAAAGATCAGATCAGACATGTGTTACAAGTTAGAATATCATAAAGAAGACCAATCAATACCACTAGGTATATCTTTTATGCTAACTTGTTTGTTCACTGTGCAGGTATAGGAAAAGTAATGTTGTTGATTTGAAGACATTTAAACCATGTGGAGAAAATGTGGCTCCCACAAGGGTTCAGCCCAGCATGCTCAAGTGATACCATTACATGTTATGCTATATCTAATAGCTCATCAGTGATCAAACTCTAGGATATGCAAGAAACAAGGTAATGTTCTACTTTCTTTATCATTAATGATGTGTGATTTTTTATAACAGTGTTATGCCATCAATGGATACACAAAGAGCAGTACTGAAAGAAAAAATCAAGGACAGAAAAACATATATCAAGTCTTAGTTGCATATTAAATAGAATGAACAGGCTACAGGAGCCACCATTTTTCATGCAACAATTGGAGGCAAGTCTCAAGTCACACTTATGTATGTCATTGACTTTATCAGTCACATAAGTGTTTCCATTGTTATCTGATAAAGATTAAGCTATAGAATAATGCTTACAAAAGATAGATTTGTGTACATGAGTTATAGGATACAAACATGAAAAGCATCATCTGGTTATAATCAAAGGAGTAAGTAAAATGATCAGATGTAGGTGTTCATAATGATCAGGTACAACGAAAGAAAATGATACATTCCATGCCTCTAGAAAGACATAACCAAACAAAGTTTATCATGGAGAGCATCTGACAGGCATAATTGAAGAAGATACATCAAGAAAAGATCAAATGACTGATACAGTTTCAAAGAATCATCAAGTATTATCATTATCTCTGACAGAATAATAAATACATCTACAGGTAGTAAACCAAGTAGTCAAGACAGTCAAGTATTTCATATTAGTTATGCTCTTATCTTGATTGACACAGTTTTGATAGTCATATGCCATAATGAAGAACATGAAGTGATCAAGGACAGGATAAGTATGCTACAGAAAATACAAAAAAGAATGTCAAAGTAAATTACAGAGAGCAACATGATGTTGAACATCTTTTTGATTACCAGCTAATGCAAAATAGATGCCAAGATAAAACCTTATACTCAGAAAATGTATTCATCAAGACTTGTACAATTTCTTTTGCAGAAAATAATACATACTGCTGCTTAGAGTGGAGAATGATATTTATTATCACTTAGAGAAATGAGGAATTCATGATCAGAAGGAAAGGAAAATGCCATAGTGTTACAATGAAATTCATACAGAATGCAAACTCTTGAGGAGGGCTTGAAACCCTAACATATTTCATGCATACAGACAAAAGAATCAATACAATGAATGTTTCTGCCATAGCCGTGACCTAAAGGAAGGGTTTTATGCCTGAAAGAAGATACCCTCATGTAAAATTAAAACCCTCATTTTCCATGAAACCCTAAGTCTTCATTTTATGCACACAATGAAAGGAGAATGGCAATGATGTATTTTTATAGCCTGGTCGTAGCAGAAAGAGGAATTTCATTGATACCCATATGGGTTTTTTGTAGAACCCTAACATAATGTTTGCAGTTTCAAGAAAATAATGATGCTACAATATGTTTTTATCATAGTCGTGCCTGAATATGACCAATGTTGTGTATTTTACAGTCAAAACCCTTGTTACAGGATAGAACCCCTTTTTTCTTTTTTGCAAGAACAAGTTGAAAATGGAGAGAATATGTATTTCCTGGTATGGCCGAAAGCATAAAATGCATTTGTATGCATTTCTGTGTTGAAACCCTCATGAAAAAATTGAAACCTTCAATTTCATTTTAAAAACCAGTGAATATATGCTACATAAAGTGATAATGGTCATGGCCATATGAGTAGAAATGAATATGCAAGATACCCAGATGAAGAAAGATTGAGACTCTTGTCTCTCTTTAAAATATGCAATGAAAGAAAAGTATCAACAATAAGGAAGAACAAGAGAGTTACCTTCAACTCGAAGAGAAGAAGAATGTAATGGCGACGACCTCATGTAGGTCTTTATCTTTTCTTTTCTTAGTTTTTCTCATATTTTACAAGAAAATTTTCAACACACAGAACAAAGGCATTGTCAAAGAGATGTTACAAAAGGAGAAAGAAAAGTAGAGATGGTTGTGGCCATTAAGATCAAGAAGCCTCAGAAATGAAAGAGATACTAGTCTGAAGTCAAAATTCCATACACTTACCACTTCCTGCCACTCCTTATGCTCAGAAAATGCGAGAAAAACCATAGAGTTCAACACAGAGAGCCAAGGAAGAAGCCAAGGAAATAGAGAAGCCCTAGCGACATGAAAGAGTTGCAGAGTGGCAGCCGGGGTAAGGATGCAAAGTGGAAATGAGTTAAACTTTAGGGTTACTCATTGTTTTGTCCATCGAAGATTCTTTTTCCCTTTCAATTTTTGACTTCGCAAAAACTTAAATCATTGGCATATCTAAATGTCGATGGGGGTCAAAACCTTCAATGATATGACTCCTAGCTATCATGGTTAGGAAGGGCCGACAGAAGTTATATCTTGCATATTGTTTGAAGTAAAATGGTGGTAGATTGAAGGAGGGTAAGTATTATACCTTATAAAGATCAAACAATACTTATTACCTTAGCATCGACTATCACATGGTCGAAAGATGCTCATTCCCTAATAATACTTTGCATGGTCAAAAGATTCTGATAATATTTGTATAATGTGAAGTGACCTAATATGGTCAAAAAATGAGTTTCCTTATTCCTTGTAAGGTCATCATTCGAGGTCAAAGTCAAGATATGCATGAAGACAGTTTGAGTTTACATGGTGGCAGTCAAGTGGCAAAGATAATATATTTTTGCATGAAGGAGATATGGTAGTGGGTATATTGTTTTATTTTGCATGATATATATGTATGGCAGTGAGCTAATTTTTGCATATGATTGGAGTGATAAGGGTATATTTTTCCCTTAAGGCATATTGGCATGCAATTAGATATATTTTCTCACAAGGAGCTATAAGGGGATTGTATTTTTCTCTAAGTCCTATTTTTGCTCAAATCATGCAAATTAGGCATGTGTAATTTGGAGAGATAAGGAGATCTATTTTGTCTTCTCATGCATGATTTTACAAACAAATCAATTGCAAATAAATAGTAAAGTAATATTCTTCAAGTTACTTTATTTTTTTCACAAAATGTAAAATCAAAGTTAGTACAAGTTGTAACCAATAATAGAGTAATTATTTACTCACAATCAATTTTGCAAAAGCAAAATCATGCAAATTGATAAGTTGAGTTAACTAGGCCATCTAGGGGTTTCTTGCATGATTTGAGGAGTATTTTTAGGGTTCTTGGTCAAGCATATGGAGAGGTCCAAATTGGAGCTATTTTTGCTCAATTTGTGGCAGTTTGAGCCCTTATTTTTGAGGATTTTTGAGTTTGTTCGTGGATCACCTTGGAGGACTTATTTTTAGAGGCAGTTAGCTACAGTTCTTTTGTGCATGCCTCTTAGTGAGACCAAATCTATATATTGTAAAGAAAAACTTGTTTTTGCTAGTTCTTGTCTTTTTGCTCTTATACACTTTGAGAGAGAAAGAGGTTTTGTAGCTCATTATTTGACAGTTTTATAGAGAGATCACACCAAGTTACAAGTTCAATTTCTTTTGAAATTTTTCCTTTGTTCTTTGGAATCAAGTGGTTACCTTTTTATTTAATGCTAATTGTGTGAAGTGATTTGATGAAGTTTTATTGTGTTTAATTATTAAACCTTTAAAATTATTGTCTCACTTTTGCTTGCAGTATTAAGCATAGTGTTATTGCAGGTCTTAGGTTGTGTTAATGAAAATAATCCTTTTGTGTTGTAAGAAATCCTTTTCCTTCATAAAAAGCCTATTTTCAAGCCTTCCTTAGAAATACTTTTGTGATATTTATGCCAAGATTGGATTGTGTGAGTCAGATTTCTGAGTTATATTGTGAACCAGATTGCATATTTTCTATCCATATTAGGTGCATCACCGAATTTTACAGTTTCATTTCCTTATAGTTTTATTCTTACCCTTTTTCCAAAATAGAAAAATCATACATTCCAATAGAATATTTTAAGGGAACTAGCCCATAATCTAGAGGTTCAAACTCATTATAGGTCACCCACAGCCTGAGTTTGTTTCCATGTTTTGAAGGATTACAGAGTGTCACAACTTTGCATAAGGGTACAATCCTCATTGACAACAGTTTTTGGCACGCCCGGTGGGACATTTGAACTGATTCTCAGTTCAATAAAACTTATCCTTTTTGCTATTTTGGTATGAATAGCAGAATTTTTAGTATTTTAGAGGTTCATTTTCAAGTACCTAGCGACTCTAATACTTTGGTTATATAGATCAGATCTTGTAACTTATGAAAAAATATCAAACAAGGTCAAGTACAAATTCTGAGAAGAGGCATAATCAAATATCTCCACCAAAAAGGAGAATAAAAGTAGATAAAGTAATCAAATCAGTAGATTCAATAGTTGTTTCAGATCTGCCAAATACACATCCAGAGTTTGCTTCTCACCAGAATCCATTATTTGCAAGTTCATCATTAGAATTTCACAGTTCTCCACTAGTAAGCCCAAGAAAGCAAATTCCTATTTTCCAAGAGGAACCTCTTCTTTTAGAGCTTCCAGAGGAAGAACCTGTGTTACAAGAAATATCTCAAGTAGTTTCAGTCTAAGTACCAGCTCAAATACCATCTACTCCAATGTCTCTAATCAGAGGAGGAGGAGGTGGAGGGCCTATTCCACCTAGAGGAGGTGGAGTAGGAGTACTACCTCCTGGTGGAGTAGGAGGTGGAGGAGGTGGAAGAAATCCACCACCATCTCAAAATCAATCTTTTGTTACATTAGAGTCTACATACCGATGACATACCGATGGCGGCATTGAGGAGTTTACCAAGTTTCACAGGAGAAGATGAGACTACACCTATTGAACATATTAGAGATGTAGCTTCTTTGTGTTATGTTCATCACATTACCGAGGAGAACATAGCAATCAGGTTATTGGCAGCATCACTAAAAGGTAAGGCTCTTCCATGGTTTAGAGGCTTAGGAGTTAATTCAATTAGATCTTAGGATGAATTAGGTGTTGTTTTGAATAGATAATTTCAAGATAAATCTAATCATTTATCATTAGTTGAACAAATGACTACTATTAAGAGAGGTCCACAAGAGCAAATGACATATTTCAATTTTAGATTTCAAAAAACATGGAATAGGATTCCTGAAACAGTGAAACCCTCACCGGAACATGTCTTTTTGCATTATTTGAGGGCATTAAATTCTGATATTGTTGTTATGATACAATCTATGGGGGGTAACTTTACCAACTGCTTTTGATATTGTAATAAGAGCAGAAAAAAGTTTAATATAGGCTGGTAAGATAGCACCTAGACCACCAATGCCAATTTTTCTAGATATACAGCCTTTAAATCCAATTTCAGCCCCACATATATCACCAATACCATCTTTTGGCTATCAAGCAAATGCAAAAAATAGTGCAGATCCCATTCATTCTGAGTTTCAGGAGTTGAAAGAAAATAACAAAGTATAGAAAAAATATTGCAGACTGTAAGCAATGATTTAGTAAGTCTAAAAATTCAAGCAAACTAGAATAACAGGCCTTACCAAGCCCCATACCAAGCAAATAGACCTGGTTATCAGGTAGATTATTAGGGTCAAAGGAGAAATTACAGTAATAGGCCAAATCAGCAATATAATCCAAATATTGTTAGTACATCAAAAGAAATAGTGCCTATACAGAATAACAGGGTTCATGCTTATGCATGGTGCTACCCATGTAATCAGCCTCATAACCGGGCCACTTGCCCGAACGGAATAGTAAGTCAAGCTTTAATGGTACAGAATAATTGTGCTACTACTGAAAATTTAGCAGGTGATGTGAATAACTAGCTGGATACTCAGACTCAATATGTTAATCCTAATGTAGCTTTGATGAATTGGCAGGCTAATGAATTTTATGGTGTAAATCAGTTACCAGGTCAAAAGTAGTCTTTTACTAATATTGCAGCAAACACAAGATCAAAAAAGAGAGTTGTTGACTTGCAACAACAACCTGGAACTGCAAATCAGTAAGCTGATACTAGAAAACAACAAACTGGAAACATACAACAGCAAGCTGATAAAGGTAAAAGTACAGTTTCTACAAGTCAGCAAGGGCAGAATCAAGCTTCTACATCAAATGATCTGCCTATTTTGTCAAGAGGACAGCCAACAGTTAAAAAAAGACAGCAAGAAGCAAATAAATAGCCAACCAAAGACCAGCCAGAGGTTAATGTCCCGAAGATACAACAAAAGGTTAGTGGTCCTGCTTTCAATATTTTGGATCGTATGAAAAAGGCAACAATAAGCATGTTTATTTTAGATGCTTTACATATTCCAAGACAAAAGGATTTGTTAAAAGATGCATTATCTCAGTTGTCTTGTCAAATGAAGTACAAAAATCACATCAACCTCAAGTTATGTTTACAAATGAGGCAGAAAAAAGAGTAGAACAGCCTAAACCAGTAGGCAAACCTCCACCATTCTATGTCACCCTAATTGTAGGTGACCATTTAGTACATAATTGCATGATAGACTCATGAGCCAGCAGCTCAGTTATGCCAAAATAGCTAGCTGATAAGTTAGGCCTGAAATATGAACCTGTTATTAGGGGTGTGGTACAAATGGATGGAACTAAGGTCAATATAGTTGGAATGTTAAAAAATTTAGGCCTTACCTTGCATGCATGTCTGAACTTTGTTATACATTAGGATATTTATGTCATTGATCTGCCACCTACCTTTGCTGATTGCTTATCCAGAGATTTTACAACAAAGTTAGGAGGATATTTATCATTTGATTGGATGCATTTATTCTTCAGAAGTAGATATGGAACCAAGGTTACAATCAAATCTGAACCATTAGCCAAAGATCACCTTGAGCCTTATACACCCAGTTTAATAAATGCCAACCTTTCCATTTTTTATCAAGAAGATTTTATTCTTGTTCAAGACCCAAGTACACCTTTAGAGGGAATTCCCGATCTGGTTTTAGACCAGTGGGCAACAGAGAACCATGAAACATATCCATTTGAGCAGATGGATGAGATAGGCCTTGGTGTGTATATGATCCAGGAGAAAAATACAGTCATTCCAAATCTGATCAAAGGAGAAAAACAACAAGCTATAGAAGTTGAAAATGATGTTTGGGAACTTTATTTTGATGGTTCTAGAAGCAAGATTGATGCTGGAGGAGGTGTTGTTTTAGTTCCTCCCACAGGTGAGATATACTATTCATCTTTCAAATTTGCTTTCAACTATTCTAACAACTTAGTTGAATATGAAGCTTTAGTTCATGGACTAGAATAGGCAAGAAAAAGAAAAATTAAATGTTTAAAGGTTTTTGGAGACAGTGAATTAGTTGTTAAACAAGTCAAAAAGCTTGTTGCTACAAAACATGACTTGTTGAAATTATATAAGCATAGGATCTGGGACATGATAGAAGAATTTGATGCATTTAATCTAATATCTGTACCTAGAACTGATAATAAACTGGTTGATAAGCTAGCTGCCATAGGAGCTGAATGTGATCTTCTTGCAGAAATGAAGAATATTCATTCTCCTTTATATGCCAAGGTTGTTGTAAGACCATCAGTCCCAAATAATAATATCAGCTGGCAAGTGTTTGATAGTGATGAACAGATTGTAAATTTCTTAATGGAAGAGGCTAAATTTTCTGTAGGTAATCAGCAGAAATTTATGTAGCAATATGATGATCAAATACTTCAGTTAAGATCAAACAAGCTACCTAAGGGCTTAGTGACCTTAGAATCAATCTTTAATACTGATGATCAAGTAAGAAAGGATAAGGCCAGCTTGTCAGTGAAATAAGAACACTATGAACCTATTGAGATCTTTAAAGAGAAGTTACTCAAGCTTGGAAAGATATCTACAAAGGAAGAACAACAAGCATTCATCCAGCTTTGTCAGGAGTTTAGTGACATATTTGCATGGGAATGTGGAGATCTAAAAGGTTTCAACCCAGAGTTGGCTCAACATACAATAGAGCTTGAACCCAAGGCAAAACCTGTCAGACAGAAGTAAAGGCCACTAAATCCTAAGCTAGAAGTGCTTATGAAGACTGAACTTAATAAACTCATTGAAGGTAATATCATTTTCCCTATCAAACATACTTCATGGGTTTCTAACTTGGTTCCTGTCAGAAAAAAGAATGGAGAAATCAGATTGTGTGTTGATTTCCATGATTTAAACAAAGCATCTTTAAAGGATCATTATCCTTTACCATCTATGGAATAGATATTGTAGGTGGTTTCTAGATCAGAAAGATTCTCTTTGTTGGATGGTTATTTAGGTTATAACCAAATTCTTGTAAAGGAGGAAGATCAATACAAGACAGCTTTTACCACAAAATGGGGCACACTAGCATATAGAAAGATGCCATTTGGCTTATCAAATGTAGGAGTGACATTTTAGAGAGCAATGGACATGGCCTTTCAAGGTCTGATTAATAAGTTTGTGCTTGTATACTTAGATGATGTGACTTTTTTTCTAAAAAAACTGAAGATCATTTTCATCATTTAAGACTAATTTTTGAAAGATGTAGAAAATTTGGGTTATCACTTAACCCAAAGAAGAGTATTTTTTCTATTCATAAAGGTAAACTATTAGGACACATAGTGTCCAAAGATGGAATATCAATTGATCCTAAAAGAATCACTACAATATTGGCATTACCTCTTCCTGCACATAAGAAGGGCTTACAAAGCTTTCTGGGAAGAATTAACTTTGTAAGAAGGTTTATTCCTAACATAGTAGCACTTTTACAACCTTTGACAGCAATGCTGAAGAAGAATATTCCTTTTAGCTAGACCAAAGAAGGAAAGCAGAGCTTTAAAGAGATAAAGGAGGCATTTGTTGCTGCTCCAACACTAATAATCCAAACTTTGATAAGGACTTCATTTTATATGCATTTGGCAGTGTGGATACTATATCAGCTATGCTTTGTCAGTAGAATGATGAAGGATTGGAACAGCCTGTAGCATTTTTCAGCCAAGTTCTGCATGACTATGAGGTAAGATATTCTTTTGTTGAAAAGCATGTATTGGTTGTCATCAGAAGCCTGAAGAAGTTTAAACATATGCTTTTAAATAATAGAATTCAGATAATGGTTGCTCAGCCTACAGTGAAAGAATTCTTGTTTAGTAAAGATTTAAGTGATAAGAGATCAGGGTGGATAACAAAGGTTATGGAGTATGACATCCAAATTAAAGTTACCAAGCTGGTCTGAGGCAAAGGACTGTCTGAACAGCTTGCAGAAAATGAAAAATACAGCAAGGAACTTGAAGAAGAAGCTAAGACCGTGCTTCAAAATGATGAAACAACTGCTCTCCCAGATCCTCCTACAAGTTGGGTGCATGATATGATCCATTATCTACACACTGGTGATTGTCCTCAAGGCCTGGACAGATCTAAAAGAAGATATTACAAATTGCAGGTAATTCCCTATGTTGTAATTGATGAGATTCTGTATAAAAGCGACTTTAATAATGTTTTGTTGAGGTGTGTACAGCTAGATTAGACTCAAAAGATTCTAGAAGAATTTCATGATGGACCTTCTGGAGGTCATTTTGCAGCTAGAACGATAGCTCTGAAAATTTTGAGAGTTGGTTACTATTGGCCTGACATGTTCAAGGATGCTCATGAATGGGTAAAGAAATGTTTAAAGTGTTCAATTTTTGCTGGTAAACAAAGACTTGCAGCCATGCCCTTACATCCAATTCAAGTGGAGTAGTCATTTGGCAAGTGGGGATTAGACTTCATTGGTCCTATTAATCCACCTTCAAGCCAAGGACACAAGTGGATTTTGACTGCTACTGATTATTGCACTAAATGGACTGAAGCAATTACTTTGAAGGATGCTAATGAAACATCAGTCCTAAAATTTTATCAAGATCTAGTGTCCAAGTTTGGAACTCCTGACTCTATTATTTCAAATAATGCTTTAGCATTCATTGGATTAAGAGTATCTAATTGGTCCATCAAAAATAACATATTTTTGAATACTTCATCAAATTATTACCCCCAAGGTAATGGACAGGTTGAATCAACTAACAAAAATTTAATTAAAATCATAAAGAAAATAGTTGATGAAAATCAGAGATCTTGGCATGATAAGTTAAAGTTAGCCTTATGGGCTGATATAATTACACCTAAAAGAGCAACAGGTAATTCACCCTGTGTGCTTACATATGGAAAAGAAGCTAAGTTACCAATAACAGTGGAGTTACCAACACTTAGTTACATAAAAGAGCTAGAGTTACTTGAAGAACAACCAATGGAAATCGGGCTTGCACAACTGATTGAGCTTGAAGAAATCAGAAAAGAGGCCTTGAAAACATTGGAAATACACCAGGCCCAAATGAAGAGAACATTTGATAAAAGGGCAGTCCCAAGAATTTATAAAGAGGGAGATCTAGTTTTCAAGTGGAATGAGTTGAAGAGCAGATCAGATCAGCATACAAAGTTTGATACAATGTGGGATGGACCATACATAATAACAGAATGCAAGCAACACAATGCATTCTAGCTTGCTAAGTTAGATGGTGAGGTGTTGCCAATCCCAGTTAATGGGATTCACCTCAAGTTATGCTATTAGAGAGGCAACCTTATGCTGCAAATAAGTGTTGTTGCACATTTTAGTTCAGTTGTTTGTTTTGTTTCCAAGAAGTGCTTTTGCACATGTTATTGGCTTTGTTTTAAGCAAGTCAGTTTAGTTTCAGTTTTTAGTTTTGTTGCTACTGTTGTGTTTCAGTCAATTTTGAGTTGCAGAATTTTTCAAGGTTCAGGGCAAAAAAGACTCTATGCCCAATGGAGTTGCAAAGGCTACTGGTTCTAAGTTGTTTAGCAGGCAAAAACCCCTGAAAGGTTGCCAGAAATGTTACTAATTTTTGTTCACACTAAAATTAGTTTGACCTAAGTGCAGATGTTCAAAAGGAATAAAAGAAACCTTTGAAGTTATGCATTTAATGAACAGTTGATATCTTCACAAAGCAGAAATGGATTTCAATTGACAGGATAACCCATCAGTCTAATCAAGACTGATGAGTCATCATGACAAGAGAATAAGGTTGCCAAGGTATCAATCATTCAAGAAAAATAGTTGAGCTAACATAGTGTTGTCTCTCAGGAGTTATAAGTCAGATTGGTTATTCACTTAATCACATTTGAAAGAAAGAAGGAAAGATATTTGTTTAAACTGTTATTTCATGACATATTTTGAACATACATTCAATATCTGTTACTTTATTCTACGCATTGACTGAAAAATAAATACACATACATCAAGTGCATAAGATAGAGTAACTGATTATGTTTAAAAGAAGTGTTCAAATGTGTCCCACACAAGTCGTGGGAGTAACTAGACTGAGCAATTGTAGACATGCAAGCTATACATCTAAATGATAAAATAAATAATATGAACACATGATAAAAGTAAACATCCATCATTGCCTGAGCAAGAAGGTTGTTTTGTTGATGTTGGTCTTCAATCTTCATCTTCGGCTCTTATCATCAGTTGAACCTGCAAAAATTTGGGGAAACTCCTGTTAGAGCTCCGAATGTTTAAAGTTATCATATGCTTTTATCAAATAGATATATCAACTTATCACATAATGCATTTCATATGAAAGATCAGATCAGACATGTGCTACAAGTCAAAAAATCATAAAGAAGACCAATCAATACCACTAGGTATATCTTTTAAGCTAACTTGTTTGTTCACTATGAAGGTATAGGAAAAGTAATGTTGCTGATTTGAAGACATTTAAAGAAGGTGGAGAAAATGTGTCTAGCACAAGGGTTCAACCCAGCATGCTCAAGTGATACCATTACATGTTATGCTATATCTAATAGCTCATTAGTGATCAAACTCTAGGATATGCAAGAAACAAGGTAATGTTCTACTTTCTTTATCATTAATGATGTGTGATTTTTTATAACAGTCTTATGCCATCAATGGATACACAAAGAGCAGTACTAAAAGAACAAATCAAGGACAGAAAAACATATATCAAGTTTTAGTTGCATATCAAATAGAAAGAACAGGCTACAGGAGCCATCATTTTTCATACAACAATTGGAGGCAAGTCTTAGGTCACACTTATGTATGTCATTGACTTTATCAGTCACATAAGTGTTTCCATTGTTACCTGATCAAGATTAAGCTAAAGAATAATGCTTACAAAAGACAGATTTGTGCACGAGTTACATGATACAAACATGAAAAGCATCATCTGGTTATAATCAAAGGAGTAAGTAAAATGATCAGATGCAGATGCTCATAATGATTAGGTACAACCAAAGCAAATGATACATTCCATGCCTCTAGAAAGATAGAACCAAACAAAGTTTATCATGGAGAGCATCTGACAGGCATAATTGAAGAAGATACATCAAGAAAAGATCAAATGACTGATACAGTTTCAAAGAATCATCAAGTATTATCATTATCTCTGACAGAATAATAAATGCATCTACAGGTAGTAAACCAAGTAGTCAAGACAGTCAAGTATTTCATATTAGTTATGCTCTTATCTTGATTGACACAGTTTTGATAGTCATATGCCATAATGAAGAATAGGAAGTGATCAAGGACAGGATAAGTATGCTACAGAAAATACAAAAAAGAATGTCAAAGTAAATTACAGAGAGCAGCATGATGTTGAACATCTTTTTGATTACCAGGTAATGCAAAATGGATGCCAAGATAAAACCTTATACTCAAAAAATGTATTCATCAAGACTTGTACAATTTCTTTTGCAGAAAATAATACATACTGCTGCTTAGAGTGGAGAATGATATTTATTATCACTTAGAGAAATGAGGAATTCATATCAGAAGGAAAGGAAAATGCCATAGTGTTACAATGAAATTCATACAGAATGCAAACTCTTGAGGAGGGTTTGAAACCCTAACATATTTCATGCATACAGATAAAAGAATCAATACAGTGAATGTTTCTGCCATAACCATGACCTAAAGGAAGGGTTTTATGCCTGAAAGAAGATACCCTCATGTAAAATTAAAACCCTCATTTTCCATGAAACCCTAAGTCTTCATTTTATGCACACAATGAAAGGAGAATGACATAGATGTATTTTTATAGCCTGGCCATAGTAGAAAGAGGAATTTCATTGATACCCATATGGGTTTTTTGTAGAACCCTAACATAATGTTTGCAGTTTCAAGAAAAAAATGATGCTACAGTATGTTTTTATCATAGTCGTGTCTTAATATGACCAATATTGTGCATTTTATAGTCAAAACCCTTGTTGTAGGATAGAACCCCTTTTTTTTCTTTTTTGCAAGAATAGGTTGAAAATGGAGAGAATATCTATTTCCTAGTATGGCCGAAAGCATAAAATGCATTTGTATGCATTTTTGTGTTGAAACCCTCATGAAAAAATTAAAACCTTCAGTTTCATATTAAAAACCAATGAATATATGCTACAGAAAGTGATAATGGCCATGACCATACAAGCAGAAAAGAATATGCAAGATACCCAAATGAAGAAAGATCGAGATTCTTGTCTCTCTTTAAAATATGCAATGAAAGAAAAGTATCAATAGTAAGGAAGAACAAGAGAGTTACCTTTAGCTTGAAGAGAAGAAGAATGTAATGGCGGCGACCTCCTGTAGGTCTTTATCTTTTCTTTTCTCAGTTTTTCTCATATTTTACTAGAAAATTTTCAACACAGAGAACAAAGGCATTGTCAAAGAGATGTTACAGAAGGAGCAAGAAAAGTAGAGATGGTCATGGCCATTAAGATCAAGAAGCCTCATAAATGAAAGAGATACCAGTCTAAAGTCAAAATGCCATACACTTACCACTTCCTGCCACTCCTTATGCTTAGAAAATGCGAGAAAAACCATGGAGTTCGACATAAAGAGCCAAGGAAGAAGCCAAAGAAACTGAGAAGCCCTAGCGGCATGAAAGAGTTACAGAGCGGCGGCCGAGGTAAGGATGTAAAGTGGAAATGAGTTAAACTTTAGGGTTTACTCATTGTTTTTTCCATCGAAGATTCTTTTTCCGTTTCAATTGTTGACTTCACAAAAACTTAAATCATTGCCATATCTAAATGCCAATGGGGGTCAAAACCTTCAATGATATGACTCCTAGCTATCATGGTTAGGAAGACCCAATAGAAGGTATATCTTGCATATTGTTTGAAGTCAAATGGTGGTTGATTAAAGGAGGGTAATTATTATACCTTATAAAGATCAAACAGTACTGTTGTGATGTTCACAACACGCCCCATTATGCTCCTTAGCAAAATGGGGACCCCTGCTGATGTCTTGCTTTTTGCTTCTGCTTGTGTTTTTTCTGCTTTCTGGCGGTCTGGTAAAAATGGTCAGGTGCATCATCATCATGATATTGCATGGGGTAGGTCATCATCATGAGGTCTGTTTGTCAAAGTTCATATTTTGTTTCTGTGACCTCATATTTTAAAAAGAGCTTGAAATTCCATGCAGGTTTGCCTTTTACTTCACTTGAAAATTCGTCCATATGTGGAAATTATGCACGGTCAAAGTCTCGGTCAAACCTGATATTCGCAGGAGGATCATCATATTTTTATATCCTAAGTCATGTTGACAGGATCATCATGATCTTGGTCTATCACCCGCTAAAAATCATGCAGTCGCAATATCCGGACGTCAATTTTAGGTGGTAGTACCCTTTACCCGTCAAAAGGCCTTGTGCGCATTATGCAGCATCATGATTTTCTTAGGAGCGTCATATGTTATAAACTCGGTTTTGGTTGCATGATGAACATCATCATCATCATATTTGAACCCCCCCCGATAATATCCTGAGGTTCGAATATCATGATGACATCAACTTTGAGTCAGGGTAAGTTCCCCGTCGAAGTGGTCTGTTGTATCGTGAGCATCATCATGATATTTCAACATTACCTGATCTTTTCATATCATGCTGATCACCCTTAGAAAAATCACCTTCGGCATATTTGCATGTGCATGCTATAAACCTATCGCAAGGTCATCATCATGATATTTGCTGAAGTTCGAATTATGATGATGACGACTTCATATCACCCTGATCTTTCACGAGGATCATTCGCTGAAATTCGCTAAGTAATGAAGACATCATCATGATATATTCGAAGGAGGATCATCATCTTCATATCCTCCTGATCTTCTTTAGCGAAGTATCCTGATGATCACCCTATCTATTCAGAAGTGGTCGATATTACATTACTCAACAGCATCATCATATTTTGTAATATCACCCTGGCCCGAATATCATGATGACCAACTCATCCTTGTGCTCCGAAAACGAAATATGATGATGACGTCATCATCATATTTTTATCTTGTCATAGTGTCAAGATCATCATGATCTTGTTTGTACGCCCGATATTTCGCCAAGTCCTCCTGCCGATGAAATACAACCTTTTGCAAGTATCCTGATGATCATCATCATCACCTTTTCCCTTCGGCAGGATATTTTCCCAAACATGATCCGGTTGGCGAAATATCATGATGACGTCATGTTCAAGTTTAACTAAGGCTCCGAATATCATGATGACGTCATCCCGATCTGATAAACGAAGAAGTAAATATCCTGATGATCATCATCATCATCATTTTTTCTTTCAACAGGATATTTTCCAAGACCCGATCTGGTTCGCGAAATATGATGATGATGTCTTATTCTATGTTCGACAGAAGCTAATATCCTAATGATCATCATCATCATCTTTTTTCCTTCAAACAGGATATATTTTTCAAGCACGATCCGTTTCCTGAACATGATGATGACGTCTTATTCCAAGTTCGACAAAAGCAAATATGATGATCATCTTCATCATGCTGATCTTTCGACAGGGTTGCCTTGACCGCAAAAGGATCATATTCACTTCATCATCCTGATCATGCTCCTTAGGTGACCCGATATCATAATTATCCCCCTGATCTTAACCGGATATGACGATGACGTCATCCTTAGCATTTCAATGAAGCCCGAATATCATGATGACGTCACCATCATCTTCCTTTCCTCGGCAGCATGATCATATTCGCATCCTCCTATTCTCCTTCATCATGATGATGATGATGTTGTTCCTTTCTCCTTATGCAGAAGTCAAATATCATGATGACATTCATCTGAACCTTCAGGAGGGAGAGCATCATATTTTCTGAATATTATCATGATGATGAGGTATATCGACTAACCTGTTTTTTGACGCACCGACAGCGAATATCATGCCGATGGGCGGGAAATGAGGCGGTGGACATTTTAAAGTGTTTTTTTGGCGCCTCTGGCATTTTTTTAGTCAGCGATGGTTGACCCGATCAATTTTGAGCAGTTTGGGCGCATTTTGGACGCGTTTTTTGGAGTTTTCTGGATCCGATCTCCTCATCTTGCGCTGTCACCTGGATTTGAACGCTTATTTTAATTTCATGCTGTTTTTTGTGATAAATGTGAAACTTATTGCTTGTCTTGTCTTGCAGGCTTGCAGTTGAGGAAGCAGCAGGAAAGTCAATACAGTGACCTCATGGAGGCAGAAGATCTGATCTCAGGAGCAAGAAGATAAGGATGAAATGCAAAAGGTCAAAGCCATTCAAGTGAAGAAGAAGGTCGCAGCTGAAGGTATTATCACAAAAGACAAACAGAAGTTATTACCCAGCTGCTGGAACTTCTCAGAAGGGGCAATATTTCGCCCAGATTTGACCACTGCTCTGAGATATTTTTGAGAACTGGTTCACCTGCATTTATTGCTGTAACTAGGGGTTTGAACCAGGGGTTCTGTTAGGTTTTTGCTGTAGTGAGGACAATCAAAATGTCTTTATATTGTGCCTCTCTACACTGTAAAACTTTACAACAGGGGCTACACACAGGGATTTTAGGATTTTGCCAGAATTGTAGAGTCTTTCTGGGCATAGTTTAGAGTAGAAGAAGGAGGTCGCCTGTTTGTCTGCAGTAAGGTGCGCGTGGAATGTCTGGCTGCCTTACTGTATCTGTAAAGCTTGTAAGTTCTCTGTAGTATGATCAATGAAACTAAGAGTCATTCTTACATTGTAAATCATGTATGGCTATTCGTTTCTAATACAATAGAATCTGGAGTTCTGCATCTATCTTCTGAGTGTTCTCCTGCTCTTCTTTGTGTTTTGAAATATCTTCTTTGAGAGCTTGCAATTTTAAATGTATGTTTGTGAAAATGCTCAGAACTTACATTTAGGGTTTTTACTGTGGATTTGATCAAACTACTGTGGTATTTACATAGTGCATAACAGAAACACTTAGATCCTTCGGTAGATTAATGAGGTATAGAGTAGATCTTTCTAACTTTTCCCAACCCATCTGAAATATTTAGCTGAAAACGTAGAAATCCAGAGGAAATTGTCTCAAATTTGAAGAAGCATGCATAACAAAGTCTAAGTAGACAGTTTTCATAAACAGATAAGGAAGAAAGCTGCAAAAAATCCAAGAAAACCCTCTGAAACTTGCAGCACAGTATCACCTTTATGCAAATGAACAGAATACTTGTTGAAATCTATGATCTTTTTGCATATTCTTAGGCCAGTAAACCACAGAACAAACCTAAACTACGTAAGGCCCCTTGAACATTACAGCTTCACATTGACCAACTGAACTTGACCAACCGAACCATTGTAGACTTGGGATTAGTTGAATCACCAAATGATTCCTTCTTGTCTTTCAAGTATAGTTACAGTTCATGTCATGTGAATTTTAACTTATTGTTATGATTGCATCAAAACAGTCATCAACAAGTACTTATTACCTTAGCATCGACTATCACATGGTCGAAAGATGTTCATTCCCTAATAATACTTTGCATGGTCAAAACATTTTGATAATATTTGTATAGTGTTAAGTGACCTAATATGGTCAAAAAATGAGTTTCCTTATTCCTTGTAAGGTCATCATTCGAGGTCAAAGTCAAGATATGTAAGATAGTTTGAGTTTACATGGTGGCAGCCAAGTGGCAAAGATAATATATTTTTGCATGAAGGAGATATGGCAGTGGGTATATTGTTTTATTTTGCATGATATATATATGTCAGTGAGATAATTTTTGCATATAATTGGAGTGATAAGGGTATATTTTTCCCTTAAGGCATATTGGCATGCAATTAGATATATTTTCTCACAAGGAGCTATAAGGGGATTGTATTTTTCTCTAAGTCCTATTTTTGCTCAAATCATGCAAATTAGGCATGTGTAATTTGGAGAGATAAGGAGATCTATTTTTTCTTCTCATGCATGATTTTACAAACAAATCAATTGTAAATAAATAGTAAAGTAATATTCTTCAAGTTACTTTATTATTTTTCACAAAATGTAAAATCAAAGTCTGTACAAGTTGTAACCAAAAACAGAGTAATTATTTTAATTACTTTATTATTTACTCACAATCAATTTTGCAAAAGCAAAATCATGCAAATTGATAAGTTGAGTTAACTAGGCCATCTAGGGGTTTCTTGTGTGATTTGAGGAGTATTTTTAGGGTTTTTGGTTACCTTCTTGGTCAAACATGTGGAGAGGTCCAAATTGGAGCTATTTTTGCTTAATTTGTGGTTGTTTGAGCCCTTATTTTTTGGGATTTTTGAGTTTGCTCATGGATCACCTTGGAGGACTTATTTTTAGAGACAGTTAGTTGCAGTTCTTTTTTGCATGCCTCTTAGTGAGAGAAAAGCTATATATTGTAAAGCAAAACTTGTTTTTGCTAGTTCTTGCCTTTTTGCTCTTATACACTTTGAGAGAGCAATAGGTTTTGTAGCTCATTATTTGACAGTTTTATAGAGAGATCATAGCAGGTTACAAGTTTAATTTCTTTTGCAATTTATCCTTTGTTCTTTGGAATCAAGTGGTTACCTTTCCATTTAATGTTAATTATATGAAGGGATTTGATGAAGTTTTACTATGTTTAATTATTAAACCTTTAAAATTATTGTCTCACTTTTTCTTTTAGTATTAAGCATAGTGTTATTGCAGGTCTTAGGTTGTGTTAATGAAAATAATCCTTTTGTGTTGTGAGAAATCCTTTTCCTTCATAAAAAGTCTATTTTCAAGCCTTCCTTAGAAATACTTTTGTGATATTTATGCCAAGATTGGATTGTGTGAGTCAAATTTCTGAGTTATATTGTGAACCATATTGCATATTTTCTATCCATATTAGGTGCATCACTAAATTTTACAGTTTCATTTCCTTATAGTTTCATTCTTACCCTTTTTCTAAAACCAAAAAATCATACATTCCAATAGAATATTTTAAGGGAACCATCCCATAATCTGGAGGTTCAAACTCATTATAGGTCACCCACAGCCTAAGTTTGTTCCCATGTTTTGAAGGATTGCAGAGTGTCACAGCTTTGCATAAGGGTGCAATCCTCATCGACAACAATGTTTTCATGAGTAAGTTTACCCAATTCAACTCTAGAAATTATGTAATCATTCACATCAAAAGAATCTTTTATAGCCTCGGGAGGAGGCCTAACAATCTCTACATATCTAATTCCTTTATCATCAATAAGTCTAGAGATAGTCTTGGGCTTCTTCTTCTATGCCTTTGGTTTAGTAGGTAGCAACTTCTCCAAATCAATGTCATCAGGTGTGTTGGATTTTTCCCAAGCTGGATGCTTCTTCCCAGTTATCCCTACAAGGTAGCCATCATTGATCAATAGGATTCCTGGGCTAGGGGCCAACAGTACAAGAGATAGATTCTATAAATATATCCTCTTCTTCTTTAGGCTCTGCAGAACCAAGGGGGTATTCCCTATTCAACATCCAAAAGATATGTCTATGAACATTACTGGGATGCCGATACAAAGCATATAAATCCTCTCTTATATAGACAAAAACTATGAAGTAAGTGCAAAGGGGCTAGCTTTGGGCCTTAGTTCAGTTGTGAGACAGAGGATTTTGATCCTAAAACTACTTCTAATGTCCTAAAGGTTTGTATTTGAAGTTTGAATTTGATTTTTGGTATTTGGATGCAAAACTAGGACCTTGGTTGTAACCTCAATACAAGACCGGATCGGTGCTTATCTCAGGGCTCGGAGTCAATAGACATACACATGTGAATGGTTACCATAAACTTGAATCAATGACTGAGTTTCAAGGGGAGATTTCTAGTATCTGCCTTACAGATACTTCCCAAAAATCAAGTGCTTAGTCATTCATACTTGATGGTATCCCTGTTGCAACATACTTTCTCAATGATTAACCTGAAACATTTAATTTGTTCCTTAAACAAAGGTAGGAGATTAAACATTCAATACAGAAAACCAATATTCTTGAATCTTAAATAACCCTTAGCTATTATGATTCAAAAGAAAATATGCCCACAACTTGGAGACAAATGATCAAACACATGCAACAGAGCATTTCTCATATAAAAACAGCATGAAACCAGTTAACTTATGCATAAAACATACAACATGAGATTCATAAACTCACAAGACACCCAAAACAGAGCCACCAACGAAGTTGTATCTTATTACAGTACCAATATTTGTCTAGTTTTCAACAACCAAAATGAGTGACACAGTCTGCCTTTTATAGCAGGACTGTGCACCTAGCAAATTAATTACATGGCAATTCAAAATTTCTGCCAGATACAATGCACCAAGAATGGCACTCAAAATAATGAATGCAGCGTGCAGAGGAAGAAGGAGCAGGTGGAATTGGGATGTGTGCAGTCGTCTGAAGATTTTCCTTACAAATCTGGTAGGTTGTTGTCAATCATCGACCCATACCTTTGTGATTTCATCATTAATAGCCCAGCTACCCGCAGCTCCTCTTGAAAATTGCAGCAACGAATGCACAAGAAGTTTTCCCTCCTAAAGATACAAAGAAATCCATTGCTGCCATAAGTTTGAAAGATAGCCGTCGATCTTCCCTTCATCGCTGAAATCTACGGCCTCAAAACACCTTTGAAAAGTCGCCAACCAATGATATCGTGCCACATCGGCACCATACATTTCTATCGCTGACCTCTCCGCTACTGATTTTGCCATTTCTGCCATGTATATGCATATTCAAATGCATATACATACAATTGTTTAACATACAAGGCGGACCCCAAATTGTTATAAAACAAATTGAAAATGCATTCGGGTCCTGCCATGTACATTTCTTTTTGCATGTCTCCTTTGTATATTGCAGATGCAAACGCAATATACATTCTGTGGATTTCAAATTTTATGAAGCGTTTTGAAATTGCTTTGAAATCCAACATGTATTTAACTCTCTTTGTATATCGGCATATACAATGCCATATACATACAAGTTGCAGATGCCAAACCATTTTGAAGCACACTACAATCGCCATCAGCTCCGGCCTGCATCTTCATTCCTTGTATAATTTCTTGTCTATTGCATTGTATGTCACAAACATACAAATGCGATACATACAATGCGAACCCCAAATGTTCATGAAACACTTTTGAAGTCTCCGTCGGGTCCGGGTGTTGTATGTTGCCGCCTTGTATAACACCAATGTATGTCGCATATACAATGCAAACATACAATCAAAACATACAAACAAACAACGGACTTCACCTTTCATCAACTGGAACGTATACTCTCTTCAGATCTGGCTTGTATCTTTGCGAATACATATTTGATTGTATATGCGAACATACAATCACAAAAATATGCATTCGATAGGCCCCACCTTATGTAACTCCAGCACTATAGCAAATGTATATGCATCGGCCGATGACCCCCTGCCACTGTAGCGAATGCATGTTGGCACCTTTGTATGTAGCCGTTGCATGTTTAGACATACAACACAAATATTTATGTAAACCCGACATTCAAACACAGAATATTCCTAGAATCCTGTGAAAGATTCCCCAATTGTATATGCACCTTTTTAAGCCTGATATGCATTCAGAAATGCATACAACTGATTTATTTCATCTTTTGAAAGCCGATTGAGATTTTTGACCCGCCAATGCATATTTGACCTGCATGTATATACAAACAACCTTGTATATACAAAGACATATGCGTACAACAGTGTTCATCGCTGCATAGAGTGATTTTGAAACTTAGCATTTTTTCTTTTTAAGTGCGACGGGAAAAGGCGGTAGAACATTGCATAAGGGCTAGTTAACCAATGAACGCTAAGGCATGAAGATGACACTTAAACAACCAGGAACCCACTACAGGAGGTCAACCATAGAATAGAAAAAATAATGTAGAAGGCTGAGGAAAAATAAACCTAAGGCACCAAGGGTTTGAAATAATAAAAATATAGGCTCGCAAACTCGATTCAAAACCCTAACCCTAGGTGAGCACCACCAAGGTGAAATAGCTTGCTTCTTCCTTTTTAGAGTATAAGATGATAACCATGGAGGCAATGTGGAAACATTTACACTCGGGGGTGGATCAATCATCTGCTCAACAGGATTCATACTGACCACTGTGATGGTAACAATTGGAGAAGTAGTAGTAAAACTGTACCTGTAAAATCAACATTCTTCTCAGAAGTATTAAGAAATTGATCTAACACAGCTTGTTCTCCAATATCATATGAGGGTGAAGATAAACTAGGAAGTGAACTGGCAAAATCAAATACAGTTCCATAATCAATCTTTACAGAAGTGGGGGTAGAATCATAAGACACAATAATAGGAGAAGTGGGAGCATTAGAAATAATTAGAACATTATCAGAGACAAGAACATTTGCTAAAATAGCAGAATCTTGTGGTCCTTGGGGAACATTTTTCTGAGGAAACTTGTGTGAATCATCAAGATATTCTTGATCTACGTCTGTTTCTATTTCATGCTCCTCATCCTTTTCATCATCTGATTTCTCCTCCATCTCAACATCTTCAGTTCGAGGTTCTTCAACATTTTGTTGTTCTGCCTCTGCATTATCAACATTCATCTTGTCTGAACCTGGGTCCTCAGTATTAGAACTTGCTATGACCTCTTTTGCTTTTCCCCCTTTGGAAACAAACTTAATTCGTGGCTTTGTTACCCTAGAAGAAGGAGTGTCACTTTTGTTCTTAGTCCTGTTTTCCACCTTCTTTCCTATTTGTTCCTAAATCTCAGTCTCTGACCCAATAAGCAACTCTTTCAAACTGATCCCCTTGCTTTCCAACCATACATTAGTATTAGCTAAGATAGGTTGAAACCTTTTCCGAACAGAAGTCTCTTCTTTCATTGATCACTTGATCTCTACTAGGGGTGATGCCTCAATATTCTTAGTATTATATTTGGGATCTAAAACATCCCCCTCATCTTTCATGCCCTCTAGAATCTCTGCCAATCCTAGCTCTTTTATCTGATTTATATGTAGCCTACAGTAATCCAACTTGCGAATCTCATTTTGGGTCCTTATGTCAACCCAAACATCCTCCACCATGGGAATATGAAACATTGATTTCCTTTCAATCTTGTCTTGCACTCTACGGAAATCAAAGTAATCTCTCCTCTTGAATTGTTTCATAGTGACAAGTTGTATCTCTGTTTCAATTATTTTTTCCTTAGTGGTAGATTAAAGTGAATACCTTCCAATTTCAACAGGGAACTTGATCCAAGACTTTTTCAACTCCATCTGCTTATTATGGACAACAATCAGCTGTCTACATAGTTCCATTAAAACCATTTTATCACTTGGGTACCTAGGCAACATGAGAGGATAGCCTTGGTAGTATCCAACTCTCAGATATGTAAATGTAGGGAACTGCAAGAATAAGCAACCAAAAGAATTTACCACCTGTCAGGCTTCATCAGATACTCTTTTCTGCTCCAAGTCCTTGTCCCATAAACACATGAAGACTGCCAAGAAAGCATCATTTACCCTCCTAAAATGATGAATAGACACTTTGAGGGTTATTTGAGGATAATATTTGAATACTGGTACAACTCTTATGTCTCCCTCCTAAGTCAACCCGGAAAGATTTTCATTGATGTTGCTGCATATACTAAGTAAGAGGTCATATAAAATTTGAAGGTGGTATGAACCTTGAGGAGTTGTTCATGCAATGCATTACTAATTTGCTTCCCCAAGAATATCTTTTGTTGTCCTTTGAGGATGACTTTGATGTAGGGATACATCCACTCATGGAATTGAGAGGAAGAAGAAAGACATCTGATTCTACTCAACAAAGTGATCAAGTCACTAACCTCCTCTATAAAGTCACTTCTGGGAAGGACTTTGGACCATCTTTATAGATTACTCCTAGGAGTTTTCAACCATTTGCTACTAATGTGCCTCTTTGCAGATTCAACATCTTTATGAAACTCTTTTCTAACCTTGGGCAAAGTCAATTTCCCCTATATTCTCTATGAGTGGACACATGAAAATCTTATCAAAGAACTCAACATCTAGTCTCATGATAACATCCTCCTTAGAATCAGTTACAGTTCTGGCATCTTTATCATAGTGACTTGCCACTTGAAGGACGAATTCAGGATTGTGAGCTGCCACTGGGAATGAGGCCACCAAGTGTATACTACTGTCAATGATTTTTTGCATGTATCGGGGAGGATTTGGCTACTTAGTTCTCTCTACAAATTCTTCTATGTCAACATGACCTATCTCAGTATCTCTTATATCCTCCACATTTGACTGTACTATAGTGATAGGGAAAACCCCTTGATACTTATACTTCATTGTCTTAGCTTTGGACGAAGATGACTTGAACATCAGCTTTTGAAGGAATCATTGAAACTGGTGTTGACAATAGTTGTTGCTTGCAGAAACTACAAAAAAGTCGTGATCTCATAGTTAGGGGAAAAATTGGCATTTTGGGAAAACTACGTAATGTTGACCATGTTCACAGGGATGAGCTTAAAAGGGCTAGAGCATGCGCAAGTCAAGAAATCAGATGATAGCGGGTTAAAGGCATCATTCTTCAAAAATTTCCAGAGTTGGGAGATTATAAGGGAGTCATGCACGGGCGGTCAGAATGACCACTCCTGCAGGTTGACAGTTTAGATTTTGATGTAAGGGCAGTCAAAATGACTGCTCCTATAGGTAGGTAGATTAAGTGAATTTTTTTCCATGTATGCGCGGTGGTTTTAAACGCTTTCGCATGTTGATAGGACTTAACGAATTTTTCATGTATGGGCGGTCAAAATGACCGTCCTTACATGTGAGTAGATATGCAAGGTTTTAAGTGCATAAGCTATCGAAATGACTGCTCCTACATTAGGAAGGATAACCTCATTGTGTGTAAAAGCGGTGATTTTAACCACTTGTGCATTTGAGAAGAAAGAGTAGACTTAAATGTCTGAGCGGTGATTATTACCGCTAGTGCAAGGACATTACATCAAATTTGTGTAGGAGCGGTAGAAAATACCGCTCTTACACTTTAGGGTAGAATCACAAATGAAAAAAAAGGCATGGGCGACAATTTTTGCCACCCCTGCACATCTTATAGGGGAAATCAAGACAACATGTATGGGTGGTCAAAATGACCGCTCATACATGTTAATAGATAACAAACAAGTTGGTGGTATTCGTGGACGGTGGGAAATAACCTCTCATACATGTTAATAGATAACAAACAAGTTGGTGGTATTCGCGGACGGTGGGAAACACCGACCCTACCAATGACAGGTTTTTACATGAGGGAAAATGAAAACACTAGGGTTTTATCTAACGGCAAAAATTGCCATGTTATCATCTCTACCAAAAAACACAAAAAAAGAATCATGTGAAAACCAAAACACAAGCTAAAAGAAAAACCCTAAAATGAAACAATCATGCAAAAAGAAAATGCAAAATGATTTTACAAATCTAAACCACAAGGAGAAACAAAAACTAAAAATGTTTTCATCAAAGCAGGAACATTTGAAGATACATTATAAATCACAAAGCAAGTTTGGCAGAGAAAAACTTACCTGAGAAAATAATGGCAATGGTGAGAGAAACTTTCAGTGAAATCCAGAAATCATGCACCAAGGACGATTGAAGATTATAACGAGGGTTTCAAATAAACCAAGGGAAGTGCAGAGACAATTTACGAAAAAAAATGAAAAAATAAAAGTGATTAAAACATATAAAGAAACGAATTAAAAGTTCACACGGAATACAATAAATGCACTGCATGTGAACTTAAGACGCTCAGGCGGCAATTTTGACCACTCTTACATGTAAATAGATGAACATGTAAACACATGCATGAGCGGGGTTTTTGACCACTCCTGCATGTTAAAGGAAAACACATGTCCAAGCAGAGTTTTGACTGCTCCTACATATAGAAAAGCAAGTCACATGCAATGTCGAGTTTTTTGACCGACTTTACATGTGAATTATCAAAAACTTTCTAACACCCTAAAAGTTCAAAAATTGATATTTTGACAAGCTTATAACTAGTCAAATTTCATGAACTTCGAGGAATCAACATGGGGAAATATTCCAAGACATTCTCAAGGGTTAGAAGACTATGCATGAGGTCAAGGAGATTTGCCTGGAAATGTGTACTTAGAGTTTAGCTACGAAACAGACAAGTTTCGCAGGGGTCGTCCTACAAAATGAGCACAGCTGATTTTGAGGACAACAAATTGGTAGTATATACAAGTTGTTGAATACAAAGTGGATTTTTGTTTGTAATAATGCAAGTAGTATGTGCAAGTTGAATCTTATGATTTCATTGCTCAAGACAATGTCTGATAACCTTTAAGATTTATGTGTGAAAAAAAATGTAATGTTGAAAGTTGCATACTTTTGTTATAAGACATCTGAGTATGAATTAAGTTAGAAAAAAAAATTAATTGTTATGTATAAAGAATAACATTTTGCTTCTGTATAGATTGTTGCTGCAAACTATTGTACAAGTAAATTCCAAATGATTTATATTTCCTTAAGTTTGCTTATAGGATAACCCCCCGAGTTGTGGTGGTTTATATGTGTATTTGCAAAGTTGTCAAATGCCTCCACACTGATCTATAAAAAAAATTGTGGGGGGGGGGGGGGTGGGCGGCGGGAGAGAAGCTAGATATAATGAGATTTGGAGATAGTAATAAGTAACACACAATCATGGGTTGAATAAAAGCATAACCCTTATTGCATCTAACATGAACCCCAGCATGTACATGGCAGAAATATAGTGAAATGGGAAACTCCCTTTCTTGTACTCCTGCATAAAAGAAAGAGAGAAAAGGGTAAGTAAATAAGTAGAGAGAAAAGAGAGAAATTGTAAAGGATCCCAGGTACAATCCAAGCCTAAAATCTAATCTATTTTTTTAGGCATGAACTTCTGTACCTACAATCCAAGTCTGGAAAACATTTTCTATTCAATCCACCTACAAAATAAGTGTCTCACTTTTCAGATTAATACCCATAAATAATTCTCGCAAATGAATGGCAACATATTTGAACCCAGATTCATAAAGCTCATAAGAAAGGAAGGCTAATCCAAAACACTTTAATAAGAAAAATTCTTTGCTGCACTGTCAAAGTCTATAAATCTAGACACTTCAGCCGTCAAAATATAACTCACTTGTACTGATTTTTATATAAAAATTGTCTTATTTATGAATCAAAATGTTTTAAGAAGAAAAATTAACAAGAGTGAATATAATATCCAGTCCAAATTTGATATGTTGATGTATAAAAATACTTAAAATTTTAAAGCTTTATTTAAAATTTAAATATTTTTAAAAAATAAAAAGACTAAATACAGTAAAATAAAATAAACCTCTCACAAAAATCAAAATAAATGGCAGAGTTTTCAATTTTTAGACTAATTTAAATCTCATCAAATTATATCATTTCAAAAATTCTTATTTTTTAAAGGAAATATTCATATTTCTCTACATGTCAAAAAACAACATAGAAAAACAAAAAAAAAATCAACCCCTGTTAAAAACACAAGCATTCATCCCCAATGATTAAGAATATATAGTCGAAATAATAGTCATCAAATCATAAACAATAACAAACGAATGTTGTAGTTCATAACCAGACAACTAAAACAAAAACTACAGTCCAAACGAACAGCCAAGGCCATAGCGAATACTGGCCCAAAGCAATGTCAAACTAATCTGTAAACTAGAAATACTTGTAATCATCACAGAAAATAAAAGATAAAAGCACAAGCAAAGGGTCAGAATCATTCACAGCTCCATTCATTCACAACAAAAAAAAGAATTCGGGATTGATAAGAGTAAGAAAATAAAAAGGAGATGAAACAAAATAAGTTAGGGTTTTGAGCCTTTTCGAGTTAGGGTTTACCTTTAGGGTTTCAATGAGAAGAAACATTGTCTGGGCCCTCCCAACCCTAGAGGCACCCTACTATGGATAGGGGTCCTCTCCAGTTGGTCGAGCCCTTCATCATAGATCGAGCCTCGATCTATTGCCCTCTCTATTGTTTTCTTCAACTCTCTTGTCATTCATCAGAGCAGTGCTCTAACCTCTTCTCTCTACCTATAAGTTACAACCAAAACAAATATAATATGAATATCCCAAACCAGATAGGAAACAAATACGGGAGATCTTTCTAGAAAAATACATACAGTACTGACCCAAACTTGAAGCTTGATTCTATAGTACTGACCCCTCTATAAATCTTAAATGAAGGGATATAAAAGAGTTCCAAGGTTTGAGTCTCCTATCACGAGCTTGACCCACTGTCTTCAATAAGGAATGTAAATGGGCGATGAACACTATTTCGCTGCTTTCTTCATATCTATGTCAAATCCCTATAGGTAAGCTAACTTCATTCACGATCTGCCAACTGATCAAGCTAATAACAATGATTCCAATTGCTCCAATTTGTTGCCTAGCCTGCTGATCTTCACAACCCCTCTGTAAATCATCATAGATCAAGCCTCGATCTATCGAGCCATTATAGAGAGGTGGGGGTGCCACCTATTCGAAATGGAGGATAAGGATTCAACTTGTGCCTGAGAAAGGAGATTTGCAACCAACTCTCTTCTCTCTGAAATCAGGCTCAATATGCGGTCTACCAATCTCCTTCTTTAGATGCTCACCCACCTGTGATGAAATTTTAAGCGCCCCACCTAAGGAGATGAAACAAAATAGGTTAGGGGTTTGAGCCTTTCTGAGTTAGGGTTTACCTTTAGGGTTTCGAGTGCCAAAATGAAATGGAAGTGAAATGAAATATTATAATTTTGGCACTTAAAATAGGTTAGGGTGAAATAAAAATTTGGTGTCCATATTATTAAATATATTATAATATAATATTATATAATAATATAATATTATAATATTATAATATTAATAATATAATATAAATATTATATTATAATATTAGATTATAATATAATATTATATAATATTATAATATTATATTATATAATATAATATTATATTATAAATATTATATTATATAATAAATATTATATTATATTATAATATAAATATTATATTATGTGAACGGGGTTGTGCTTAAATGACAAGGCCATAGGGTTCTCAAGATGGAGATCAAATTCGAATCCCCCAAGTAACATCTATGTGGCTTCTAAGTTCGTTGAGTTGACTAAGTGGATTATAAGTTTAGTATGTTGATGGGGAGGAGATCCCCCTTGTGATCTCTAGCTTACAAATAAAAAATATATAAATAAAAATTATATTATGTTATAATTATATTATTTTATATTATTATATTATATAATAATATAATATAATATATATTATATAATAATATAATATTATATAATATCATATTATATTATAATATATTAAATTATATTGTATTGTAATATAATATATTATTATTATATTATATTATAATACAACCCATTCCCTCAATTCGAAATATTTTTTTAATTATCCACTTTAATATCATATTGTCTAATGTTTATTTGTGTGACTAATTATTTAGTTGTGTTTTTTACTCGATGATCAAATTAGTCACTTACGATGATCAAAATAGTCATTTATTTAGTCATTTGTTGTGTTGCAAAAAATGAGTAGAATTTAGTCATCTTTAGTTGTTGTGACTAAAAGTTTTAGTCACGTAGTCATTTATTTGCCAAAATTCTACTAGTGTAGATTAACACCACAAACATTAAGAGCCGATCCATTGTCAATCATAACTCGCTTTATCAATTTTTTGTTTATTGTGACAAAGTTTACAAGAAGATCATGTTGATTCTAAACTTACATTGATGGTAACTCATATTGTTGAAACATAATATCTATTTTTGTCACATGCATACAATCTAACAGAGTTGCTACGTCATTAGGCTTAACATCGGGTGGTAAAATCACCTTTTGTAAAGCTTCTCGGAGCATTCTGTGGTATGTAGGTGATCTTTGTATGAGTTCCCAGAGAGAGATCTTAGTAGGAGTAGCACGAAGATGCTCAACAAGATCATAATCTTGACAAACTTTATGAGTAAGATGAGGTGGTTGAGGAAGCATAGGTTGAGAAGTTGGTAAAGAGATTGGAATGCTTGATTGATGTTTACTTTGTTTATTATTTCATGTATTGTATGTGTGAGCAACCACATTGTGGTTAGAATGTTGTGATCCATCTTGATATGTTTGATTTTGACTTGTTATTTAATTAGCATAGTTATAGATGCAATCAAGAGGTTGAGAAGAATTCAGAAAACCTCTTAGAATGAGTACCAGTTTCGTTTGTGTTTGAGAACATAGGTTGACCACTATCTTTGATTTCACAGGTTCTTCTTGAGATCTTGGAACATAGATTGTGTTTACTAATCTTTGAAGGAATGACAGTTTAGGAGTCGTAGTGGAATATTCAATAGAGATAAAGTCATCTAAGGCTTCATCTAACATATTGAAGTCATCACAACTAAACAACTCATCATATGCATTAAAGTCTTGTAAAAAGAAATCAGACATTTCCACGTAATCTAATTTATTCAATACTTAATGTGAAACAAGATACAATATACTTTACAAGAATGAAACTAAAATCATTATGCAAGTAGTAACAAAATCTCAATTTATGCTCTTTCAATGTAAAGATAGATACATCACTCAAAATGCAATGAATACACTATGAATGAAAGGAAATTGCAATCTAAATATGATCTAGAACAACAAATACAATTAGATCTAATGTTTAAGGATGCAAATTCTTTAAACACGGGTTCACCAAAATGTTTAGCATGAAAAAGGAGAAGAATGAATAGCATGCTCAACTAGGTCAAACCTCCCTTTTCATACACTAACATTTAGAATATGAACCAAGCTCAACCATTATGGAAGTGTTAAGCTACAGGTATCCTATTCCTCTGCTACTATATATGAAAAGATGTCTAAACTAGGTTTTTGTAAATCCTAACTAGATATTACCAAGCCAAACCCTAGTTGTAAAAATTGCTCAGATAGATTAATTTTAGAAGTGGAAAATTATTGAGTGAGTACAAAAAAGCAAACAGGAGATATCAGAGCATATGCACTTGAATTTTGAGGGTCTGGAAGACTTGGGCGCTCTTGAATTCGTCCTATAAATTTTTCTATCACAAAACTTTCTGCACCAGGTGTCTTAGCCTCTGCTGAAGGTTCCAGATCCCAAATCTGAGGTCCTGATGGACTTAGGCACCCTCAAAATTGTCCCTGCACTTATTTGAAGATGAATTTGTAACTTCTGTAGCAACTATGATTGTGATACCTGTTTCCAAGCTTCACTCCTTTCCATTGGATCTTCCTGAATCTAACATGCACAAATAAAATAAGGAGAAGGTATGTTGTGGCTATATAAGAGTTTGCCTTAGTCAAACCCCATCTTTGGTATTTCTACCTCAACAATAGCCAATATCAAAATATGCAAATGTTTGTACTCATAAACCCTAAGTGTAAGCATAAACAAATGCAAGATCCTCAATGACTCAAGCATAAATGAATATATCCACACAATGTTTCACTAAAGGAAACAAGGACTTCACCTCAAGGAGATGATATCAATGAAGACTTATAGAACAAGAAGGCGAGGCAACAATATTTGCAGAGGATTCCAAAACTCAAGTTGGAGGCTTCAACCCTTCTCTCGATCATACAAAATGCTTCACAAACCCTAGGAAGAGCAAGATAGACTCAAGATCTTAATTCCTAATCTTCACAACATATCTCTAAGATAACAAAGATCCAAATCTTCAATGAGCTTCAACACTTTGCAGACCTTCAATAGCACTTGTAGAATTTTGGCTCAATAAGCTTGCATCATAGTTGTGTGTGATAAAATGATTTTGAGTTCTCTTTAAATATCCAACCTTAGAAATGAAATAAATCAAAATAAAAGGTCGACATCGGGTGAGAAAGAAATTTTGAATTTAGAAACACGAAGCACACGGAAAAATCCAACACCAAAACTAAATTTGTAATCTTGAGATTTAGGGCAAGACTAGGCGCTAGTGTCCAAGTCCAACTCCCAAATTTAGCTTTGGATTATGCTTAAGGGTGTCCTAAATCCTTGAAATTCATAGTTTCTTTTTGGGTTTTGTTGGTAATTACTCCAAAATGCAACATTTCTTTGAAGGGATACACGTCAATCAGGGTTTAGATAGGTCCAATGATGAAAGGGGTTGAGGGACACTAAAAGGTAGGAGCTAAACCTAGTGAAATTGTGTTAATCCAAGCAAGAGCACAATTTATGACATAACAAAAGGGTACCATCTCCATCTCTACATGAAGAGGCAGGGTTACAGGACATATTGTACTTGGACAAGATTGTCAACTTGGCCACCTCTTATCCTTTGCAGGGTGAAGCATCTAAAGAGTTTGTGAAAATGGTGGTATTGACACCATCACCAACAAGGTCTTCGCCACATATGTCATCACCACCACCAATTGACAATGCTGGTTAAGGCCTCCCTACTTGGCTAAACGTAGTGGTGGTGAAGAGAAAGAAGGTGTACACAAAAGACAAGGACCTAGTCATTGTTGTTGAAGTCCTCCAAGAGAAACCAAAGAAGAAAAGGGCTAGGGTTTTGTGTCATGTCATAGTGGATCGACAGGGAGTAAGAACAAAACATGTAGCCACACTTATGGTAAATAAGGAGGAAACAACCATGACCTTGGCTGACTATAGCATACACAGGTGACCTCGGGGCACCAAACCAAAGAAGAGCAGAAACATGCCCTCACTAAGTCTGTCTCAACCATCTTGGATTGGATGAAGAAAGATGAGGACACTAAGGAGGATCTTAGAGGGAAAAATTCTCAATTAACAACTTATATCAAACATCTGGTTGGGCCCACTGATTCAGGGCCATCTGCACCAACCTTACTAGAGGCCCTTAATAAAGATCAGCAGCATGTTGACCCTTAGGGGATCCTTCTTGCAACCATAGCTTGGAATAATTCATTGGAGATCCTTGGGGTGGAGACCATCAAGAAGGCCATGAAGGCCTATCATAATTTTGATGCTGAGAATGAAGAAATGGTGGCATCATAGAGCTACATCAGTAGTGAGTTGACTATGTGGAAACAATGTCTCCCCATCCTACAGAAGGTGCAAAGCACTGCTTCACAACTCATCTAGATGGGTGTGGTTCGCAGCAATACTACAGGGTTAACCAATAAATGGCTAATTATAAGGAAACTTAGAGCCAAAGTGCTAAGGAGAAGCTAAATACAAAGATAGAGGCAGATAAGAAAAGGTTGACTAAGGTGAAATAATTGATTTCATTCATTCCTTGCACCTTCAAGGATCCTTCTGTCATTGATTTTCCTTCTTCCCACTTGATCAAGGAGCTCCAGGGGTTGTTACAGCAACTCCTTACCGAGAAAGGAATTAATGATTTGATGAAGATGAAAGCCCTATTTATGGGATTCTAGGACCAATTGCCCGAGATGATGAAATTATAGGAAAAGGTTAAGAAATCTCACTATTCCATTAGAATGAAGGATAAATACCACCAAGGACTAGGCATAAGAGAGGTTGTTGTTGCCATCCAAATTTTTCAAACTCATGTGCCGATGGGAAATTAATTTTTATGTAATGAACAATGTTATGTTTTTAGGCTGACCCACTTAAGGGATTTTTGGCCGACATATTTATATTTCATATTGTAATTTTGAGAGGCTCCCTATGAAAGAAGGGAAGCTTTGTCATTTGAAAGGGAAGAACATAGAGTACTTGTGGTCACACAAGCAATTTTGTAATTTTGATGGCATGTAAGGGTTAAATTTGATATGCATTTAGGGTGTGGGAATCCTACTCATTTGTAATCTACCATGATATTTCCAATTAATAAGAAGACATCTTGACAATCCCTATGTTCTTTCCCATTGGTGGTAGTGTACATCCATGTTTTATTTTCTTTGCACATGATTTATGTTGATGAATCTTGTACTTAATTGCCAAATCTTCAATCTAGTGGTTGGATAGGGTTTGAATTTTGCGCATGTAATATGGTGTTTTCATATTCCTATTCTTTTGTTGTCCTACCTTAGAATCTTGCACTTGCAATGTACATGATTTTGTGGAATACTGGTCATCCATTGCTTGTTTAATTTGATCTCATTAACTTTGTCATGTGAAGTGAAAAGCTAGGTGCAGAGGTTGTCTAATTATTTGCATTTTCTTTCTTCTAAACCCTAACCTATTTTTCCCTTTTCTTTATACACATATAGTTAGCAGTAGGCTTTAGAATACCAAACTCTAGAGAACTATCTATCTATCAGAGATTACTAAACATCCAAATTGATTCTACCAGCACAGACCCCGTGAATAAACAATTACATTATCCACTCAGTTGCTCCAACACTGTTGTGACCCAACTTATAGGGACCTTGGGGTAACCATAACATCATTAGGTTGCCTTTCAAGACAAGTAGAGTGTCATTCATTCTACTTGGATTTTTTGTGCCAAAACAACCATCAACAGGAAGGAAGGCCATTGGATGTATGCAAGTCTACAAGAAGAAATATGGAGCAGATAGTTCATTGGAAAAGTACAAGGGTAGACTGGTAGGCAAGGGCCACTCCCAAAGAGAGATGATTTTGGTAAAATATTCTCTCCTATTGCTAAATTATCTTCTATTGGATATTTTGTATCCATAGCTGCTACTTACGATTTTGAAATTGAGCAAATGAATGTTAAGATTACATTTTTGCATGGAGATCTAGAAGAGGAAATTTATATGCAACAACCTAAAGGTTTTGAGGTAAAAGGGAAAGAACACTTGGTTTACATATTAAAATAGTATTTTTATGTTTTGAAATAGTCACCCTAGATGTGGTATCAAAAATTTGATTAATTTATACCAAAATTAGGTTTTGTAAGAAGAGAAGAGGATCATTGTGTTTACATTGGATGTATTGATGATCATATACTAATTATTGCCTCAAATGTAGATGACATGTTATTTTTAGTAACACCAAGGCTATGATTAGTGAGATGAAAGCTCAAATTTTAGGTGCATTAGAGTTGAAGGATCTGGGGGTAATAAGGTACATAATGGGAATGGAAATCAAGAGAGATTGAGGTAGCATAAAGCTTTGGTTGTCACAAAGTAAGTATGTGAATACTATTTTGTAAAGATTTAATATGTGGAACTATAAGCCAATTAGGATTCCTTTACCAGTTGGCATTAAGATTACTTTAGATATGTGCCCAAGTGTGAAGATGATTTTGAGAATATGTCTAACATGTGATATGCTAGTGCAGTAGGAAGTTTGATATATGCAATGGTTTGCACTAGGCCAGATATTGCCCAAGTAGTGGGAGTATTGAGCAGGTTTATGTCTAACCTTGGTAGAGAGCATTGGAATTATCTGGAGAGGGTGTTAAGATATATGCATGGTACTTTTGATTATTATTTGGTTTATTTTGGTACTAACAATGTCGATAAGGCATTGGACATACAGGGTTTTGTTGAAGCAGATTGGGTAGGTGACTTGGATAGTTGAAGGTCCACTAGTGGGTATGTATTTACTATGTTCAGAAGAATTGTAAGTTGGATGAGTAATGTTAGAAGTGAAGCTGCAAACCACACAATAAAAATATAATTCAAACCTTATTAATGTCCTCTAAATAATGTAGAATCAATGGAGATTGCAACAAAAATAAAACCCATTATACAGAAATAACATACATTAAGAACTAAACACATAACACAGTATGCAACATGGAGAAAACCCTTTCGGGTAAAAAACTCCACCAAGAAAAGAGGCTTCAAGTTGTATCATCCAAAAATATGAGATTACAATACATGCACTTCCTCTTCTTCTTTAGTCAGGGGGAAACCCTGTTGCGACCGCCCTATCACGGACGAATTAGCATCGAGGACCAGATATAAACATGCAACTAAAATAAGATCGCTACTAGTGAAACCTTTCATCCCTTATGGGTGATTTAAAAATAATAATAGGAATAATAAATTACATAGGATTTACAAGGTTGATGGCACCTTAATCCTAACATTCTCCCACTTGACATCATACATTGTAAATACCCATAGAAAAACCCTAAAATAATCAGGCACTAGAAGCAAGGCCCATGGACTCTCTGCACCAAACAAATTTCTTTGTGCTCATAGGCTTGGTCAAAGCATCTACAACATTCTCTTGAGTGTATACCTTCTTTAGCTCAATCTGTCCATTTGCAACCATTTCTTGAATAAAGTGATATTGTACATCAACATGCTTAGTCTGAGAATGATACATAGGATTCTTGGCCAAACAAATAGCACTCTGGCTATCACAACCAATCTAAATGATCTTGCAATCAAAACCAATACATGTACACAATCTTCTCAACCAAACTACCTCCTTAGAGACATGGGTAGCAGCCATATACTCTTCTTCGATGATGGACAAAGCAACTTGATGAGTCAAATATATGACTCATCTATTTCATTCTATTTCTTGTTCTGAAAGATTTTAACAAAACACTATGGCATATATATTTACATATTATTATAATTATGTTTGTCTTTTGGATGGATTATGCACATGTTTGGTTTTCATTTCCTTTGATGAAATCTCTTAACTTATTTACTTGAATTTCATTTTCAAAATGCATATCTTATGAATTGTGGTACAAGTGGTTTGTGTTTGCATGAGGATTACACTAGTAAGACTTCCAGTGGTCTCCGGATCCCTCCGGAGCCACCCTTTTTTTTGCAAAGAACCTGAACTCCAGACAGATCTAGATGTCGTTACCCTCCAATAGAGTCATCCTCCCCTTAAGTCAATGACTATTACTAGTCGATCCTAGGGCTACCCAAAAGGCCCAGCAATGCAAACATGACCCACGCCCCAATTAAAGCAGTTCTTATAATCTAAATCTCCACACCACTCCATTTCAGTGACTAACCGAAGTAGTTAATTGGCATCAGTTCTAACTGAAGTTGCTACCACCAAACGCCACACCATTTCATGAAATTGCTCAAGTTCGCCAACAGCCAAGTTGATGCAAATCCTTGATCTTCAGTAAACCGCAGAGGAATCATCAATGTAATAAATTAGCAATTGGTTTCAAGTCCAGTTCTTTGTAGTTAGAATCATTATTAGTTATTTCCTTTCAATAAAGCTTGAATGTATAAATAGGAGCAAATCATCTCTCTAAGTTAGTTCAAATTTTTCTTAGATAGTTGTTCGCTAGATTGTGTTTCCAGTAGTAGGAAAACTCCTCCTTTTCAGACATGTACTTATGTTCATTCTTTGGACTATGATTGAATGCAAATGAAGGGGGAATTCTTCTGAAAGAGTTAGTTAACAAAGAGGTTCGTCTCCATTTGGGAAAGTAGGGCCCGCTTCCCCATTTTGGAGGAGATCTCTCAGTATTTTCATGTTTGTTCAGTTCTATTGTAGCTTCTATTCAGTTAGCTTTGTACTTGTGTTCATGTGATGTGAGTTTCACTTCTGTGTGATTATTAGTTAAGTTGTTCCCTGCAGGATCATTTTATAAGTTCTAAAATAGATTTTTTATTCAGCAACACTATCATATTCAAAGTGTTTCATTGTTGTAGCTTAACAAGTAAATGTGATTATTTTCCAACAAATGTGATTATTTTTTATTTAGTTTTCCAGCAAATGTGATTATTTTCGAACAAGATAGAATAGTTTCTTTCACTACAAGTGTGTTTATTTCCAGCAAAGTGTGTTTATTTTCCAGCAAGCTAAAATAGTTTCTTTCATTGCATGTGTGTTTATTTTCAAAGCAAATAGATAGATTTTCATTTATGTATGACCTTTTATTTCTATAAGATCAACGAACCAAGTTCCATCCACGAACCATTCAACCAAATCCTCTCATACCAAAGAGTCTTATCGCAGATCGCTCCAGACACCTCTGGATTGATAAAATTAAATGATGATGCATTAACAAACACTACTTCGACCCTCATCATTCTAGCATCATTGCCAGGAATGAATCTACAAATCATTGTAGGTTTAAGGTGTTGATAATACTTTTGATCCACTAGTTTATGAGAAGACCTAGGGACGCCTTAGGTTGGTTCATCAAGCAAACTATAGCTAATACATCTCTGGAATCTCATTTAGAAGAACCTCCAGATCATCTGATCAATCAAGGATCACCTATACTATCAGAGTCTCCCAATTCATCTACTACATCTTCAATAATGGGTGATAATGGTGGTAACCATGAGGAACCGTCTAATAATAGAACATTCTCTTATCTGATCTCCATCATTCCTGAGATAAATGAACCTCTTATAAAAAATATATCTTTTGCATTTCTACCCACCTTTAGGGGGAAAACTTTAGAAGATCCAAACCAATTCCTATTTGAATTCAAAGTCCTTTGCCAAATTTATGATTATGCCATAGATAATTAGAAATTAAAATTGTTTCCTTCCACTCTTAAGGAGTCAACATTGCAATGGTTCATGGGTTTGACTACAGACTCTATCACTACCTGGGATGAAATGGAAACCATTTTTCTTGACAAATATCAAGATTATTGTAGAGTCAAGAATCGAAAAGATGAACTCTTCCACATGAAACAAATGGAAGATGAAAATTTGGAGGATTATGTGGATAGATTTTTATTTGTCCATAAGAGGTGTGGAAACAATCTAGATGAGGAATTAAGTAAAACTATCTTTCTAAGAGGAATTGAAGATGAGATTAGGGAAGCTTTAAATTTGATGGGTAAGGGAGATATTATCAAACAAACTTTTGCAGAAATCGTGGAAGTTTGCAGAAACTATTCTCAAACTAGAGCAGGTATAAGAATACTGAAAAGGGGTAGTACTAATGATGTTATGCAAGTAATGGAAGAACTATCAAACCTCAAAACTGACATCCTACTTCACTTGAATACCACTTTGGATAGCATGCAAGCTAGTAAGAAGAACACTGAACCCTTAGCTATTTATTTCCCTCGTTGTAGAGAAAAACATCCAATTAGGGATTGTCTCTTAAATTGAACTGAGTTGTGTATGATTTGTGAGAAAATCACACTATAAATGAGTGTGGCCTACTTCCTGAAATTAAAAAATAGATTGAAAAAGGTTATGACAGATAAGGAAGAGCTAAACTTTATTGGCGAGAAACAACCTAATTATGGATTTAATTAGTTTCAGAACTAATATGCTCCAAGAGGACCATCGAGTTGGAATACAAACTCTTATAATAGACCTTGGGGAGGCCCAATGCAAATGCTAATGCAATGGGGACCACCATGGCTTCAGCCAGATTGGACAAATCAATCTTGGACCAACCCTTAATGGTCAAATCAACAACAATGGGCACCTCAATATAACTAGAGGAGATTTGGAAACCAACCTCGAGCCTTAATCCTTGGACCCTCACAACCTGCAAATTCAAACTCCAATAAATAGGTGAACAAACCATCGATGCTCGCTCAGCTAGTTCTGAATCCCAAGAATAATAGGCCACAACAACAAGTGTATAATACTAACCCAAATACAACCACTCTGAATGTAGTTGAGATTAATGACATCCAAATTCGATCAAGAAACATTCTTGTAACCATTTCTACTAAGGAAGTCACCGAAGAAGAAGAAGTAATCCCCAAAGTTGATACACAATAACAAAAGGAGAAGTATAAAGCAAGGGGTCCAAAAAAAATGTTAAAGGAGACCTCTGTCCCATTCTCATAACGGTTAAAACAGGTCCCTCTGAAATATAAAGAAAGCCAGCTCTCACATGATGACTCCCAATTAATTAAGGAACTCAGAAAGATACACATCAAAGTCCCTTTGTTACAAGCAATAAAAGATATTCCCAAGATAAACTAGACCATTAAGAGTTTGTGTCTAAAACTTCTAGGTAGAAAACAAAAAATACGCAATACCATTCAAGTAGATGGGAAACTTGCCGATGTTCTATCAAGCAAGCTAATTCCTCAAAAATATGGAGATCCTGGGAGCCCTATCATTACAGTAGACATAAAAGGGGTTTCAGTTTCAAATGTTCTAATTGACCTAGGAGCTGCCATTAATGTAATGACTTCAGATACTGTAGAAGCATTGCCATTAACACATGTTCAGCCAACCTCAATTGTGTTATAATTGGTCGATCCATCTATCACAAAACCATAAGGAATTCTGAAGGATATCATAGTTACTGTCCATACCTGGGATTACTTAGTTGATTTCCTCATCCTTCAAACCAAAAAGAAACACTAAGGGTACCCAATAATACTGGGTAGACCTTGGCTGGCTATCGCAGCAACCCTTATTGACTATCGGTTAGGGAACATGACTATTTCAAATGGGAAAAAGCTAAAGGAACTTTTCATCTATCCCCCTGCCAAACCATTCCTACAATACAAAAATAAGCCATGGATAGATGACTTGATAGATTCTGATGAAGAAGATGCCTCCTCATTGGCAATGGTAACAATCACAAAACATTTTGAAGAGTGTAATGAGGAATACAAAGAGTTGGAATCAAATAGTGAAACCTCTTTATATAGTGCCACCCAGCAAGAGGTCTCTAGATGGTTCCAGAGAGATCCAAGAGGATCTTTCAAGGCATTCCACTATCCCTACTCTGAACAAATTGGCTCCCACTTAAGTTATCAACAAGCAAAAACGTTACACCAGATTGTTCCTCACCCTTGTCCGTTAAATACTCTGCTAAGTCCTTACAAAGACCTTCTTTCTGTTCATAATGGCACAAAGTAAATCACTATCCAAATCAACAAACAACTCTGTATCAGTAGTTGCTTAACAGAGGCAGAAGAAATTCGGTTTACAAAACTTTTGTAAAATCATACCTAGGCTTTTGCATGGGAATACAAGGACATGAAAGGGATCCACCCCAGCATATGTACACACCATATTTACACAGAAGATGTCCACCCTTTTAGAAAACCACAACAGAGAATCAATCTAGCCTTAAGAGATATAGTGAAGGAAGAAATAGAGAAACTATTGCAGGTAGGATTCATCTACTCTATTTCTGACAACCAGTGGGTATCACCATTGGTTATCATACCAAAGAAAAATGGCAAGTGGCGAGTCTGCATTAACTATAGAGAATTGAACAAAGCCACTAAGAAAGACTATTTCCCACTTCCCTTCATTGACCAGGTGCTGGATAACCTGGCTGGTAGTCGCTATTTTTCCTTCTTGGATGGATTCAGCGGCTAGAATCAGATCTAGGTGGCTCCAGAAGATCAGGATAAGACTACCTTCATGTGTCCATGGGGGACATTTGCTTACAGAGTTTTGTCCTTTAGATTACGCAATGCACTAGCCATGTTTCAATGTGTTGTGCTGGCAATTTTCACAAACCTAGCAAATACATGCGTGGAGGTTTATATGGACAATTTTACAGTACATGGGAAAACTTTTGATGAATCCTTGAATAGTCTGAACAAGGTACTTGAAAGATGCAAAGAACATCAGTTGTCCCTAAACCACGAGAAATGCTTTCTTATGATGACTAAGGGAATTGTACTTGGTCACCATATCTCATAGGAGGGAATGAAAGTAGATAAAAAAAATTTAAAATTATTATTCAAATTCCCCCTCCTCAAAATCAAACAGAGGTAAGAAGCTTTCTGGGACATGCTGGATATTATCAAAGGTTCATTAAAAATTTTAGTTGAAAAGCTGACCCTTTGTTCACCTTGCTTAAAAAAGAATCTGAATTTAAATGGACACCACAATGCCAACAGTCATTTGAAGCCATTAAAAGTGCCCTCATGACAGCCCCAATGATTAAAGGACCAAATTGGAATGAGCCATTCCACATTCACACGGATGCTTCCAATCAGGCTATTGGAGCAGTATTAGGACAACTAAATGAATCTGGAGGTATGCATGCAATATATTACATCAGCAAAAGCTTAAACCCTACAAAGAAAAATTATACCACGACTGAAAAAGAATTTTTGGTAGTAGTTTATGCTATCAATAAATTCTGCCACTACATCATAGGCTATAAAATTTTCATACATATTGATCATGGAGCTATAAGATATCTAATGAATAAAGCGGTGGTAGGAGGTAGAATTATCACATGGTTGTTATTATTGCAGGAATTCGATATAACCATTGTTGATAAACCATAGAAAGATAATGTTATTGCTGACTTTTTATCCATATTGACTGTGCAAGGAAATAATGAACCAGTGGATGATGCATTTCTGGATAAACATATGTTTGCCATATCCATACAATCTCTGTGGTTTGCAGATTTAGCAAACTATTTGGTTTCAGGCAAATGCCCACAACATTTCAGTTCAAAAGAAACCAAACGATTGGTTCGAGAGAGCTCCAGATACAAATGGGTAAATGGTCTCTTATTTAAAAATTGTCCTAATCATGTATTACGTCACTGTGTGCAGGAGACAAAAGTGTATGACATAATCAAAGCATACCATGATGAACCTTTTGGTGGACACTTTTCAGCCCTCCGGACGAGACATAAAATTTTGGGAGCAAAATATTTTGGCCAACAATGACCAAGGATATTCAACATTATGTCAAGCACTGTGATCAATGTCAACGAATGGGATGTCCAACTCCTACCATAGAGATGTCACTTCATCCTCAAATAGTTCTTGAACCATTTGAAAAGTGGGGAATAGATTTTGTGGGGCCGATAGATCCACCCTCCAGAGGAAATCACTACATTTTGGTTTGCACTGACTATGCCATTAAATGGGTTAAAGTAAAAGCACTACCAGCAACAAAGGAGGAGAAGGTTGCAGATTTTCTGTATAAGCGCATTTTGCAGAGGTTTGGAGCACCTCAAGTCCTTGTTTCTAGAAAGGACCACAGTTCATGTCTACTATGATCAAAGCATTCCTGGAAAGATATCAAATCTCTCACAGGAAGTCCTCTCCATATCATCCTCAAAGCAATGGTCAAGTAGAGGTAACAGATAGAGAACTAGAGAACATCCTTACAAAAACCATTTAAGGTAAAAGAACAGATTGGGCTGAAAGAATGACAGAAGTTGTTTGGGCTTACAACACCACATGGAGAACCACCACTAATTTCACACCATATGAATTAGTCTATGGAAAACACCCAGTGTTGCCTATAGAATATGAGGTGGAAACATTAAGAACAACACTTGAAGTGGGTATAGATTTAACTAAAGCACAACAAAATAGAATGATGCAGCTCAACAGATTAGAAGAGATGCGGATGGAAGCACTTCAACACACAGAGTTGATCCAACAACAGAGAAAAGAATGGCATGACAAGCACATTATCAATAAGCAGTTCAAGCAATGAGATTGGGCCCTATTGTATGACTCCAAATATCAAGATTTGAAAGGGAAACTGCACACCAGATGGTTGGGGCCTTATGAAATCAAAGAAACCTTCAGCAATGGAGCTATTCATCTAGTTCCCATTGATGGAGATCACAAAATTCTTCTGGTAAATGGACATAGATTAAAGCTGTACCACAAACCAGCTTCCAAAGAGGAGTTTTCTGTGGAAATCTAGTCTCGGATAGAGAATTTTACCTTGGAAGATCTCTCTTCCATGGGACTCATGTTCTAAGTGATGACTCTAGGATAAATAAAGCAGTAAAGGTTGAAAACCATAAATGGTGGCCTTTTCTGCCAAAACAAATCAGGTAAAAGTTGAAAACTAGCAATGGCAGCTTTCCTAGATGGAAGATTGAAAACCAGCAATGGCAATCATTCCTTTGATTTCCCCATTTCCTTCAATAAAATTCCTTTTTGTAGTTCTGCAGGTTTTTGTGTTGAAATTTTTTTGAGGAGCTCCAGATGGATACTGATAGCTCCAGATGGCTACGGATTGCTCCGGATGAACATTGGCGGATGCTTGCTTTCCCAAAGCATCATCGGGCGCTAGGTGACATTGCATTGTGAAAAATTGATTTGGTAAAAATGTTAAGGCAAAGTAATCAAGGGGGTAGGTACTTTACAAGGTATATTCCTTCCTTAAAAATTATATAATTATTTTAATATGTTTATGTATGCCACATGTTCCCCAAAGTTACTCGCATGCAACCCTCATCCTTCACATGCCACAACAAGTGCATAAATGATTACAGTCCAATAGATGGTAGCCACAGATTTGTCCATAGATCTTGCATGCTTCACAATGAAATACAAGTACTTGGTCATCATGGCACAACATTTCAAATAAATGCCATAAATTGAAATAAAAGCAAGATTAAGAAACAATGATGATCGGTATTTATGGCCATTTAAAGGAAGTACATTTGACAAGACATGAGTGCTAGGATTGTTGGCATTAGCTCCAAATGAGTATGGAAGAGTAGTTAAGGTGGCGACTGAGAAATTACACTTTGCACGCACCCACTCTGGTTCTGTTGGTAAACAGATTTGTCACCGCGAAATAACTTTTGAAAATGACTCGATGCCCTTAGAGCGGTGACTAAATAGTCCCAACAGTTGGAAAAGTTGTTACTGGACTAACAACTTTCCTCTGCATTTGAGAGGGGCATCTCCCTCGTATGATGGCACCAACCTTGGAAGATCCAGTTCTGTTGGCACAGAGGCAAGGAGGTGTCAGTATGGATCCTACTCATGCTAGAAGGACTGCTAGCTCAAAATACTATGCTGCAAGACCAGATGCATCTTCAAGACTTCCTGAGAATCTTAGGCCTGATGCAACAACAAATACAATATTTGTTGAGGGACTACCTCCTAATTATACTCATTGAGAAGTCGCTCATATTTTTCTTCCTTTCGTTGGGTTTAAGCAAATCAAAGCTATACATAAGGAACCTAGACGTGCTGGAGGAGAGCCCTATGTTTTATGTTTTGTGGAGTTTGTTGATGAAAAATGTGCTGCAACTGCACTAAAAGCTTTACAAGGGTACAAGTTTGATGATGTTGATCATGATTCAAATCCATTGAAGCTGCAATTTGCATATTTTCCTAGTTCACGTCCAATCACTACTCCTGTGCTCAGTGAATTGCCTCGTGCAGCATCGTGAAGCTCAAAATTATTGCTCCAGTATTCATAATTTATACTTGGACCATTGATAACAGACTCTAGATTCTTGCAGAAGTGCTGCTATTGGATGAAAATGTTAATCATCATGAATACATCTAAGTCAAAAAGAGTTAGCAAACGATAAACAACAAAAATTTGAACAAGTGGTTTCGTGGATCACAATGGTTATGGGATACTCAGAAAATAGGCTTGTTGAAAAAGCATTAAGACTTTCGAGCAAATGCAATTTGCATGTGTGAAACCAAATTTCACAAGCTTTGCCATCATCCTCCCAACTTGCGGTATGTATTGGAGGAGGAAGTGGACGCATAGACAAAGCATGTTAATTGTTTAACAGATTGGCTCAAAGATGTATTATCTCCCGGAATGCAATAATTGCACAGTTTGCACATAATGGTTTTGTTGAAAATGTTTTCAAAACTCTAAAGCAAATTCAAATGAAGAATATGTATAAAATGGATTTGCAGTGAGGGTATTAGAAATGTAGAAGCATGGTAAAAGCTCCTGAACTGTTTGAAAGAATGCCTCAATGAAGTTAGTTCTTCCTAGCGATGTATTCCTTGAGCCTCCTATATTGGATGCAAGTGCTAGCATAATTCAATGGGCTTTTATAGACATGAATTCATTACATGCAATGATAGCTAATGCCGCTGCGAGGAGATGAAATCTCATGGAATACAATCGCTATAGGATACTTACAAAATGGATTTGTTGTCAAGGGTTTTAATAACTTCAAAGCTAGTACAAGTATGAAAGACTGAAAGGAAAATGCCTTGCACCAGTATTGGAAGATTTTGCTTGGACGTGGTTTTGTATTAAGCGAAGGCATTGCTTAGATATGTCGATAAAACGCAGTGGTTAAGAAGAAAGAGTGGGCTAATAATATAAAGAAATGGCTGACCTACTCAGCTTTCTACTCATTAGGTAATTAGTTGAGAGAACAACTCTACGATGGACTAATCTTCTTACATCAGGGATAGAAGCTGCATGGTACTACGCCTACATGTATGAAGACGTGGAGCTACTGTATTGATTGTACATTCAATCAAGTTACACGACTTCATAGATAGGTTTCATTGGCACAAACTTTGGCAAATGGGAGATGCAGTTGAAGAAGTTGTAACTCCTATGAAGGAAATGGTTATAACTACCCGAAAATCATGACAAAAAGTTACAGAATACCTCAAAAAGATGTCATCTCATCGACAAGCAAGATACATATGAACTGTTTAACAGAGGTATCATCTCATACAATGCAATGATTGCATGACACGCATACCAAATGGATTTGTTGAAAAAGCTTGCAAAAACTTTTAAAATGAATGCAGCTTGCAGTTGTGGACATCACACATACAAACTACCTGATTGTGTGCCTCAACGAATCATGATCTCATGGAATGAAATGATTTATAGGGAATACACAAAATTGTTTTTATCACTGTACCTACTTACTTTAATAATGTACAGTGTCAAGAAACTAAAGATGAAGGTGTGATTGTTGGGTTGAATGTTGCTTGTATCATCAATGAGCCCACTTCTGCAGCAATTGCTTATGGTTTGGATAAAAAGGAAGATGAAATAGTTTGGTATGTACACGGAGGTACAACTCCTCAAAATAAATACAATCCAATGACAACGTATACATTTGATAAAGCATTTAGATCTACAACTACCACACAACATAGCTATGATGTAGCTGCACAACAAATCCTATTGGTGGTCATTACAACCATGCAAAGATAGTTAATGATAACTTGAAGATGAGTGCTCTATTGAGGATGAGATATTTGTATGCATGAGTGCTACTCTACTTGATAAGGTTTTCTTGGATAAAAATACTATGATTGCAGTTCTATCACTGGTGAGACAAAATGTCAGAATACTCCTTTGGTAAGACAATAGAGCAATAGAAGGGTAGAACATTAAAGAATATACAAACTATCAACATCTTATCGGCCTATGTAGAATTGGAAAACGTAGAAGAAGAATAATCCATTGCATGTGTTGAAAGATTGGAGGGATATCAAACCATACAAGTGTTTTGGAGTTTGTTAACATTGTACCACCCTTATATGTCACTGCAATTCAAAATCATTGATTAGAAGTGCTACTTTCATGGAAAACAATCCCACATCATAGTTTACAGTCACCATTTGATGTTAGTCTTACGAAGGTTGCAGTCTGAGTTGATGTTATTGATGATGAATGGTGATCCTGGAGTTTTATCATTTCTAGAGGTTGATAACATGCCCTCCTAGGATAAATGGTCATCTACGTATAATGCTCAAAGTGTACTTTTGTCTATTCAGAGCCTATTGAGAGAGCCAAATAATGACTCCTCGTTGAATAACCAGGCAGCATCACTATGGAGCAATCAAGAAGAATTTAAGAAGAATATGCTAAAGAATTATGAAGAGAAATCCATACTCAACTTCTTCCTGCTATCAATTGGACAGATCCAGAGGTTAGAGATGTCAGAGAAAGAACCAATTTTGTGATCAAGTAGTCAAAAGCTTGGATCAAAAAGAAAGATGCTCATCAAATGCAGTGAGAGTTGCCAACATGAAGCGGATGAAGCAGTCGAAAGCTTGGATCAGAAAGAAAGATGCTCATCTGATGCAGTGGGAGTTGCCAACATGAAGTGGATGAAGATGGAAAGGACTTAGCGAAATACAGAACTTGAAAGTCACAAGTTCTAATTACCTTTTTGTAAAAAGTGACTTAGGGTACCCAATAATACTGGGTAGACCTTGGCTGGCTATCGCAACAACCCTTATTGACTATCGGTTAGGGAACATGACTATTTCAAATTGGAAAAAGCTAAAGGAACTTTTCATCTATCCCCCTGCCAAACCATTCCTACAATACAAAAATAAGCCATGGATAGATGACTTGATAGATTCTGATGAAGAAGATGCCTCCTCATTGGCAATGGTAACAATCACAAAACATTTTGAAGAGTGTAATGAGGAATACAAAGAGTTGGAATCAAATAGTGAAACGTCTTTATATAGTGCCACCCAGCAAGAGGTCTCTAGATGGTTCCAGAGAGATCCAAGAGGATCTTTCAAGGCATTCCACTATCCCTACTCTGAACAAATTGGATCCCACTTAAGTTATCAACAAGCAAAAACGTTACACCAGATTGTTCCTCACCCTTGTCCGTTAAATACTCTGCTAAGTCCTTACAAAGACCTTCTTTCTGTTCATAATGGCACAAAGTAAATCACTGTCCAAACCAACAAACAACTCTGTATCAGTAGATGGTTAACACAGGCAGAAGAAATTTGGTTGACAAAACTTTTGTAAAATCATACCTAGGCTTTTGCATGGGAATACAAGGACATGAAAGGGATCCACCCCAGCATATGTACACACCATATTTACATAGAAGATGTCCACCCTTTTAGAAAACCACAACGGAGAATCAATCTAGCCTTAAGAGATATAGTGAAGGAAGAAATAGAGAAACTATTGCAGGTAGGATTCATCTACTCTATTTCTGACAACCAGTGGGTATCACCATTGGTTATCATACCAAAGAAAAATGGCAAGTGGCGAGTCTGCATTAACTATAGAGAATTGAACAAAACCACTAAGAAAGACTATTTCCCAATTCCCTTCATTGACCAGGTGCTGGATAACCTGGCTGGTAGTCGCTATTTTTCCTTCTTGGATGGATTCAGCGGCTAGAATCAGATCTAGGTGGCTCCAGAAGATCAGGATAAGACTACCTTCATGTGTCCATGGGGGACATTTGCTTACAGAGTTTTGTCCTTCAGATTACGCAATGCACTAGCCATGTTTCAATGTGTTGTGCTGGCAATTTTCACAAACCTAGCAAATACATGCGTGGAGGTTTATATGGACAATTTTACAGTACATGGGAAAACTTTTGATGAATCCTTGAATAGTCTGAACAAGGTACTTGAAAGATGCAAAGAACATCAGTTGTCCCTAAACCATGAGAAATGCTTTCTTATGATGACTAAGGGAATTGTACTTGGTCACCATATCTCATAGGAGGGAATGAAAGTAGATAAAAAAAATTTAAAATTATTATTCAAATTCCCCCTCCTCAAAATCAAACAGAGGTAAGAAGCTTTCTGGGACATGCTGGATTTATAAAAGGTTCATTAAAAATTTCAGTTGAAAAGCTAACCCTTTGTTCACCTTGCTTAAAAAAGAATCTGAATTTAAATGGACACCACAATGCCAACAGTCATTTGAAGCCATTAAAAGTGCCCTCATGACAGCCCCAATGATTAAAGGGCCAAATTGGAATGAGCCATTCCACATTCACATGGATGCTTCCAATCAGGCTATTGGAGCAGTATTAGGACAACTAAATGAATCTGGAGGTATGCATGCAATATATTACATCAGCAAAAGCTTAAACCCTACAAAGAAAAATTATACCACGACTGAAAAAGAATTTTGGCAGTAGTTTATGCTATCAATAAATTATGCCACTACATCATAGGCTATAAAATTTTCATACATATTGATCATGGAGCTATCAGATATCTAATGAATAAAGCGGTGGTAGGAGGTAGAATTATCACATGATTGTTATTATTGCAGGAATTCGATATAACCATTGTTGATAAACCATAGAAAGATAATGTTATTGCTGACCTTTTATCCATATTGACTGTGCAGGGAAATAATGAACCAGTGGATGATGCATTTCTGGATAAACATATGTTTGCCATATCCATACAATCTCTGTGGTTTGCAGATTTAGCAAACTATTTGGTTTCAGGCAAATGCCCACAACATTTCAATTCAAAACAAACCAAACGATTGGTTTGAGAGAGCTCCAGATACAAATGGGTAAATGGTCTCTTATTTAAAAATTGTCCTAATAATGTATTACGTCACTGTGTGTAGTAGACAAAAGTGTATGACAAAATCAGAGCATACCATGATGAACCTTTTGGTGGACACTTTTCAGCCCTCTGGACGGGACATAAAATTTTGGGAGCAAAATATTTTGGCCAACAATGACCAAGGATATTCAACATTATGTCAAGCACTGTGATCAATGTCAACGAATGGGATGTCCAACTCCTACCATAGAGATGTCACTTCATCCTCAAATAGTTCTTGAACCATTTGAAAAGTGGGGAATAGATTTTGTGGGGCCGATAGATCCACCCTCCAGAGGAAATCACTACATTTTGGTTTGCACTGACTATGCCATTAAATGGGTTAAAGTAAAAGCACTACCAGCAACAAAGGAGGAGAAGGTTGCAGATTTTCTGTATAAGCGCATTTTGCAGAGGTTTGGAGCACCTCAAGTCCTTGTTTCTAAAAAGGACCATAGTTCATGTCTACTATGATCAAAGCATTCCTGGAAAGATATCAAATCTCTCACAGGAAGTCCTCTCCATATCATCCTCAAAGCAATGGTCAAGTAGAGGTAACAGATAGAGAACTAGAGAACATCCTTACAAAAACCATTTAAGGTAAAAGAATAGATTGGGCTAAAAGAATGACAGAAGTTGTTTGGGCTTACAACACCACATGGAGAACCACCACTAATTTCACACCATATGAATTAGTCTATGGAAAACACCCAGTGTTGCCTATAGAATATGAGGTGGAAACATTAAGAACAACACTTGAAGTGGGTATAGATTTAACTGAAGCACAACAAAATAGAATGATGCAGCTCAACAGATTAGAAGAGATGCGGATGGAAGCACTTCAACACACAGAGTTGATCCAACAACAGAGAAAAGAATGGCATGACAAGCACATTATCAATAAGCAGTTCAAGCAATGAGATTGGGCCCTATTGTATGACTCCAAATATCAAGATTTGAAAGGGAAACTGCACACCAGATGGTTGGGGCCTTATGAAATCAAAGAAACCTTCAGCAATGGAGCTATTCATCTAGTTCCCATTGATGGAGATCACAGAATTCTTCTAGTAAATGGACATAGATTGAAGCTGTACCACAAACCAACTTCCAAAGAGTTTTCTGTGGAAATCTAGTCTCGGATAGAGAATTTTACCTTGGAAGATCTCTCTTCCATGGGACTCATGTTCTAAGTGATGACTCTAGGATAAATAAAGCAGTAAAGGTTGAAAACCATAAATGGCAGCCTTTTCTACCAAAACAAATTAGGTAAAAGTTGAAAACTAGCAATGGCAGCTTTCCTAGATGGAAGATTGAAAACCAGCAATGGCAATCATTCCTTTGATTTCCCCATTTCCTTCAATAAAATTCCTTTTTGTAGTTCTGCAGGTTTTTGTGTTGAAATTTTTTTGAGGAGCTCCAGATGGATACTGATAGCTCCAGATGGCTACGGATTGCTCCAGATGAACATTGACGAATGCTTGCTTTCCCAAAGCATCATCGGGCACTAGGTGACATTGCATTGTGAAAAATTGATTTGGTAAAAATGTTAAGGCGAAGTAATCAAGGGGGTAGGTACTTTACAAGGTATATTCCTTCCTTAAAAATTATATAATTATTTTAATATGTTTATGTATGCCATGTGTTCCCCAAAGTTACCCGCATGCAACCCTCATCCTTCACACGCCACAACAAGTGCATAAATGATTACAGTCCAATAGATGGCAGCCACAGATTTGTCCATAGATCTTGCATGCTTCACAATGAAATACAAGTACTTGGTCATCATGGCACAACATTTCAAATAAATGCCATAAATTGAAATAAAAGCAAGATTACGAAACAATGATGATTGATATTTATGGCCATTTAAAGGAAGTACATTTAACAAGACATGAGTGCTAGGATTGTTGGCATTAGCTCCAAATGAGTATGGAAGAGTAGTTAAGGTGGCGACTGAGAAATTACACTTTGCACGCACCCACTCTAGTTCTGTTGGTAAATAGATTTGTCACCGCGAAATAACTTTTGAAAATGACTCGTTGCCCTTAGAGCGGTGACTAAATAGTCCCAACAGTTGGAGAAGTTGTTACTGGACTAACAACTTTCCTCTGCGTTTGAGAGGGGCATCTCCCTCGTATGATGGCACCGACCTTGGAAGATCCAGTTCTGTTGGCACAGAGGCAAGGAGGTGTCAGTATGGATCCTACTCATGCTGGAAGGACTGCTAGCTCAAAATACTATGCTGCAAGACCAGATGCATCTTCAAGGCTTCCTGAGAATTTTAGGCCTGATGCAACAACAAATACAATATTTGTTGAGGGACTACCTCCTGATTATACTCATTGAGAAGTCGCTCATATTTTTCTTCCTTTCGTTGGGTTTAAGCAAATCAGAGCTATACATAAGGAACCTAGACATGCTGGAAGAGAGCCCTATGTTTTATGTTTTGTGGAGTTTGTTGATGAAAAATGTGCTGCAACTGCACTAAAAGCTTTACAAGGGTACAAGTTTGACGATGTTGATCATGATTCAAATCCATTAAAGCTGCAATTTGCATATTTTCCTAGTTCACGTCCAATCACTACTCCTGTGCTCAGTGAATTGCCTCGTGCAGCATCGTGAAGCTCAAAATTATTGCTCCAGTATTCATAATTTATACTTGGACCATTGATAACAGACTCTGGATTCTTGGAGAAGTGCTGCTATTGGATGAAAATGTTAATCATCATGAATACATCTAAGTCAAAAAGAGTTAGCAAATGATAAACAACAAAAATTTGAACAAGTGGTTTCGTGGATCACAATGGTTATGGGATACTCAGAAAATAGGCTTGTTGAAAAAGCATTAAGACTTTCGAGCAAATGCAATTTGCATGTGTGAAACCAAATTTCACAAGCTTTGCCATCATCCTCCCAGCCTGCGGTATGTATTGGAGGAGGAAGTGGACGCATAGACAAAGCATGTTAATTGTTTAACAGATTGGCTCAAAGATGTATTATCTCCCAGAATGCAATAATTGCACAGTTTGCACATAATGGTTTTGTTGAAAATGTTTTCAAAATTCTAAAGCAAATTCAAATGAAGAATATGTATAAAACGGATTTGCAGTGAGGGTATTAGAAATGTAGAAGCATGGTAAAAGCTCCTGAACTATTTGAAAGAATGCCTCAATGAAGTCAGTTCTTCCTAGCGATGTATTCCTTGAGCCTCCTATATTGGATGCAAGTGCCAGCATAATTCAATGGGCTTTTGTAGACATGAATTCATTACATGCAATGATAGCTAATGCCGCTGTGAGGAGATGAAATCTCATGGAATACAATCGCTATAGGATACTTACAAAATGGATTTGTTGTCAAGGGTTTTAATAACTTCAAAGCTAGTACAAGTGTGAAAGACCGAAAGGAAAATGCCTTGCACCAGTATTGGAAGATTTTGCTTGGACGTGGTTTTGTATTAAGCGAAGGCATTGCTTAGATATGTCGATAAAACACAGTGGTTAAGAAGAAAGAGTGGGATAATAATATAAAGAAATGGCCGAACTACTCAGCTTTCTACTGATCAGGTAATTAGTTGAGAGAACAACTCTACGATGGACTCAATCTTCTTACATCAGGGATAGAAGCTGCATGGTACTACGCCTACATGTATGAAGACATGGAGCTACTGTATTGATTGTACATTCAATCAAGTTACGCAACTTCATAGATAGGTTTCATTGGCACAAACTTTGGCAAACGGGAGATGCAGTTGAAGAAGTTGTAACTCCTATGAAGGAAATGCTTATAACTACCCAAAAATCATGACGAAAAGTTATAGAATACCTCGAAAAGATGTCATCTCATCGACAAGCAAGATACATATGAACTATTTAATAGAGGTATCATCTCATACAATGCAACAATTGCATGACACGCATACCAAATGGATTTGTTGAAAAAGCTTGCAGAAACTTTTAAAATGAATGCAACTTGCAGTTGTGGACATCACACATACAAACTACCTAATTGTGTGCCTCAACGAATCATGATCTCATGGAATGAAATGATTTATAGGGAATACACAAAATTGTTTTTATCACTGTACCTACTTACTTTAATAATGTACAGTGTCAAGAAACTAAAGATGAAGGTGTGATTGTTGGGTTGAATGTTGCTTGTATCATCAATGAGCCCACTTCTGCAGCAATTGCTTATGGTTTGGATAAAAAGGAAGATGAAATAGTTTGGTATGTACACGGAGGTACAACTCCTCAAAATAAATACAATCCAATGACAACGTATACATTTGATAAAGCGTTTAGATCTACAACTACCACACAACATATCTATGATGTAGCTGCACAACAAATCCTATTGGTGGTCATTACAACCATGCAAAAATAGTTAATGATAACTTGAAGATGAGTGCTCTATTGAGGATGAGATATTTGTATGCATGGGTGCTACTCTACTTGATAAGGTTTTCTTGGATAAAAATGCTATGATTGCAGCTCTGTCACTGGTGAGACAAAATGTCAGAATACTCCTTTGGTAAGACAATAGAGCAATATAAGGGTAGAACATTAAAGAATATACAAATTGTCGACATCTTATTGGCCTATGTAGAATTGGAAAACGTAGAAGAAGAATAATCCATTGCATGTGTTGAAAGACTAGAGGGATATCAAACCATACAAGTGTTTTGGAGTTTGTTAACATTGTGCCACCCTTATATGTCACTACAATTCAAAATCATGGATTAGAAGTGCTACTTTCATGGAAAACAATCCCACATCATAGTTTACAATCACCATTTGATGTTAGTCTTACGAGGGTTGCAGTCTGAGTTGATGTTATTGATGATGAATGGTGATCCTGGAGTTTTATCATTTCTAGAGGTTGATAACATGCCCTCCTAGGATAAATGGTCATCTACGTATAATGCTCAACGTGTACTTTTGTCTATTCAGAGCCTATTGAGAGAGCCAAATAATGACTCCTCGTTGAATAACCAGGCAGCATCACTATGGAGCAATCAAGAAGAATTTAAGAAGAATATGCTAAAGAATTATGAAGAGAAATCCAGACTCAACTTCTTCCTGCTATCAATTGGATAGATCCAGAGGTTAGAGATGTCAGAGAAAGAACCAATTTTGTGATCAAGCAGTCAAAAGCTTGGATCAGAAAGAAAGATGCTCATCAGATGCAGTGAGAGTTGCCAACATGAAGCGGATGAAGCAGTAGAAAGCTTGGATCAGAAAGAAAGATGCTCATCCGATGCAGTGGGAGTTGCCAACATGAAGTGGATGAAGATGGAAAGGAATTAGCGAAATACACAACTTGAAAGTCACAAGTTCTAATTACCTTTTTGTAAAAAGTGACTTATGTCACTTGTTGTAAATAAAAATAAGGTTTATTGTTTTTAAAAAGGTAGTTACTAGGTGGTTACAAAGTAGTTACAAGGTAGTTATTGAGAACAAGCCTATAAATACAAGGCCATTTCATATGTAAGGGGGGGACTCTCTTTAGAGAGAACTTTTGCAGGGGGAACTTATGAAACTTCTTGGAACATTTTTTGGTCTTACACATTGTATAGTTTACCTTTGGAATTGTATAATTTCAAAAAGATAATAAAGAATACATTTCAGTTCATATGTTCTTGATGTATTTCTGAGTTATGATTACTAGTTTCTCGTATGTCAAATTGGTGATCTTTCTATGTATTTGTGTAAATCAAAGTTATCCATTGAAGCATGCAATTGGGGTGATGAAACACAATCATGTCTCGATATCCTGATTTGAAAGTGTTAAGATAAATTATCTCTTCGTATGTTGAGATTTGCCATCCTTCTTCATCATTGTTGCACATATGTCATAAAATTCATCATGGAGTTTAGGGAAGTGGTTTCTAGCTTTGTGATGAAACCCCCTCGCACATTTCAATAAGATTGTAAAACTCCTGTTGGTTTTCGTATGTCTACCACGAGGGTTTCTACATGCTCAATTCTCCTGTTATTTTGCTTTTTTTTTCCTTTTTGTACTTTAAGGTTAAAAGTACATAAATAACCCACAAATAACCCTATCATACGAGGGAGCTGCCCCTCTCAAATGCAGAGGAAAGTTATTAGTCCAGCAACAACTTCTCCAACTGTTGGGACTATTTAGTCACCGCTCTAAGGGCAACGAGTCGTTTTCAAAAGTTATTTCGCGGTGACAAATCTGTTTACCAACAGATTTGAAACTTTGAAGTTCATGCCATGATTGATGAAAAGACGGGCAGAGTAACTGTCATCTTGTCTGTTCACATGCAATTATTCCTTTGCACAAATTTGCAATTGACAACGCAGAAGTTCACAGTTCCTTCTAGTTTGAAACCAGAGATAGAAAGCAGAGAAAACACAGAGCTCCATTATAACATTTTGTTGAAAATTCATTCTACTGATCAAATGGGTAACAAAAGGAAAGTCGAACCTAAAAACACAATTTTTGATGACACCGGCATGCAAATTTTCTAGTAGGCTAGATGGTTGGCATTTTTATAGAAGTTTGAAGGCTTTGAAGCTGACTTGGTCGAGGAGTTTGTTATGAACTTCCACAGGACCTTCACTACTATGAAAGGGGTAAGAATACCAATCAACCCTACAATAATTAGTCAACTTTTTGGTATTCCTGAGGTAGGCATTGATTTGTTTGCAAATAAACCATTGTATGAAGAATTAGTTTAGAATTTTCATGTTGCTCCAGAGCCCTTGCCCTGATATATCGTAAGGGAGCAACTAAAGGCATTGAAAGGACCAGCCTTCCAGACCCATGGAAGATTGTGGTCCTGTGGGTCATGAAGTTCTTCACATGTGATGGCCAGTTTGGTATAGTTTTGGGCCCTGGGATGTGGCTAATTACCAACCTGAGGCATGGAGCCAATAACCCCCAATATTTGATAAATGTTCCTATTTTTCTGCATACAAGTCTTGTCACCATGTTGACCAAAAGAAAGGGCAAAGAAGGACAAATTAGTCATCCAGGTTTGATTCATTTGATTATCAAGCACCACTTCCTACAATAGGAGAATGGTCAACAGAAATGGGAGGACTTCCTCACCCTACAGCCCTGAAGGAAAAAGGTGAAATGTCATACTTCTACTATCTCCATTTCAGGAGACCCTGTTGCAGTTTCCTCCGCTTCCCCTGAAGTTCAGTTTTGATGACTCCGGAGAAGAACAGAGCAAAGCAGTCAGCAAGGTGAAGCCATAGCATCCACCTCTGCCAAAAAATGCCATCGTCGGTTAGTTATATCTTTTTATGAAGAAGACAGAGCATAAGTAGAACAAAACCCTATCTCTCTCTCAAGTGACCACTCATCCCCTGTTGCACACCCTGAAGAAGAGACTCAAGAGGAGAGGGGAATTGAGGAAGTTGGTGGCAGTGAGATTCTCGAGGAAGTTGGTGGTGAGGGCATCCCCTAAGAAACAAGGGAGGATAAATTGCAACACAGTCACCAGAAAGGAAAAGAGACCCTTGAGGAAAGCTCCAAGGACACCATGGCACAAGAAACTTGGCATGCCCTAGCTCTATCCAGAGCTAAATTTGAATTGAAGTAGTGCAGGGCACAATTGGAGGCCTTGGCTCAAGAATTGAAGGACAAATGTGAGGAATTGGGAAAGCAAATGACAGAGGCTGAAAAGGAGAAGGAAGAAAAAGAAAAGGAAATTGTTGTTTTCAAAGCAGAGGTGGATAACCGCAAGGCCATGGTGGCCCAAAGAGACATTCAAATAACTCAACTCAGGCAACAGGCTGCCCAACAAACCCCTACACCTGCCTCATTGAATGTCTATGCTTAGAACCTACAACTTACATTAGATAACAGGCAATTCCAAGGAGAGATCATATAGCTCTAGAGAAACATGGAGACACTGAAACAGGAAAAGGTCGTAGTAGAGAACAATTTGGCTTTAGCCTGCGAGATAGGAGAAACCCTGTTAGCATAGCAGTCACCATCAGGTGTGTATGCCCTGTTCCTCTGGGAACAATTTTTAAGATGGAAATTACTTAGGATAAGCTACAATCTTCCATTTGATTTTGACAATGATAAATATTTTGTTGAATATTATATGCAAAATCCTAAAGATCAACAAAACCTTTTGTGTGAATTCTTCCAACATGGCCACATTATGGGGCATGTCAATACCTCAAATGCTAAATCTATATGTGGGGGAACTTCAAATCTAGAGCTATCTATCTCTGCTCTAAAATAACAGATTATGGGAAGAAAGGATGGAGGAATATGATGCTGCAGCAGGATACATAGGGCTACTAATGAGACGTGAGTGCCCTAAAACTACATAGTTTTCCAACACTTTCAAAGCAAATGCTTACAGGCACGGCATCACATATTAATATGTGAGAAATTTGAATTCCTATATTTTTGATTTCTTTGCAATTGCAGATTATCTCCCCAATGCAGTAGTCTCAAGCTGCATATCCATATTTGAGGAACTGCCTCATATTTTTAAAAGAAGAGAGCCAGTGTCTACCACAAACATAAGGTGGATGACAGACAAGGTCAGAAAAATAATACCCTTGATCCAGTAGAGGCAACAAAACTAGATTGGGATGAGGTTCATACCACCACTAATTCTGATACCAACTCCTCGCCTAAGTCACCCTCAAGGACAACCAATGAGAGAAGGGAAATTCAATACATGGTTCAATAGGGTACAGGAGAATGATGGGTTCCAGTCAAAAGGGAGAAAGTTGTTCCAATACCATGATGAGGACTACAATTGCAGTACAATCATTGAGAGCAAGAACATACTGGATGAAGCAGATGGGGCACAACCATGAGGACATGGCATACATTGAGTTGGGGGGGAATGATGAGTCAAATATATGACTCATCTATTTCATTCTATTTCCTATTCTGAAAGACTTTAACAAAACACTATGGCATATATATTTACATATTATTATAAATATGTTTGTCTTTTGGATGGATTATGCACATGTTTGGTTTTCATTTCTTGTGATGAAATCTCTTAACTTATTTACTTGAATTTCATTTTCAAAATGCATATCTTATGAATTGTGGTACAAGTGGTTTGTGTTTACAGGAGGATTACACTAGGAAGACTTAAAATGGTCTCCGGAGCCCCCCTTTTTTCTACAAAGAACCTGAACTCTAGACGGCTCCAGATGTTGTTACCCTCCAATAGAGTCATCCTCCCCTCAAGTCGATGATTGTTACTGGTTGATCCTAGGGCTATCCAAAAGGCCTAGCAATGCAAACATGACCCATGCCCCAATTAAAGCAGCTGTTATAATCCAAATCTCCATGTCACTCCATTTTAGTGACTAACCAAAGTAGTTGTTAATTGGAGTTAGTTCTAACTGAAGTTGCTGCCACCAAATGCCACGCCATTTTAGGAAATCGCTCAAGTTTGCCAATAGCCAAGTCGATGCAAATCCTTGATCTTTAGTAAACTGTAGAGGAATCATCAATGTAATAAATTAGCAACTGGTTTCAAGTCCAGTTTGTTGTAGTTAGAATCACAGTTAGTTATTTCCTTTCAATAAAGCTCGAATGTATAAATGGGAGCAAATCATCTCTCTAAGTTAGTTCCAAATTTTCTTAGATAGTTGTTCGCCAGATTGTGTTTCCAGCAGTAGGAAAACTCCTTATTTTTAGACATGTACTTTTGTCCATTATTTGGACTGTGATTGAATGCAAATGAAGGGGGAATTCTTTTGAAAGAGTTAGTTGAACAAAGAGGATCATCTCCAGCTGGGAAAGTAGGGCCCACTTCCCCATTTTGGAGGAGATCTCTTAGTATTTTCATATTTGTTCAGTTCTGTTGTAGCTTTTGTTCAGTTAGCTTTGTACTTGTGTTCATGTGATGTAAGTTTCACTTCTGTGTGATTATTAGTTAAGTTGTTCCCTGCAGGATCATTTTATAAGTTCTAAAATAGATTTGTTATTCAGCAGCACTGTCATATTCAGAGTGTTTCATTGTTGTAGCTTAACAAGTAAAGGCAGTTTATTTTTATTTACTTTTCCAGCAAGTGTGATTATTTCCAGGAAGATAGAACAATTTCTTTCACTGCAAGTGTGTTTATTTTCTAGCAAGCTAAAATAGTTTCTTTCATTGCACGTGTGTTTATTTCTGAAGCAAATAGATAGATTTTCATTTTTGTATGACCTTTCATTTCTGTAAGATCAATGAACCAAGTTCCATCCACGAACCATTCAACCAAATCCCCCCATACTAAAGAGTCTTATTGCAGATCGCTCCAGACACCTCTAGATTGATAAAATTAAATGATGATGCATTAGCAAACACTACTTCGACCCTCATCACAACTGTGGGCTTCCTTTTGCTCATCCAACTCACTGCTCCACCAAACAAAGTAAACACATAGCCACTGGTGGACCTTCAACTATCCAAGTCCCCTGCCCAATTTACATCAACAAATCCCTATATGTCCAAAGTTTTTTCAGCACTGTCAGTACCAGAATAAACCAAATAGTAATCAAGAGTACCTGGTAGATATATAAATACCCTCTTCGCATAACTCCAATGTTGTCTACTAGGATTAGACATAAATATGCTCAAAACACCTACTGCTTGGGCAATATTTGGTCTAGTGCAAACCATTACATACAACAAACTCTCTACAACACTAGCCTATGGCACATTAGACATATCCTCTAAATCATCCTCATTCTTTGGACACATCTAACGAAAGCTTAGTACCAATGGGTAAAGGAACTCTAACTGGGTTATAGTCCTGCATACTAAATCTCTACAAAATGGTATTCTTATACTTACTCTGTGATAAACAAATCTTTCTATTACCTCTATCCATTTTGATCTCCATCCCTAAAATATATCTGGTAGCTCCAAGATCCTTCATTTCGAATGCACCTAAAAGTTGGGCTTTCAACTCACTGATCATACCATTAGTATTCCTGAAAAATAACATGTCATCAACATATAATGCAATGATCAGAATAGAATCATCAATATAATGAATGTAAACACAATGATCCTCCTCACTTCTAACAAAACCCAATTTCAACACAAATGAATCAAACTTTTGGTACCACATTCTGGGGGACTGTTTTAGACCATAAAAAGACCTCTTTAATATGCAAACTCAATGTTCTTTCCCTTTTACCTCAAAACTTGTAGGTTGTTGCATGTAAATTTCTTCCTCAAGATCTCCATGCAAAAGTGTAGTCTTAACATCCATTTGCTCTATTTCCCAATCAAAAGTTGTAGCAATGGATAAGAGAAATATGATAGAAGTTAATTTAGCAATAGGAGAGAATATTTCACTAAAATCAACTCCCTCTCTCTGGGAGTAGCCCTTGGCTACCAATCTAGCCTTGTACTTCTCCAATGAACCATCTACTCCAAACTTCTTCTTGAAGACCCACTTGCATCCTATGGCCTTTCTTCCTTTGGGAAAACGAACAAGATCCCATGTGTTGCAAGAGTCTAAAGCCATCATCTCCTCCTACATGGCTAACTACCAAGACTCACTATCACCTACATGAATAGCTTCCCTGTAGGATCTAGGCTCATTGTCAGTACTCAATAAAGCAAATACACAACGAAAATCTGGTGGGTTATACCTGTCAACTAGGTTTTGTTGTCTTGTGGATCTTCTCAGAGGTGGAGTAATAGACTCTTTAGGTTCTTCTGCATGTTCATCTGTACCAACTTCTTCTATCACAACAGATTCTTCCTCATCAAAACTTTCACTCGAGTCGTCTTTTGCTTCTTCACCCCCAATCCATCATTATGTTCTTCTTGAGGTGATCTTCATGCTCTGATTCAAAGTGCACTCTCTTCACCTCTTCATTTTCCTTTGGTTGTTCAAGTTCTGAAATAACACTAAGTTCCCTGAAAATAACATCTCTAGAATAGATAATCTTTTGGGTTAGTGAATTCCAAAGTTTATAACCTTTTACATTATCACCATAGCTAATGAAAGTACACTTTTTAGCTTTTGGATCCAACTTAGTTCATTTTTCTTTAGGCACATGAACATAAGCCTCACAACCAAATACCCTTAAATGTGAAACAAAAGGTTTCTTACTTGTCCACACTTTCATAAGGAGTTGAAACAAGAGGCAAATTACACAGAGATCTATTAACTAAGTAATTCACAGTACATACAACTTCTGCCCAAAAGCATTTGCTCAACTGTGATTCACTCAATATACTTCTAGCTCTTTCCATTTTGTCTAATTCATCCTTTATGCCACTCCATTCTGTTGTGGTGTATATGGAGTTGTCTTCTGTCTAACAATACCAACATGCTTACAGAATTCATCAAATTCCTTAGAACAATATTCCCCTCCATTGTCAGATCTCAAAACCTTTATCTTATAATCTAATTGCTTTTCAACTAAAGCTTTAAATTCCTTAAACTTAATGAAAACTTCAGATTTGTGATGCATAAAATAAATCCAGGTAAACCTTGAGACATCATCAATGAAGGAAACAAAATTTCTAGATTTTCCAATTGATTCAGCATCCACTGGACCAAAAACATCTGAATGAATAAGTTCCAATTTATCATTAGATTTATTACTGCTTGAAGGAAATGGAGATCTATTCTATTTTCCACACACACAATGTTCACAAAATTTGAAACTCTCATTAGAATAGGATAAATCGTCTAACAATTTTTTATTTAATATGGTCTTTAAACCAGATTGACTTATGTGGCCCAATCTATGATGCCACATCATACATGTATTTGCAGTATTAGCCTCAGATGCATAAGAGGCATTACAAATAGTAGTGTCTTCTAGCTTAAACAGAGTTCTCAATCTTTTCCCCTTTGCTACTACGAAGTTTCCTCTCACCAATCAGCAACCATGCTTATTAAATGTCACATGCATTCCCAAATCATTCAACTTTGAAATAGAAATCAAATTTCTAGCCAATCCAGGAACATGCAAAATACCAAGGAGGGTTTTAATTATCCCATCATTGAAACACAACATTACCTTCCCTCATCCAACAATAGGATATACAGAGTTGTCCTCGAGGTACACATTTCCTCCATCATACTCTTCGTATGTGGAAAACCATTCTTTATGTGGACTCGTTTAGTACAAGCATCCTGAGTCAACCAACCAATGATCATGAGAAACAACATTACATGTAGAAAGTAAAATCTCGTCACCTGCATTCAAAGACTTATCAGTAGCAGAATCCCATTGTTTCTTCAAGTTTCTACATTCCTTTTTCACATGTCCTCTCTTTCCACAGTTCCAACACTTGACTCTGTTCTTCTTTCCGGGAGTCTTAGAATGACCCTTAGACTTGTCTTTAGATCACTTCTGATATCCTTTTGGTCCTCTTCCCATAAACCTTCCCCTAACACTGAGAGCATCCCCTGAACTATCTAAAATTTTCTTCCTCAATTCTTGTGACAACATAACTGAAACAAGAGCATCCAACTTCGAATATGTGAGGTTAGCAGTGACAACCAAAATAACATTCTCCCATGACTCAAGTAAAGAACATAGAAGCAATATACATTTATCTTCTTCATTCACCTCAACATCTACAAATGCTAGTTGACTCAATAACAAATTAAACGAATTCAAATACTCTGGAACCGATTCACCCTCTTTCATTTTCATGGAAAATAACTTATGCTTTAAATAAAGCTTATTTACCATACTCTTGGCTTGGTAGATCTCACCCAGATGCTTCCAAAAGCTATGTGTAGACTTCTCACTTGCAACATTCAGTAGAACATAATCTGTAAGACACATTCAGATGGTTCTCCGTGCCTTCTTATCTAGTCTTTCCCATTCATCTAGAGCAATATCATTGGGTTTCTTCTCCTTAGTTACAACCAACGACTGGTTTCTTTCCTCTAGCAAATCCTCCATTTTCAGCGTCCAATGTTCGTACCTTGTGCCATTAAACTTTTCAATGTCTAACCAAGAGGTAGAAGCAATAGTGGATGCAACCATGATATCTTCACAAGATTTGCAAACAAATAACAACCAAATCTCCCATTGCATCTAAAAAAAACCTTCACACTACCACCTAAGAATCAAAACTAGCTAGGCTCTGATACCAAATGTTAGAAGTGAAGGTGCAAACCACACAACAAAAATATGATTCAAACCTTATTAATGTCCTCTAAGTAATGTAGAGTCAATAGAGATTGCAACAGAAATAAAAACCCACTACACATAAATAACATGCATTAAGAATTGGACACATAACACAATATGTAACGTGGAGAAAACCCTTTTGGGTAAAAAACTTCACCAAGAAAAGAGGCTCCAAGTTGTATTATCTTCAAATATGAGATTACAATAAATGCACTTCCTCTTCTTCTTCAGTCTTCAATCCAGCGATGCCTGTTACTCTCAACTTTGCTAAAAATGTAGTACAAATATCCTTATAAAAGGGGGTTGCCTTCTAGGGCAAGCAAACTGACATAATATCGACCGTCAGATCTGTGACCTAATGACAAATAGTTCAGATTTATAATGATAAAATATAAATAAAATTTGGCTCTGGGGGCACTGCCCCCGAGCTCCTACAGGGGTGTGCGGTCCTCGAAAACCCCATGCGACCCCCCATCGTGAACAAATTAGCGTCAGGGACTGGATATAAACATGCGGTTGAAACAAGATCATTGCCGGTGAAACCTTTCATCTCTTATGCATGATTTACAAACAATAATAGGAATAATAAATTACATAGGATTTACAAGGTTGATGGCACCTTAATCCTAACATAAACCACGTCGAGTCAATTTGACTTATTAAAATAATTGATAGGTTAAGTTGCACCTAGTCGAGTCGAGTTGTGTCTTGGTCTCTTTTTCGTTAATAGAAATTATAAGGTGTTTAAGTTATGTTGTTGATGTAAATCGATTATGAGAAATTGTTAATTTCACACGCACACACACACACACACACACACACACACACACACATATATATATATATAAGTATTTATCTCTCATATATATATATACTTATATATAGTATTAAGAATAATAAAACATATATGTACATGTATATATAAGATATGTATTATATATATATAATCATTCTTTGCTAATTAAAATCTGTATTAGAATATGCACTTTGTGGGCATTATGAGCCACCATCAAAGGCTATTTATAAGGTTATGTATAAATGATGGTAGCACCACCTTTTCCATATTATAGGTGGCAATTTTAGTAAATGCAAGTTAAACTCTCTTGAATGCTCTATCACCAACTTCTGGTGGTCATAGCATGAAAACTATTTAAACTTCACTAAGGCCACAAAGTGGTGGCAACAGTTCCTATACTCATACATTTCAAACTGACTTGTTGAATGCCTCATCATAACTTTTTATCGTGGCAATTTAAGCCATATAAAAGGAATTTTTCAAAATGGCATCAAGCATAGTTCATGCCCTTTATGCAAGCTAAGTGGGTCGTGATTCCCTGAGCTATTTTAAAGCCACTAAGTGGCAAATTCCAACATTTTTTTTGAATTGCAAATGAGAGGAGTGATAAGAGATTGATTTGCACATTTGGGAAAAGAGAGAATGTCAGTAAGACACAGAGAGAAGAAGCTAGAGCTTAACTTGAAGGATTTCAGTGGCGGAACAAAGAAAAAGGAGCTCTACATAGAAAAGAAAGGAGAATCAAGGATTTATCACTTTGATTACAATACAGGTTTTCTTCTTGTTAGAAAGCTTTGAAAGTAGTTAAAGATTTTCAAATTGGCTTCAGTTTAGTAACTAAGTTGAAGACCACCATACTAAAGTATAACTGGTGACTGAAAGTCTTGACCATCTCTATATGTATGTGGTCGATAACTTAGATAATCCCTGTATTACTGTAATGGTTAAGCTTAGAATATTTCTTGTTGGTGTTTAGCATACCAACCTCGTGTTGTTATATTGAATCTTTTCTATCTAAAGCTAATCTTGAGGCTGAGCTGTGTAAAAGAGAGGTCGATGTGTATACTTAAACCTTTGTGTTAGTCTTGAAGCTGAGATATATATAAAAACTTGTTTATCTTTGTATAAACTCAAAGTCTTTGAAACATGTTCATAACCTCTTCTATGTCATTTGAAGGCCAATAGAAAAGAAAACCAAATGATATATATTTTTTTAATGCGCTTGGTAAACTTTTTAACGTGACTGGCGACGCTGGTGCGACATGCTCTCCGGCTCCACGCGAATGCTTTTGCCCGGAGCAATGAACCGGTGAGGCTACAACATGGGGGACCTCATCCCCTAGCAAGAACACTTCAAACCCGCGAGCTCGTTGGCTTGAACTCTGGTGGCCGCCACTACAACCGAGCGACTTAACCACCGAACCATACCGTCATCGACAGAAAACCAAATGATATTATTATCATATAAATTAATATGATGTTCTTTACGAACAGAACCATATGCTTTTACACTGAAAACTTGAAACCTTATTACGTAGAAGTAACCTTTTATAAAAGATGTTATTTTATTGATGAACTTACTAGACATATTGTCATTATTATTATTATGAGACCAGGAGGGTTGAGTTGATGATGTTTTGTCGTCATGTTTAAGTAAAGTGCTTAAAAATAGGAGAGTAGTTACTTTCGTGGTTAATGGAAAGGACTTGAACAAGTGACATGAGCCAAGACCCAATATGTTACTAGAATGTAACACGGGTGTTCAAAGTTAGAGAAACTAACCAACCCAGTCATGTATTGATTTAATGAGTCATCACTATACAAATAAGATCATTATGAAAAATCAAACCATTTGGTCAAACACAAGTTTGAGTTAATCATAGGACATTAAAAGTTTCCAAGTTGAGTTAGAGGTGGGTGAACGTATGACTCCACTTTTTAAAGAAGTGGTTGAATTTTATTCAAACTTTGGCCAAAGTACGTGCAAAAGTCTTTGCTTGCACTTGTCGGTTTACTATGCTCCAGATTTGCATAACCAGCCAGTAGTGTCATACTTAGAGAAGTCTATAGTTGTATGACTGTGTTGGTTATGTAGGACACAACACTAGAAACTCAAATGGCATTACTAGGGGGTCCTTAGTCTACACTCTTCATTGAAGAGTAGGGCCACTTCTAGTTGGAAGGTGTGCGGGGGACCACCAGTCTGTGGTTGGAGGTAAAGCGCTTGGGTGATGCTCTCCCTCTTATAGACGACATGTCGAGGCTTGTGAAACAGAAGATTAATCCAGATAAGGAAGTCCTGACCATGTACTTATTTGTAAATTATAAATATGTTTACTTGATTATAAGTCATACATGAAAATTGTAATTGAAAAGATGTATTTCTTTTACAAGTTGGAATGTAATGTTATTTCATTATGAAATGTTTTATGTTTTCGATTATGCAAAACAAAAATTATGATGTCAGAAAAAGATTTTTTTTTATTTCCCTACTTTTTAAGGAATTGAATTATTTTCTTTTAGTTAAAAACCATAGTGTTTACTATGTTGAATGTGTAAATATGTTACAATTAAGAACAAGTGCACTCAAGTAATTTTGCTTCTTTTATGGACATGTGCACTCATGTAAAGAATCTTTAGATCAAATTGCTTGCATCAAATACCCTTAAGTACGAATCATCTTCTTCTACACCCTCTTACCCTTCAAAATTATGAAAATCTAATGTTTTTTCAAAGGGTAATGATTCTAAGGACACAAAGGAAAATGTGCATAAAATGGCTAATACTTCCATATGCCTTCTTCTAAGCCTCATACTTTTAGAAAGTTTACTAAGTTATAAGAGCACTTGGACATTGTGCTTCAAAGTTTATTGGGCTCTAATTTGATTTCTCTTCCACTTATACATCCGTTAGATCCAACTAGATCACTACCCAAGAATTACAATGAAAGTGCATTTTGCAATTTCTATAGAGTTAATGTACATCATGCCTAGGGTTGCATGCCACTAAAACATAAAATGCAAGATTAAATTGAAAATAATATAATTCAGATTGAAGGTGTCAACGGGGGCAATCATTTGGTTTCTCCCCTAATCAAAATTTGAAAATTCTTATTTGAAAGGGAAGATTTCGAATTATATATATTTAGTCTGTTTTTTTTATAAATAAAATAAGCCTTCAATTAACCGTCATTATAAAAAATTTAGGCCCTTGCTGTATAAGACTAGATTTCTCCATCTCTTATCTCTTAATAAATAGAATACGTTGTACATTTTGTTTATTCGCATTGAGCAGACAAGATGGGCGCAAACCAGGTACTGAAGCGGATTCCCAGAATCAAATTTCCTAACAGACGCGCAGGTATTCAGCCATATTTATAGATATCAAACTCAAACCCTAGACAATTCTTTTATATATACACACACGAAATAGCAGAAATATTATAGGGCACTAGGAAGCTTCATGTAGTTTATCGTATGAAGGAAGAAACGCCGTTTTTTTTTGTTACCCTGCGTTCGTACAATGTCCGTTGCCTTATCAGTAGAAATCTTCAGGCAGAATAGAATAAATGGAGATAACCTTTTCTGGAATTGCTTTTAAATAGCAGCGATCAATTCATATTTGCTTCTCGTAATTGGAATCATAAATTGATGAATTTTGGACACTTCTAAATAGGCAATTAGATGAAAACTTATCCCGAAATTGGATCTTTCTATGCTATTGGAATTTTTTGGATTGGGAGTAGCATGTTAGAACATTTAGGCCAGGCTTATCTCCAGAGTCTATATTTTGTTAAGGGCCATGGGTTCTTCTGGTTGGCATCTTGGAGGAAGCATTGTTTGACATCGATACAGTGTTCAGTGGAATACTTTGCAAAATGTAATAAAGATGTCAAGGAAAATCCAAAGGATTTACATAGATTTTAACAGTGTACCAAGCTAATATGTAGGACAAATTTGATTTTTTTAAAATAAATTGAGAACAGATCCATGTAGGACAGAGGGAAAGCAACACCCAATTGGGCATACAAGAAATATTCTAGGCTGTGGTGAGTAATCGTGGAGACAATTGCAGCTGCCTTTTAAGCTTGGACAATGGAAATAGAAATGGCAATTTAAGGCTAGAGAGATAATCCCATTTCTATCCCATTGTCCTTTCAAAGGTTGGTGATGGGAAAACAGTTGTAGATTCCCGAGAGACTGCTGTAGAAATTCATCACAGCAATAATCAGACAGCTTTGGTGGCCAAGCATAATGGATGTCTGTCCATAGCACCTATCAGCCTAGCACTAAAAATTCTAGTTCTGGACCAAATTCTCAATGGTGTTATTATGAAGGGAATCATGCTGTGATATGTAGATTTACGAGGTTAGTTTTACCAACCTGAATCTTGAGGCGATCCATTAAAACTGGATGGCACAAGCTATGACCTTCTCGTTGGGCCAAAGGGTTTTGTGGTAACTTTTGCGACCATAATAATTTCAAGAATCATAGAGACAATGCATTTTTGAAAATGGTCCATGGTTCTTTAACATTGCTGGTCTGTATATGTGCTATTGGATACCAGGCCTTAACCCGCAAAAAAAAGTGTTCTATTGCTCAGTTTGGATTTAAATCTATCCCCCAACTTTGGAATTTGTTGCAAGGAAGCTTTCAATGCAGTTGGAGATTGTCTTGATGAAAATGTGACATCCTTACAAGTTAGAACCTAGGTTACTGGTTTGGGTGCACCAATACGGTTTGGGCGTTGGATTCGTTTTTGGTTCATCCATACAAAAAACATTTAAAAATCATAAATATATACATATGTGCAGCCTAAAAATAGGAATTATGTTTAGAATACCACATGGAATGGATATAATAAACAAAATCACCATAAAAGTAAAAAAATACTACTTAAATGTCAATTTGTCAAACTCGAATATCATGATAGATATTCATTGTTCAATATTAAAATAATAAAATTGACAATCAATGTCATATGGGTCTTCATAAAGATCATCATCATTATCATTGACATTAGACGATGTAGGTAGATTAGAAGAACTACAATAAGTGCCATTGACACTCGCCCTAAAAGTATGTTGCTAGCTATCTAACTCCAAAAATGAAGATTGTTGGCAAGTAGAAGCATCCAAGTTACTATACCCTAGTTCTACATTCCACAACTTCATTGCCCCTTCCTTGTAGTCATTTTGTTTGTGTGAAAGAAGACGCAAGTTGGAATGCATGTACACTAACTCCTTTGTCTTTTTGATGTTAATTGGCTGCATTTTGTTGAGTGGATGGAGTATGTACTCCAATTTTGATAAGATGAAGACGAACTGACAACCTATTGAGGCAGAGTTAGAGAGTTGGAGTTATAAAATTATAAATGGAACTTCAAACTCTGAAAAAAATCATTTCAAACATAAAAAGATTCAAATTTAGAGAGGTTTAGATTAAAAATAAAAAACTTAGTTGCAATAAAACCTTGATTGCAAGAGGTTGTATGTGTTGGAATGTTTGGCCATGGAGGTACTACCAATTGTCAGTATCCTTCTTATACTTGTCACAAAGAGCAGAAATACTTTGACCATTGGAGTGTACAAAATCAGCAAACTCATTCGTGACTACACCCTCCAAATTAGGATAAGGGAAGAGCCTAGCAAACACTAGCTGTACCCTTCGTTGACTAACAAATCTTTGTATGGTGCAATCCTTGTTGGCAAAGAAAGGATCTCAAAACAATAATATTTTGGAGTCAATGCAAAGCCAAGAAGATGTAGTGGGATGGTCATTTTGTTCCATCACTAAACAAGAATTGTTTGCACCATTTGAAGAAAATTTCTTCAAGATCTCGTGCTTTCTCTTTTATGACAGTCTTCATCTTCTCAATCATTGAGTCGATGCCATCATATATGTCATGTCCTGTTTTTAATAAATCACAGCTGAAAGGTTAACACATTGACAATAGGACAAGAAATGTCGACTAAGTGTTGGGGAACATTGCAAAGAAAAGAAACTAAGCCTGTGGATGATGCCAACTCCTGATGACACGATAAAATTAGCAGGAAGGTGGGACTACCGAAAACTATACCTTAAATACTATGTGGAGACAAATATCTAGGAGATGCAGGAACATCATTTCTCCTCACTGCAATGTCTTTCTTCTTCTCGTTTGCTAATGATAACAATGGCTCCCAGTTTGTTATTCATGTTAGCTTCTATCTCTGCCATATTGTTGGGTACTGCTGAAGGTGAAGGTGCACGTAAGCCATACAATATTCACGTTGTGATGCCCCTGCCTTAACTTAGCCTAAACTTGTTCTCATTCCAGATCGCAGGTGACAGAATGCTAGCCGACAAAGAAATCCATAATCAAGGTGATTAAAAGGAATAAAGGCATCTCATACTAATCGATGAGATAATACTAAGGAAGTTACGCTAGTTCCATACTAGCGACTCATTAAAACATAGTCAAATTAAAATTCAATAATTAACTACTGAAAGGCAGCGACTGTATGGAAGGGGTGTTTAAATTAAAATTAAATTATAATTACCAAGGGCAGCAACTTATGGAAGGGTTGTGACTCCTTCCAACCATAAGATATAAAAGGGAAATCATTTCAATGAGAGGAGGCATCAATTTAAAAGAAATATTATGACTGCTTACAAGTAAATATTACAGTGAAAGAGGACGAAGCCCCTCCAAGGTATATTGGGAGATTTAAGGATGAAACCCCTTAATTTCTCTTAGCAAGTTAGTGGACGAAAACCCCTTAACTTGGGTAGCTTTGAGGACCAATCATTCAAAGAGCATAGCTGCAAATTCAAAGGAAGTTGTAGTAGAAAATCAAGATAAGTTTTATTTTCAGAATTACTCATAAAATTATAAATCTGAATATTACAATAAAATTCATAATGTTAGATAAAGTCATATTTGTATATTGAATGTGATTATCATTTTGAGTTAGGATTATTGCTTAAAGGTAAAAATAAGAAATGTTCTAGAAAGGGACATTACAATATACCTATCCCAAACATGGCTTATTCATGTCAATATAATGGATCCTCAAGATGGCCTTAGTAAAACTAAGAAGATATTCCACATGATCCCACCAAGTGTCATCTAGGATCATTTGCTTAACATTTCGCCCTATCACTAGTGGATTGTCTCCATGCATACCAAAGTTGGCTAATGACCATGCTAGAAAGTGTCTTCCGAACCTTCACAAGCCATCACAAGACGATTTTGTTGGAGGCCAATTGGGTCTTAGCAACCAACTTGAAAATAAAAATACAAAAATAAAAAACATAGAAGAAAACATACTTAAGTTAAAAAAATAAATTATGAAAGTGAAACATAAAATTTTATTGTTTCATTTACCCTCACTAGCTCCAATTTTGAGAATGATCTAAATATGCCCCGTGACATGTGGTAGTAGGTGATGAACATTTGAATCTTGTCGGCCTTGGCATACACTTGTTTGATCCAATCAATGTTGTTGCCCATCTTTTGTAGCATAAGGTTGAGCGAGTGGATAGCACAAGGTCTCCAAAATATGTGTGAATGCCATGCCTCAATTAATGATCCAAACACTCTACAATTTTTTGCATTGTTCATTATGACTTGGACAACGTTAGTAGGCCCCACTTCCTTAGTGGCCTCTATGAGGATGTCAGCAATAATTGTGTATTCTTTATCAGCGTCTCACAATCCATGGCTTTCAAAAACATTGCCCCTTTATGGGACACTACATTGATCATGGGCTGATTTTTGGCATCCTTCTATCCATTGGAAACGATGGACACCCTAGCTTGACCCACAAATCCCTAACGGACTTCATTGAATCTTCTATAAGTTTCACCTCCTTTGCCAATAAGGTGCTATGCACCTTCTCATAACCCAGCCCTTGTACCCTTTTGGAACCTCATTAATTTTGCTCACCATTTCTTGCCAATATGGTGAGCGAACAACGTTAAGAGAAACTATTTGCATTGATGCATCTTGTAATGTGTTGATCGACAATCTCTCAGGATTAATTTTGAAATGTGTTTTGCAATGGTCTTTTTGTTCTCTTGTGTGAAGCGGGTTCTTGATGCATGGCCAAAAATGGGTGGCTCTCTACCACAACTCAGGGATAGATGGGAAGGAGGGGCCCTTATTGCTCAAAATCCTTTCCTTGCCAAAGGATGATCTTTTCTATGGGCAATTGCTTCTTCTGCTTGCCTTTGCTCTCTAATATAAGCCACTACATAGATGTGGGTATGGGTGCACCCTTCTTGCCTGGGAAAGCTTTGATGCCCAGTCTAGAAATACCACACAAATGGGCTTTCACTTGACTATATGAGCTTGTATACTTCACATCAAACCCAAACATATCTCCCACCATCTAGAATTTGTTGTATCATCTCAACATACTTCATCAATGGTGGATTTGGGTTTGTTTTGAAGCAGGGTTGGCCCACAGAGTTAGAACTGGCTGCCATTGTAATCCCTACGGTAACAAGTTTGGAAAAGAACACATTCCAAACAGATGAAAACAAAAAAAAATTCCTAAAATCATTTAATATTTTAAACATAGAAGAATGAAAACAAAACAAGAGAGTTCATTTGTAAAAGGAAAAATGAAGAAAAAAACTTATCTCCAATCCAAAAATCTTCCTCTATGATCTCCTTGGCAGCAAATGGGTTCTTGCACACAATAGCAATCCAATTGCTTTCAAACTTTCAATGATCAATATTCAACTCTATTTGTGTAATGACAAGCAAGAATGAAAGTTCAGCAAGTGTATTTGGTTTGTGCCTTTTCCAATCAAAATGAGGTAAAATGAGTTTGTTTTAGTATTTCAAAGTGTTAAGATGTCACTTTTAGGGTTGTGCCCATGTTTTTAGGTTGAATAGTCAACCTAGGAGGCAAAATAAGACAAAAAAAGTCCACCTTTTTCAAATGGGTTTATACTGGGTTTTGTTTGGGTCTTGCAACATGGACTCAGATTTGCTTGGCGTCACCCTGTATTGGACTTGGCCAAATTTGATACCATTTGGCAAGACCTTGGATGGCCCTATAGGGGATTTGAACTAGGATCTGGGCTGGGTTCAAACCGGACCCGGATCTAGGGGTTTTGCAAGACGAACTGGTAACATAGGTTACAACTTAGAAATCATACACTATCTATGCATATGCCCAAGTAGGAGAGTTCACAAGCAGAAACTTGGCTATTATTATATTACATTTAAGTGTCAAATCTTCCATGAATTCAGGCATCTGGCTTGGCAACACCCTTTAAATTATTATCTCCAGGAGTCTTAGGTGTAGGAAATTCAACCTACTCAAATGTTTGTGGTCCTGCAAGTAAAATAAGTTGATAATGTGGATAATTTTAAAGAGCAGATGGACTAACCAATTGAGGAAATCTATCCAAAAAATCCAAGCGTCTAATGATTTGGATTCAATGAAGGGTTGAGGATGATCTCTTGTAAGAGTAGGAAACCAACAGGAGTTTAAAGTTCACAATTCAAGAAGTGCTTCAGGTCTTACAAAATGTGATCAAAGGATAAAAACCACTACTTCTCCTCTTACCCAAAAAATTACAGAGGAAGGTGTCAAGACCTGATTTCCCTATATTGCAGGTTTTGATTCTCAAAATATGGTGTATGCTGATAACATTGACTCTCACAAGTACCAAAATGAAAGACAAGAGGGTCAAGCAATAGGATAAAGTCTCTTGGATTGTATGATTGAAGGGAGTAAGAAGCAAAGGTTGAAGGTGTGTGGGTAAGCAATGAAGAAAATCAAACCAATAGAAGAGAACAGTGGAAATTAATAATTTGTTTGAAACAAGTGACAATTATTTCATGGGACATTAGAGTATTATGCAGAATTCCTTGATGCCAAGCACTTAGGAACAAGATGGTACAAGAGAAACCTGATTGAGTGTTTTTACAAGAAGCAGAGGTAAATCAATATGATATGAAAGAAGAACATAAAATCCACCTTTATCTTGCATGATACAATGGGTTGTCATGTCCCGATAATAAGACATTGTTTAAATTAAAGATTTAAACATTAAAGATAAGACACAACAGTGATGATATCGTGGATATAATTATATTTAATAAACATATATAATTATTAATATATAATAATATCAAATTATACTGCTTTATTTAATTACATAAATACAAATTTATATATATCATTATAATTATAATATAAAATATTATTAATATAAATATAAGCATGGAATGGAAATAATAATAATATAAATATAAATATTGATATAACTATTAAGGATTATAATATTTAATAATAAATATAAATTAAAATCTTATTATTAATAAATATATATTTATGACTTCATAAATCAGCAAAGAAGCATCGATTGGTATATCAGATGATTTGCGGAAAAGACAAAACAATATATGAAAAGCATGTGGTACGAATAGATGCAAGTTTAAAAGCAGCATGATAATAAGACAAAGATATAAAGCAATTAAATTATTGTAAGCAGCGATCTGTTTTATTAAGGAAGACATGCGATTAAAAGGGGAACAGCCAATTCAGATAAAACAAAGAGTCAATAATGATACAAAAGGCAACGATTAGGAATTAAGGAATCAACGATCCTAAACAAAGGCCAGCGATCAACCAAAACTAAGTATTCATATTCACAACAATTGATAAATGGGAAGTAAGCGATCTGTTTAGTTACTTCTTATTAATAGTCACAACCCTTCACATGGATCGCCTCCTTTGGAGGGATGTTAAGGGAATGAAAGATGAGGACATACCAAAAAAAAAAATTAAAAAAAAAATCAGATCCATATCCAGCAGATTGAATAAACAGTCCAGGGAAAGCAGTGAATACAGCAGCACTTATATAGAGGAATAAACATAGATAATATTGAGTGTTTGAGAACACTTATAAATTGAAGAGGAAATATATATATACTTCTGACTACATGATAGGAAAAAAACACCTACAGTTTTGCCTATAAAGATTTAGTATAGTAGAAGACCATAAGAAGGAATATTATTTCTGATTTATGAGCAGATGTGAAGGAAGCCTGACAATAATATATCATTTGAATATTGAGTAGATATAAGCCAGATGTAAGAGAGATAAAAGGCAGATTTATAAGCAGAAATATAAAGTCCATTTTGAGGAATGTATATTCTGATTTAAGAAAAGAACATATGTGGGAATATCATTGGATTTAAAAACAGATATATAGGAAGAGGTAATGCAGATTTACAAGGAGATCTAGAGAATAGGAAATGCAAATCAGATCTATATTAAATATATGAAGAGGGTGTGAATATTATTTCTGATTGAGGAGCAGATCTAAAGAGAGAAATGATATATATTTCTGAGATCAACACTAAAGGAAGGAATACAGTCTCTAAATCTCCAAGGATACAAAGGCAAGAATTATATCCTGGTATGGTGTATCTAACCCTATGTCTATTATGATGAATGCCATGTGATAAGTATTGATAAATGCCTAAATTTGAAAGATCATCATTAGTCATGTATATTATTAGGCATTATGAATCTTGCTATTGAATATAGATCATATTCACAACACATTTGACATGATTGTTTGCAACTACGAGTTTGATTAGTTCATTATACATTAATGTGGATTTTTGTATGAATGTCATGGTGAGAGAATTAAGGGCCTATGAGGAGGGGAAACGGCGTTGGGATCATCTTCTAAGTATCCCACCCCATGGTGGATGGCTGAGGCTTGCCACATGTGGGCCAAGGGGGCATAAGAGGCTGCTCTTGGGCTTAGAAGGAGTGATTTCCGGGACACCCTGCTGTAGTTGCACTCCAACCTCCCATCATGGTGATTAATTGAGTCATAAGAAGAAGCATAATGGTTTTGATAAGGGGAACGGTGATAGGACGCCTCACTAGGCACCCCATCCCATATGGATGGCAAGAGGCCACATGGATCCTAGAGGGGTGAAGCACCCGCTCTTGGGCCTAGGGTAGAGGGTTTCTTGGGCACCCTATGAAACCATTTTGTTCCAGGAATTAGAAACCCTAACCCTAAACTTGTGGGATTTGAATTTTTAGGGTAAAATTAGTATTGATCCAATTGGGGACATTACAAAAATTGATCAACTCTACCAAGGACCATCTTGAACCAGCTAAGAAATATGGGGTTTACCAAATTGACTGTTCATGTGGGTTGCCATATATTTGGTGAAACTAGTCGTTCAATCTATACAAGGGTTAAAGAACATGATGTTGACATTAAGCGTGATAGGGTCATCAAGTCAGCTTTGGCCGAAAACTCATTTAATACCAAACATCACATTTCTATTGAAGAAACTAAGGTTTTGGCTGCTGAGCAATATTTCAAGGATGTGTTGGGAAAGCTGTTGAAATTAGCAAGCAAACCCATGATTTAAACAGGGAAAAAGTTCTGGGTCTAAACCATTCATGGAGACCAATCATTAACTTGCTAAAAGCACCCATCTTCCAAGGGGCTTATAGTACTTAAGTGTGGTGAATTAATGGTTTATTAAAAATTATTAGTGTTAGCGGCTAACTCATTTAATGTTGTTAATATTTATGAAGTTAATGGTTAAAACTAATTAGAAGTATAACAGCTATTTTCATTTAATTATATTATCTACTCAAAGGGCATCCATGTATTGCAAGTAAGATTTCTAATCAAGGAGCCCTTCTCCATACATGATTTTTTCATCTTGATGATGGATAACTGATTGTGATCTGAAATATTGAATAAATATCTTCTTAGACATAATTTGTCATAATATTCAAAAGCTTGCTCTTCGATTTTCATGGCCTGTGAAAACCTTATGTCTTTAATATGGTTTGCTTCTTGGACAAGTTCAAGCATGGTGCTAGGAAGTAGATTCGAATCATGGAAGAAGCACATTTAAGTTGCATAAAAAATGCTCCAAATATTAAAAGAAAAGTGATAGGATAGAACAAAAAAGTTTTTGGTGTTATTTTTCTAGGAATAGGAGCTGGAAGGGAAAGTTGCAACAGTTAGCTTGAGACTTGAAGAGGTAAATTGACCAAGGCATTATTATGTGATAAAGGGGGGCTTGCATTTTGGAAATTGTATGAAATGGAACTGAAAAAGTGCATTGGAAGCAAAAGTGTTGAATCAAATGGCTCTAAGAAGGGTATATGGATATATCTTTTTTCAATAGACCACTTTGGCTAAGAAGAAATTATAATTAGATTAACAAGTTCTTATAGAGGGGAAACATGTGAAATAATTGCAAAAAAGGACATATTACTTAAATATTCTGCAAATCTACTCTTTAACTTTTGGGCAGATGAATAATGAGACGTAATCTTAATTTAATTTTCTCAACAGGGAGGGACCACTTAAACAATGTATACTTCAAATTCTTCAGTTTTTTGCAAAAATATAGTAAATACCCCCAATATATACATGAAAAGATGAATTCAAGCAAATATATGCACGAGGATGTAATATCCCTTGCCACTTTTGAACTCAATATGCTGATATAAAGCTCAAGGAATATTGTCAAACACTTGGCATACAAAGTCTGAACCTGCTGTTATGAATTTTCTGATTGTCTTCTTTGAGTTCATAGGCTGCTAATGATGTTATTGAATGCTTCTAACAATGCAAGGTTGTTATAGAAATAATATACTAGCTGTTTCAGACCTTTGGCATACATATAAGTGACTGTATTTAACTCGTACAGCTAGTTGACATGAAGACAAACACTTTCCATGCATCCCAATATAGCCAATATACACCCACAACCACTAGGCATTTATGCAAACACTTGGCAAACAAAGGCTCTTGACGAAATATGCAAATCACTATACAAACAACCACTTTCAGCCAGTAGGCATTTTCACAAACATTTGGCATGCATACTCATATGATAATCTAGAGCTCAATCAATATAAGCATTACATCAAATAATTGACATACAAATTTCCCCTTCTTAATTGAATGCAATCTCTAGTACAATGCTGATATAACTAACCAATACTTATGATTTACAATGAAATCCCAATACAATGCCAATCTGATATAAATGTTCATCTACAACAATACCTAATGCAAATTGACTTAACAATGCAAATACTCTAACAAAACATTAAGGAACCTGATACACATAGTTGATATGCCTGAGAGATTGAAGCAGCACTTGTTGATGGTGAAACCCCACTAAAAATGGTGAAATAGCCCCTATATGTGTGAAGTCACCCCTACCCTTGCTTGGCAATATTTTAGATAGATAAATGCAGCAATTAAACTCCACTTCTTGGCGCCTGAAATGATCGGTAGGACCAAAGGATCAAAATGCAACAATACCCAGAACCATAGGATGCTTCAATGATGAGATATGAACAAAAATGTCTTGCCAATGGCACCCTTGCTGTAGTATATCAGTCTTCAAAATTAATTAATTGCAACTTTGAACCTCCTCCAAATTGCCCTTGAAATGATTGTCTCGGCAAAAGGAATTGATTGCTCACATACCCAGAACGATTTGATGCTTCAACAGTGCACAATGAGCAAAAATCCATGTCTCACATAGACTATTCAAACCCCATAACAATATACTGATGTAAAATTGCAGATCTCAGAAAACCTTTCTAATGACTGAAAATAAACTCTAATTAAAAATATGTAAATCCTCCAATGTAGCACAGATTGGACCCCTGAAGTGAAGCCCACAATGAAGCAATAATTCAGTTGATATTTCACAACCTCAAAATTGCATAACCAATTGGGAGTTGTCCTTCCCAATGGCTGGAAAAATGGCAGAACCCTAGTTGGACTCACCACCAAACAAACTTAAGTCAAATATCCAATTCTTCATGTCCAAGAATGAGCCCAAAAGATCCTTTTATTTTTTTCGTGGGGAAGCTCACACACTTTCTTGTCAATGTGGGATAAAAGATATACTTTATATTTGCACTTTATTATAATATAACATTAAAATATATAAAGTGCAAAACATAATGTCAAAACATAACATGAGGTTTGCCAAATTAGAAACATTTGTAATAACATAGTAGAACCTCCATATAATCACCAAATCCATGAAAGAAAGCCAACTGCTGATCGGGTAACTGCCAAGAAGACCCTCTAATCAAACCGTATTAGCCTATGAGAGCCAGGAATAGGCTAAACCCTCTGCGAACTGATGCTCATGAAAATGGGGACATTACAAAGGATTGAAGCGAATTAATTGCAGATTTCATGATTGGAATTTTCAGTGGCTTTCTTGTGCGGGTCTATTTGCTTTTACTGAGTTCGTAACCAATCCACACCAATTTACTCATTCATGGAACTTGCAACTCTCAAAAGTATTTTGAAGTAGTTGGAGAAGAGCAAGGTAATTTCTATGGTAGGAGTACAGTATAAGAATTGGAGTTTGGTCAAGTGGCAACATGTCTCCATACCCAAAAGAACAGGAGGATTGGATATAAGACATACAAAGTTGATGAATACAAAACTCAATGCCAAGTTATATCGGCAATATTACACTTAACATGTTTCATCACAGATAAACCCCCACATTACTTAGAATGATGTAGAGAAGGCATCCATCCACTTAAGTGTTCTTCAATATGGAATTGATGTCTGCAAGACATTTAATTCAATGATTACAACTTCTTACAGAGAATGGAAAATGTGGGACCCAAGTTTGATCTCCAAGTCTGATCCTTATGTACACCCAGTATGGATTTATGCCTGCAAATCCAGTTGAAAACATGAGGTCACAAATGATGGTTCTCTGTATTAGATAGATCTCAAATGACAGAGATGCATAACTTGGGGTTTTCTCCTAATACATAGGCAGGGGGAAATAGAAACCTAATTAAGTTATAGCACAATCCTTTACTAATCTAATGTTAAACATAACAGAATATGATGTTGTCCCAACGAAACTAATGTGTACACTTGGTCTAAGGACAAAATAAGCCATCATCTTTGACATTTTCTGCCAGAAATTCTGTAACCCATTCTAGTACAAGAACTGCAATCGAACAAACTTTCTTCACTTTTATGAGATATTGCAATAACAACAGAATTGTCATTCTTGGAGGCCCCTGCTATAGATGGCTCAGAACAGAAGAAGCATCTCCTATGTGCCCATGCTAAAAGGGAAATATCAGGGATATACCCAGCACTTCCCTGCCCTTGTACTTCCCCCTGTTCCATTTGCCTAATAAAATGGAGAAACTTTTCCCTTTTACTAGGGGATGCATCTCCATACAACATTGGAAAACACATGGAAGACCTAGAAAATTTCCTGTTTGTGACAGTGGTGGTCTTAGGAACCCCTGTTTTGATATATGTATTAGATATTATTTAGTATTGGCTTTAGTGCATATGCTTTATAAGTCATCCCATATGCTAAATTAGAAAAAAAGTATTTATCCCGTACGTATGGGGTTGTAGTAGCCTGACTTTAGTTAGACTTTGTATATTGTATTGTCCCACATATATGGGTTAGTAGTAGATGTCTTTAGCTAGACTTTATATATTGTAATGACTTAGCAAGTGTAAAGTATCTTGAATATATTATATTTTGAGCTGCCGCTCTATTGAAGGATTGCTCCCTTGAGGTGGCGCCAGAAACATTAATATATTATAAGTTTTGTTAATATCTGTGCATTTTCCTTCTTCATTGAGATCTATTATTGCATATTATATTTGGTAGGGTCTTATTTATATCTGCAAACGGTATCAAAGCTCTTTCTTGGCCCCCTCCTTGGTGATTTGTGCTCTTTTTTTATAACACTGTGGATAGAAGTACTCGAGTACCTATGACAAGTTAATAGTACCTATGACAAGTTAATAGCCTCTTGCAAGATTGGGTGCAAGTCTTGACCAATTAATTGGTGGAAATACTTGGGCTTAAAACAGCCCAGAAACTCTTTGTGAGTACCCAAGGGCTTCCCAAGTAGCTGTAATCTAAAGAAATTTGCCTGTGAAGGGTCAACGGCCCCACACCCTATATTTTTAGTGATTTTTTATCATGAGTGTATATAGTGAGCTATTGTTAGGAAATAAATTCGTGGCTGGAATGTTAACAGTGACTACTAGTAGGAAAATTATGGATACCCAGAGATGATACTCAATCAGACAACCGCTGTGGCCTTTGATGTTTTCTTTTAAACCCCTAGGATTTTAATAGCCTCTTGCAAGATTGTGTGCAAGTCTTGACCAATTAATTAGTGGAAATACTTGGGCTTAAAATCAGCCCAGAAACTCGTTGTGAGGATGATGCAGGAGCATCCCTGGTTCAAGAGCAATCTTGCATCAACCAAAAACATTTGCATTTCAGTTTGTTTCTTTTCATTTCCCAGTTCAGTTCATGCAGTTTAGTCAGTAGCAATTTCTGTATTTTGGTCCGCATTCCATCGTAGTTGCATTTCAGACCCTGTGGAGCTGGATTTAGCATTTAGATTCATTCATGCACATCATATCCAAAATCTAGATCATTTGGATCCGTTACCGGAAAGTTATCGCTATTAGAAGATCGACAGTTGTCTCAGAACATAGCATCCTGACAGTCTCAGATAATCAACTAAAGGAGAAGACCTACAGAGCATTTCACGACTTGCGAAGTTAAAAGACACATCATCCAATGTTGTTTGGTTCGTGGCCGACCTTCCTTGGGATCCGCACATCATTCCATTCATTTGCGGAGGAGTTCTATTCAATTAGGCCCGACCTGTCAGTGTACACACGTTAGAACTCTTCAGTGGAGTTTGTGACCTTCCTTGGCCGACGCGGAGGAATCATATGTTCCAGAGATGATATATATTGATGTAATAGATGCCTAGGAAAGTAGTGAAGTTCAAAGAGATAGTGTGATAGTTTGAATTCTTTGCGAAGGAGCTTCAAAGCCATATCTTGTGCATATTCTGTAATTCTGTAAGCAGGCCTGTGAGCCCTAATTGTAAGCCCGCATGTTGCTGGCCAATTTGTATTTGAATTCTATGATATACTGAATGACTGAATCTACAATTGCTTTATATCTTTGAGTTGTTTCCGTTGTGTTTACTCTTGCTGCACGGTCTGGATTGTTCTCTTTGAGGACCCTCCTAACTTGAAGGATTGCCACCAATCAGGAGTATCAGTCATCACATGGATCTTATACCAGGAGCTAGTTTGCCTAACAAAGCAGCACACAAAATGACACCGGCAAAGAATGAAGAACTGAATTGACAGATATAGGAGTTGTTGAGGAAGGGTTTGATCAGAGAAAGCTTGAGTCCTTGTGCAGTACCTGCAGTGTTAGCACCAAAGAAGGATGGAGAATGGAGAATGTGTACAGACTCTAGAGAAATAAACAAGATCACAGTTAAGGATAGGTTCCCTTTACCTAGGATGGATGATATCATGGATTGTTTGAGTGGAGCAAAATATTTCACAAAGATAGATTTGAAGAGTGGATACCATCAAATCAAAATCAGAGAAGGAGATGAATGAAAGATTGCTTTTAAGACAAATGAAGGATTGTATGAGTGGTTAGTACTTTCATGAGATTGATGAATGAAGTCTTGAAGTGATTCTTGGGTAAGTTTGTTATTGTATATTTGGATGATATTCTGATTTTCAGTAAGACAAAAGAACATTTGTGGCACCTGAGACAAGTATTGTAGAGACTGAGAGAAGAGAAGTTGCCGATAAACATCAAGAAATGTAGTTTCATGAAGGAAGAATTGGTATATTTGGGATTTGTGATTTCTGCGGAAGGATTGAAGATGGACCCTGAGAAAATTAGAGCAATTGTTGAATGGCCTACATCGGAAAGCATTGGGGAAGTTAGATCATTTCATGGATTGGCTAGTTTCTACCGGAAGTTCATTAGAAATTTCAGTTCAGTTTGTAACCCTATGACAGAGACAATGAGAGGTGACAAAAAAGATTTCAAGTGGACATTAGGAGCAGACAAAAGTTTTGAGTTGTTGAAGCAGAAAGTGACAGAGCAACTTGTTTTGGCATTATCGGATTTCAATAAGGTATTTCAAGTAGATTGTGATGCAAGTGGGAATGCAATAGGAGCAGTATTAAGTCAAGAAGGTAGACCTATAGCATATTTCAGTGAGAAGTTGAATGATGCAAGGAGAAGATATTAGTATATGACCAGGAGTTCTATGCCATAATTCAAGCCTTGAAGAAGTGAAGACATTACTTGTTGCCTAAGGAGTTTGTGTTGTATACAGATCATCAAGCTTTGCAATATTTGAACAGTCAAGGAAAGTTGAATCAGAGACATATGAGATGGGTAGAGTTCATGCAGAGTTATACATTTGTGTTGAAGCATAGGAGTGGAAAATCAAACAAAGTTGCAGATGCATTGAGTAGAAGGAACTTGCTGACAGAGATGAGAATTGAAGTGTTGGGATTTGATGAATTGAAGAACATGTATGAGGAAGATCTTGATTTTGCAGAACCTTGGAAAGCATGTAAGGAACCTGTTGTGATAGATAGGAGTAAGTGGTTGGACTATTTCATTCAGGAAGATATGTTCAAAGGAAGTCAATTATGCATACCTAGAAGTTCAATGAGAGACAATTTGATCAAGGAGAAGCATAGTGGTGGATTGGTAGGACATTTTGGCATTGATAAAACAATGGCTTTGGTAAGTGAAAATTACTTTTGGCCTCAGATACATAAGGATGTTAGGAGATTTGTGCAGAGTTGTAGAGTATGTCAAGTTGCAAAATGGAGTAGTCAGAATACTGCATTGTATAAATCTTTGACAGTACCGGAGAAACCTTGGGAAGACATAAGTATGGATTTTGCAATGGGATTACCAAGACACAAAGAGGACATGATTCAATATTTGTAGTGGTGGACAAATTTTTGAAGATGACATTTCATATCTTGTAAGAAGACAACTAATGCAGTGCATGTAACTGATCTACTTTTCAAGGAAATTGTAAGATTGCATGGATTACCTAAGAGCATAATTTCAAATAGAGACAAGATTTCTTGGATACTTTTGGAAGACACTTTGGAAGAAGATGACAGATTTGAAGTTCAGTTCAACATTTCATCCACAGACTGATGGACAGACAAAGGTAGTGAATAGGAGTTTGGGAAATTTGTTGAGATGTTTGGTTGGAGAGAAGGCAGGAAGTTGGGATTTGATTCTTTCACAAGCAGAGTTTGCATATAATAATTTAGTGAATAGGAGTATCGAAAGAACACCTTTTGAGATTGTTACCGGAGTAAACCCTAGAGGAGTAATAGAGTTGAGAGATCAGTATGGTAGATAAGAGAAGTGTAGAAGCAGAAGAATTTGCAGAACATATGGAGACAATGCATGATCAGGTGAAGAAGCATTTGGAGGAGATGAACATCAAGTACAAGGAGAAGGCAGACGAGAAGAAAAGACAAAGAATTTGCTGTTGGAGATGAAGTGATGGTATACTTGAGAAAAGAAAGATTTCCATTCGGGACATATAACAAGTTGAAGATGAAGAAGTTTGGACCTTGTAGGATACTCAGAAAGTTTGATTCAGGAAATGCATATGAAGTGGAGTTATCGGAGACATTGGGCATATCACCTATTTTCAACATTGCAGACCTATATCAGTATAATGAAGCAGAGTTCAGTGACAACATTGAAGAAGACTTGAAGAAGCAGTTACCACAACAAGCACCAGAGCAGATTGAAGACATTTTGGACAGCAGAGTTGGACGCAGAACCAGAGGAAGACAATACAAAGAATACCTTGTGAAGTGGAAAGGCAGACCGACAGAAGATTCATCATGGATTTCAAAGGCTGAGGTGGACCATCTTGGTTTTCCTCTAGCCCCAACAAAGTGAGGGACTCACTTTTTCAATAACCCCAGATGCCTGATGCAGGAGCATCCCTGGTTCAAGAGCAATCTTGCGTCAACCAAAAACATTTGCATTTCAGTTTCTTTCTTTCCATTTCCCAGTTCAGTTCAGGCAGTAGCAGTTTCTGTATTTTGGTCCGCATTCCATCGTAGTTGCATTTCAGACCCTGTGGAGCTGGATTTAGCATCTAGATTCATTCATGCACATCATATCCAAAATTTAGATCATTTGGATCAGTTACCGGAAAGTTATCGCTATCAGAAGATTGACAGTTTTCTCAGAACAGAGCATCCTGACAGTCTCCGATAATCAACTAAAGGAGAAGACTTGCGGAGCATTTCACGACTTGCGAAGTTAAAACACATCATCCAATGTTGTTTGATTCGTGGCCGACCTTTCCTGGGATCGGCACATCATTCCATTCATTTGCGGAGGACTTCTATTCAATTAGGTTCGACCTATTCGTGTACACACATTACAGCTCTTCATTGGAGTTTGTGACCTTCCTTGGCCGACGCAGAGGAATCATACGTTCCGAAGATGATATATATTGATGTAATAGATGCCTAGTAAAGTAGTGAAGTTCAGAGAGATAGTTTGATAGTTTGAATTCTTTGCGAAGGAGCTTCAAAGCCATATCTTGTGCATATTCTGTAATTCTGTAAGTAGGCCTGTGAGCCCTAATTGTAAGCCCGCATGTTGCTGGCCGTGAATTCTATGATATACTAAATGATTGAATCTTCAATTGCTTTATATCTTTGATTTGTTTCCGTTGTGTTTACTCTTGCTGCACGGTCTGGATTGTTCTCTTTGAGGACCCTCCTAACCGTGACTGGATTAGAGGATTACCCCAGGACTTCCCAAGTAGCTGTAATCTAAGGAAATTTGCCAGCGAAAAAGGTCAACGACCCCACACCCTATATTTTTAGTGATTTTTTACCCTAAGTGTATATGGTGACCTATTGTTAGGAAGTAAATTCATGGCTAGAATGTTAACAGTGACTACTCGGCAGGAAAATTATGGATACCTAGAGATGAAACTCAATCAGACAACCTTTATGGCCTTTGAGGTTTTCTTATAAACCCCTAGGAAGCCATAGTATTTTGGGGCCTAGCTCTTTAGAATAGAGTTTTTTGCCAACAACAATATCCATTCGTAGTTGCAGAGAGGAGTTTGTATAGGTCGTCACGCAATAGTTCTAGGGCAGCCCCTATACTATCCAATAGCCTAAAACATCCAAGGCAAAAATCTCTCAAACTAGGAGGAATTTGGCCCATAGCGTATAGTTTGAAAAAAAAAGAGAAGTTTGGTGCAAATTTTTAGACTCTGTGGGTAAGTTAGGCCGTTGGAATCGTTTTGTTGAGTTGTGCACATGAGTTTATATTTATGGTAACCCACTAGATTGTTACCTGGAAGAAATACCATGCCTCCTAAAGCAGATCTCAAGGTTGAAACTAAACTAGCGAACATCCAGAGTGCTATTTTTGAAATGCAACACCAAGTGGATAGACTCAATTAGAGTGTTAGCCAAGTATACCTTGCCTAGTTGAGTGCTACACTCAACTAGTTGGCTAGATAGTCTAATCTCCAAACCCACTATAGTTACTTTGATCAATAAAACTTAGAGGGTACCTCTAGGGGTCTCCCAGAGCTCCCAAAGATTGATATGCCCAAATTTCACAAGGATAGAGCTGGTACATGGTTAGGAATGATCGAATGCTACCTCGATGTTTATTAGGTTCCAGAAAATGAGTGTGTCACTCTAGCTAGCTTTCCTTTAGGAATAGCAGCCCGGTGGTATCTCTAGTGTACAAGTGGGCCAAATTAAAAAATATCATCTTGCTTGATTTGGACCAGGTTTGTATGAGGACTTAGAAGGCAAGCTCTTCAAACTCATCTAGACAAGAACTGTTATTGACTACACCAATTTTGAGGTGTCAATTTTGACATAGGGGCTATCAGATACTACTCTTAAAAGTTGTTTCATTTTGGGTTTGAAACCAGAAATTCAGGAGCTAAAAATGAATAACCCACAACATTTGGCTGATGTTATTGTTGTAGCTTGCTTGGTAGAAATCAAGCTTGCAGCTCATTAAAAATGGGGACTCTATTCTTAATCCATTCAGCTACAGAAGGATTCAAGAAATCGAGTTAATAAGCTTGCTACTACCCATAGGTTATCTTGCAAGGAGATGGCTAAGAAGTGGGCTAAGGGACTTTGTTTTAACTGCACTAAAAATGGGAGAGAGGCCATTGGTGTAGAGAATAAGGTTGTACCTCATCGATTCAACATGTGTTACCAGTGATACCAAGGAGTCTTTGGATGAGGAAGAAGAGGTAGCTTCATAGAGCAACAAGTCAATAGAGGAGCTCACATCTCTCTATTCATGCTCTCACAAGTTTCTCTTCCCCCCAAACCCTCAGAGTCATTGTTTACATCAAGTGCCAATGAGTTGTGGTTCTAATTGATGGGGACAACATTCATAAATTTATTAGCAGAAACCTTACTGACCAACTCCATTGTTATGTTCGTTCTTGCAACATTTTCTAAATTATGGTGGCCAATGGGAGTACCATGTCCTTTGGTGGTAAGTGTTGTAATGTCAAACCCACCATGGGGGAGTATCAGTTGACCTCCGATGTGTATGTATGCTATCACCTTCGATGGTGTTGACATGGTGTTGGGAGTGCAATGGTTATAGACATTGGGATCACTTGTGATTATTCCCAACTTTGGATGAAATTTAGTTAGTGGGGCAAGGAATATACTTTGTAAGGTATGAAGGTTGTGGATGTTCACCTAGTCAGTTCTCACCGCATGGAGAAGTTGTTAAAGAAGGGGCATTCTGGCATTATTGCATAGTTCCACTATTGAATCTCACTCTCCCTCGCCTCCACCTCCTTGACATTTGCAAGGGATATTAGATCAACATCAACAAGTTTAGGAGATACTCAAAGGGTTGCTTGCATAGCGGTCCCATGATGATCCCATTCCCTTAATACTAGGTACAGTTAATGTTGTTATATGGAGCCTAATCAGACTCGGAGGTTAAATTTTCCCTACTTTTATCGGTGCGGTTTCCCCCCAAATTATTTAACGGGGTCAAGGGGTATCGCCCGTTGCGGGGTCTAGGGGCAACGCCCCTGGCGCGCTCCCTGTCACGATATAGGGCGGGACTCAGGGGCAGCGCCCCCAAAACCTCAAACGTTTTTTATTATTTTATAAAGGTGTCGAGAGTTATTTTTCTATTGGCCAACATAAAAAGAAACCCTATTTTGTAACCAACATAAGTCTTGATAAAAACGGTTAAGGGTTAGGGTTTCTGTTGAGATATTGTATTGTAGCAATTGCAGCGGTATTGAGTTGCAGGGATTGTTGGTTGTAATCGGTTTTGATCTACTGGATAATAATATTGGACTCTCTGTTGGTGGATGTAGCCCGAGTTTGGGTGAACCACGTTAAAAATTGTCTCTCGCTGTTATTATTTCTGTGTATTTTCATTCCTCTGTTTAATCTTTATTTGCATTTAATTGATATCTTCTGCCGGCTAACCCTAATAGTCAACCCCCAAATATTTGGCCCTATAGATATCCTTATTAACAGAAGAATGAAATTAAGAAGATGGTTTAGGAGCTATTGGAGGCTGGCGTCCTTAGACCGAGTACAAGTCCTTATTCATCCCCTATTGTGATGGTTCCTAAGAAAGATTATAGATGGTGTATGTGCCTAGGTTTCAAGGAATTCAATAAGTCAACCATCAAAAACAAATTCCCTATTCCCATCATAGATAATTTATTGGATGAGCTCTCTAGGGCTAATTTTTTTTACCAAGCTAGACCTTAGATTGGGATATCACCAAATTCAAGTCAAGGTAGAAGATATTTCCAAAACGACTTTTTGGACACATGAAGTTCCCTATGAGTTCTTGGTGATGCCCTTTGGCTTGACTAATGCTCTCTACCTTTTAGCATTTGATGAATTAGGTGTTCAAAGGCAACCTTCGCAAATTCATCTTGGTATTTTTTGATGATATTCTTATTTACAATTGTAGTTGGGTTTATCATATCCAGCATGTGAAGATTGCCCTCTAGGTTTTAGAGGATCATTCCTTTTTCGCCAAGCACTCTAAGTGTGCCTATGGTGTACAAGAGGTGGAATATCTAGGTCACATTGTTTTGCAGGAGGGAGTGCAAGTGGATCCAAAAAGATTGTGGCAATGCAGAATTGGCCCAAACCCAAATCAATCAAGAGTTTGAGAAGTTTCTTAGGCTTGACTAGGTACTAATGGAGGTTTTGATTACGAGATTGTTCATAAAAAGGGCAAAGAAATGGTGGTGGCTGATGCACTTTCCCGTATATATGAAGAGGATTGTTCATTGTTCTCTCTCTCAGTTCTAGTATCCACATGGATGGAGGCTGTTTGTCTAGAATGGGAAATTGTTACCAAAATTCAGAATATTATTCAATAGTTAGAATGAAATCCTTACTTAGTGCCAATGTTTACGTGGCTAGGATGAGTGCTGAAATACTATGACCACATTTATTTATGTAACAACTCCCTTGTCAAGCATTAGTTATTTATGGAACTTCATTTGTCCCACACAGTTGGTCACTCATGATTCTTGAAGACGTATGAGCACACCAAGTGGAATTTCTTGTTTTGTGGTTGAGTGTGAAGTGTTTCAGCAGAACAAAGGGGAGACAATCAAACTGCCAAGATCACTACAACCCGTTCCTATTCAAGACACGACTTGGGTAGATATTTACATGGATTTCATTGTGGGGCTTCCTAAGTCTAATGGTAAACAAGTCATTTTGGTGATTGTTGATTGTCTAACTAGGTATGCTCATTTTCTTGTCTTGCCCCTCCTACAACACAATGATCATGGAATAATACTTTTTGGTCACAATCTTCAAGCTTCATGGTATGCCACACTCCATCATAAGTGATGTGATCCTTCCTTCACAGACAACTTTTGGCAAGAATTATTTAAGTTGTAGTTTATTTAGTTGAACATGAGTACAACCTATTGTCCTTAGATTGATGACCAAACATAGGTTGTTAATAAATGCTTACAAACTTACGTGAGATGTTTTGTGTCAAAGTAGCAAGGGCAATGGGCCCGGTGGTTGCCACTAGTGGAATGGTGGTAAAATACCACTTATCACAGTGCTTCCAAGATGACCCTCTACAAGGCTCTCTATGGTCAGCCCCCACCTTTTTTGGTTTCTTATGTTCTAGGTTCTTCTAGGACCTAGGTTGTTGATAGCTCCCTTTCTCCAAGGGAGAAGGTTTTCAGGGTCCGTAAGGAAAATTTGCAATAGGTGCAAAACTGTATGAAGTAGTAGGTGGAACATCAAAGGTCTGAGCATTGTTTTGAAGTTGGTGATTGATTTTTTTGACAACTATAGCCTTACAAGTAGTCCTTGTGCGACAAGGTGGGTTATAAATTGGGGCCAAAATTTTATGGCCTTTATTAGGTGGTGCAATGAATAGGGGAGGTGGCATATAAGCTTGCATTCCCCTCTTCAAAGATCCATCTGGTTTTTCATGTCTCTTGCCTTGAGAGTTATTAGGAAAGCTACACGGGTGCTGATAGAACTTCTAGCATCAGATGAGAGGGGTCCATCTTTTTGGAATTATCTTAGACATGTGCGCGAAGCAACTTCATAATCTTGTTATTGAGGATGTTTTGGTGCAATGGAAAGGAATGCAGCCTGAAGATACAATGTGGGAGCTTGCTAGCATCCTATCCAAGTTTCCTCATGTCAAGCTTTTGAGGACAAAGCTCTTTTGAAAAGGGAGGCAATGTTAGGAACCTTCATTTTGGTATATGTATTAAATATTAATTAGTATTGGCTTGAGTGCATATGTTTTGTAAGTCTCTCCATGTGCTAAATCAGATTAAAAGTGCTTATCCCACATGTATGGGGTAGTAGTAGTTGTCTTTAGTTGAACTCTATATATTGTATTTTTCTCACATGTATGCTATGTTCCACGGCGTTTCGGGGATGGGGACGGGGACGGGGGGATGGCAGGGGACGCGTTTCGGGGACGGCAGTCCAAGGGCCAATTTTTGGGGACGGTGATATATGAATTTTTCAATATATCAATATGAAATAGAGATATCATATATGTTAATAAATTAACAACAATATCAATATGTGAATAAATCATGACAGCAGTAGTCTAACAGCAGTATAACAGTAGTATAACTAGCACTTGCACCCATAGGAGAGGTTCAAGGAATACACCGATAGGAACAACTGACGAGTTTAGAAAATTTTCCAGCATGAATTTGTTTTACGGCATGAGACAATTCCGAGCACTATAATGCTCACATATAAAAGCCTATCGGCTAACTATAAACTATAAAGTTTAAACAATAAACAATGAGCTTTAATGATTAAACACTTGTATAACAACAATCTAAACAATAATAGAATTAATGATAATCATGAGATTGAAGATTCATAACAGCAATATTAAAGCATTTTGTTAAAATTCTAAAATTAAACTTCAAACTTCAAACTTCAAAATTAAAGATAAAATTAACTGTTAAATCCACAGTCTCAAACTTCAAAATACAACAATCTAAAGACTAATATCTATGCCTCACTCGGGCTATCAATATCATGATTTTAGGGTTTTGGAAGGGGCGTGGGAGGGTTTGTGGACCCCACGCCCCAATTAAAATTTAAAAAAAAAAACCGGTTGTATGTGTTAAGATGTCGGGGGATGCCTGGCCGTCCCCGAGACGTCCCCAGCTGTCCTCGGGACGACTAGGCGCCCCCGATCCACTACCTGCCGTCCCCAATTTTTCATGCGCGTCCCCAAGACGTTTCACAATTTTACATTTTACTGGGGATGCCAAGGGGACGTCCCCAGCCGTCCCCCCGTCCCGGAAACGTCACTGGGGACGGGGATGCATCCTGACGGCGTCCCCAGCGTGTATGGGGTAGTAGTAGTTGTCTTTAGTTAGATTCTATATATTGTAATGACTTGGCAAGTGTACAGCATCTTGAATAAATTGTATTTGGAGCTGCTGCTCTATTGGAGGATTGCCCCCTCAAAGAGGCGCCACAAACAGTAATATATTCTAATATCTGTTATATCTGTGCATTTTCCTTCTTAATTGAAATCTATTATTGCATATTATATTCTGCAAGGGTCTTATTTATATTTGCAGGTTCCTTGCATGATAGAGCATGCAAAGTTTGATGTTTAGGTTTTATCACTTGAGGAAATTAAATAGTACATACTACAAAGTACCCTGAAGAAAGATGTAACAGGCTTCAGAAATAAGCTCTAAATATATGTATACAAAATCAGTTTGTGTGTCTCTTGTAGCAGTAAGACCACTCTTGTTATGTGTCAATAAATTCCTCCAAATTGATGTTGAATCTAAATGCAGCAGATACGAGGAAATAAGTTATCAACCAAGTCCAAGAGTTGGACATTCTGGTGCAGTAAGCTGATATACTCAGGCAATGAGTGGCATCTTGAGTGGGCCCTGGACGACAATGTAAACTGATCAGCATCAACTTGAGTATGGGAAATCTGAGTCAGTAAGAGAGCAGAAAGAATCAAACTTCATACTGAAGGAATCTTATGGTCAATATGAAGTGTGGTAACTATAAGAATAGACTATGGAGAAGTATCTACCATCTTCCAATTTCCAGTTTATCTTCATGCTGTAGAGGTACTGTGTTCCCACATTTGGACAGCTTTAGGAAGTAGAAGCATATTGTGGTTCTAGTCCCCTCAAAATAAGTTGATAGGGATGGAAAATTCTTTTTTGGTGTTTTTGGTTTACTAAGAATATATAACTTAGGATGTCTTTACAGATGCAGTAAGTAGGAGAATCCACTGGGGTAGTTATTTGCTTGTTTTATAGGATGTAGGCAGTCTGATCACTAAAATATAGTATATATTTTAAAATAATTTATCCCTGGTAGGCATCTTGATCATTGAGGAAATATAAGCTAGCTATCCAAAGAAATTCTTTTTGACAAAATTAACTAAACCTTTTCAGTGCAGCAATTTTTTTTTTCTTATATGATCCAGGCCTATAGCACTGTTGTTTTCATGTAGTTTTCTTTTTCATCAAACAAAACTTTGGTTGGTGCCAAATATGTTCAATCAGTACATGCTTCTTCATAAAGCACCATTATGTTTTTCACTAGATTGTAGCACACTTGAAATAGAAAATCACCTAACTTCCATAATTGTTTATGCTTGGGATTTTTTACTGCAATCTTGTTGTATGAGGAACCTATTGTTCCTCTTGAGAGAGGCTGCTTTGAGTAGCTAAATGAGACTGTAAATCCCTTAGTACTTCCATTTTGAAACTGTTAATACTTTCATTCTGAGTACAATTCCTTCAGAAAGGTCATCTTGCTGATTATTTCCTAGAATAAAAGTTACATCAAAAGAGAACTACAGAGTGTCTAAAAATCGAGCCAGAGCAATGGCATTTTGCAGAGCAGACTTAAAATTTTTTTTCTTGACATTTGCAGGTGAGCATTTGTCACATTCGGTGTCTCCCCAAACATCTAAAACTGAGAGCAAATCAAAGGAAACATCATCTTTATTTGTAGCCTCTCCAAGGAACCTTGGTGTTGGAGGAAAGGCTTCAGAACAACCAAAGCGGACTCCGGTTTCTGAGAAGGAAATAGAGGCAATATTGGTAATTTTAATTTATGCTTTCCTATTCACTTCTGATTTCGAAATGAATAATTTCTTTGTTTGTTATTATTTCAATAAACCAGCTGATAGGCTGTATTGGTAATCTGGAAGTGCCAATATTGCACATCTTGCATATCTATCACTGTTAAACACCATAACATTTCTTGCTTTCTAAAATTAGTAAAAGTGCCTAAGGCTGATTTAGGCATTGCCAATGAAGCTGAACAAGGATGCAAGGTCTATATGTTAGGCGACTTTTCCTCTTCAGCAACCATGAAAAGCCATTTAAAGGCATGCTTGAAACAGGAATACAATTGGCTTTCTCATGCAAGGATTCTTCATGCCATAATTAGAAGATGTTGAGCATCACTGCAGAATTAGTATATCTTGGCTTTTGAAATCTCGATTTCTTTCATCATTTCAATGCAAAGTTACAAAACAAATACTTTAAGAGATTGGTTTTACAAGCTGTACTGCTGAGGACTTAGTGCTTCATATGCCTCATGAGGCAGTGTGCATACTATACTGCTTGCATAGAAGTGCCAACATAGGCTTAAATATTCACTGACCAGATTAGCAACTTCAGTTCTTTCTTTTGAAACCATTATTTTGTAGCTTTGTTTTGGCAGCTCTTGGTGCCTAAATGTGTCCTAGAATAATGCTTGTTGGCTGTCACTTAATTTATATCTTAACATTCAAAGAAATCATTTAGTTTAAGCAAGGAAGACAAGAAACCTCTCTATGTCACACACTCACAGAGATGTTTACACTTGCATCACAAAGTTAAGTGCAATTATCTGTGGCAAATTTTTTATATTGTTTTGTTATTCTTAACTATTATCCTTACTAGGGTATTTTTTAAAGTTAATAGTAGTCAAATATATAAAATCAGTTTGTATGAGTCTCTGTGGAACATCTCTTTCAATCTAGAAGTCTTAATGGAATATCACACGTTCTATAGAGTCTAATTGATTCTTCCATCGAAATTCTTATTTACTAGGAAGGAGATTGATAGATGATTTTTTGAGACGACACATGCATTGCTTTTCAATACCTATTTAGTCTAAGATAGCTGTCTATGATAGATACTATGTATATTTGAAGACCTCTTTTTTTAACAGAATGAATTTTGGCCAGTTGGTATTATGATGCTTTGTTTAGAATGAAATAGAGGTGTATAGAAGATTGAGTGTGCCGCTCTCAACCATATATATGATTTCCACATATTAATAGCTCCATTTATAGAATTTATTTCATATAGAAAATTTATGTCAAGGCGTAGATAGATAATGACCTAGATTCTAGTTTTCTCCTTCCTTCTAGTTGTTAAGAGGAAGGCTTCTATTGAAGCATAACCCAGATCCTATCGATACTAACTCAGAAACAACAAAACTTACTTTTCAGTAGACTCCTGGCTAAATTTCTAGGGGAAAACGCATCTTAGGAGTTCCTATGTGAAACTATATCGTTATTTTGTTCTTGTTATCATCTTTATTTGGCATTAAGATATGAAGTGAACCTGTATATAGCTGATAGTTTGATCCAAATAATACACGAGGTTATTGATTTGGAAAGGAGAAAATACATTTTGCAAAGAAAATTTCTAATGAAGGATACTTAATTCACTAAAATTTCAACATGCCAATTAACAAATTTTAACAAAAAAAGCAATCAGGAGGAAGCCACAACGAATCATATACTATGAAGGATATTATGGAGGGGATCTCTTGCAATCCTTTATCATTATTGGCAATGATGTATTTCTTTTAAAACCCTGCCAGATCTGATGAAGAGTCAATTGTTGTTGATGAATTAAACTTTGAAGGATGCACATGCAAGTAGTATTGAAGGCGACATAAGGAAATTGAGGGTTTAACAATCATGTGGAGTGTGTTTGATAGGGATTTTCTGAAACAGTTTGAACATTCAGAGACTGAGTTTCAATTGATTGGTGCAACTTTGCCTAACCAAATCAATTGATGAACTTTCATTAGATCGGGAGACATTAGCAGAATTTGTGAAGAATGTTCTCAAGTATTTACAATGACTTATATGAGAGGTTTTTGATCCAATATCAGGAATGGACTGCACATGCATGAGATTGAAACTATTCAAGATGCAGTGCAGAAAGCTTTTATTGCTGAACAGAGAACATGATATCGACATAGGAACTAAAATCAATTGTTTCCAGCCTAATAATGTATAAGATTGATTAGCAGAAGTTTAAACCACTGCAACCTTGCTAAACTAATTTTGGCTGAAATAAGAACAGGAAAGATAAAAAGGAAATGCAACTGACAGAAAGTTGTATAAGATTTTATGTTAGGAAAAGGGCTTCCAAATAAAACTTGCATAGAAGATGATTTTGATCAACATTTTCGGGCCACTCTTTGCGGCCCATTATCTTCTGCACGGGTTCTCTCTGGAGGCTCTCTTTATGATTAATATGGATTGCAGAGCCTTGAATTCTTTTAAATTACATGTTTCTGAAGCTGAGTGCTATAATGGAAGTAACAATGATGTGAACAGTGGTGATAATATGAGTTCAAATGGTTGTGATTCTACTAGCAATCAACTGGCTCAGGGAAAAGCTCAACCAAGAGTATCATTAGTGTCTGTAACAGGAATCATCTGTCTTCAGGTATTTGAAAAATTAAGGTTATATTAAAAAAAGGTAATAGTCTGCAATGATTTTGGCAACACTGACAATTTTATGGAAAAATCATTTGTGTCTGTAATAGGAATCACCTGTCGTCATACATTCAATAATTCAATGATGCAAGAATAAAGTAATGGTCCTCACTGATTCTTAAAACACTTTATTGATATGTCAACAACTAGGACACTTGGATAATTTCTAAGTTACCGAATCGGCACATATACAGGCCGATTCCGGGTACGAAACGTCCCGGAATCGGATGCTGGTTCGAATCGCTACCGGATTCGACCAGGGTACATGATTTCACTGCCTAAAACGTTTCTGAAATTTTTTTGAAGAACCCGACCGATTCTAGGGCTTGCGTGACATTTGTGGAGCGAATTCGGAATGGTTCTAGAGGCAAACGCGTTTGTTGACGGATTGTTTTGAGGTTTCGATCACAAAAAACCCTAGCAGCGTGATCGAAGAACAATACAGTTTAACTTTAGACGACGGCCTTGGGCCCAGATTGGTATCACACCCAACTAAATGAAATACTAGATCCAGCGGCGTTCAATAAAATACTCGATCCGTTGCACTCGCATATGAAAGTTCCAGATCGAATGCCCTCAAGTTTAAAAGCTTTAATCGATGCAATTTAAAATTAAAACTATATAGTAAATAATAAAAAATTCATTTAAAACTATATAGCAAATAATATAATTTCATTTAAAACAATATGGTAAATAATAATAAATAAAAATATTAATATATTATTAATATAGATATTTATTATATATTTTCATATTATAATAATGTTATAAATATATATTATAATATAAATAATAAATATATTATATAGAAAAATAATAAAATATTATAATATAAATAAGATTTATATTATATTGTGAATAATAAATAAGTATATATGATATATTTATATTATAATATTAATATAATCATTAAATTATATATATATATATATATATATATAATTTAGTTGTATATATTATTTGATAATGGGCATCCTTTGAGTACCATTTGCAATGAAATAATATATATATATACAACTAATATATATATATATATATATATATTAGTTTTTGACCTTAACAAAAAATATATATTATTTGATTAAGTAGTTTTAATTTTTTATATGTATTTTGCACTAACGTACCCAAAACGTACCCAAACCCCCTCCCAAAAAATTGTCGTACCGGCGTACCGGATTCACGTACCCGTACCCGTGCCCGATTCCGATTCGGTAACTTAGGATAATTTGTTTATCTCACAAAGTATTTTTATACCATTGTATTTAATGATGCTATGTTACCAGAAGTTGTCAAAGCAAATGTCACAAAGTCGGATTATCTATGTGGGATTAAACCCTTTAGAAAACCTTTTATGCTTATATTCTGTGGGGGTAGTTTATTTAGTTTTGGGTGTTGAATGGTTTTACTTTTTATCATAGTTACCAGGAGACGCGTCTCCTACCCTCTGGGACGTGTCTTGGAGACTTGTACGCGTCTCCCGTCTCGGAGATTGGTACATGTCTCCCATCTTAGAGACTTGACTAGGTACGTCTTCCTTCGGAGGAGACTTTTGGTCATGTCTCCTACACGTCTCTAGGTACCCTACATCAATAAAAAGGTTTCTCCACTTTTTTTCTTTTTTTACCTTTCATTTTTTCCATCGTTTTTGCACGAGCTCAGTGGATTCTTACTTCTACGGACTTCAAACCTCAATACTAGTGTCTACAACTCTACAGTAATATATATACAGTAAGCTATATTAAATTGTTACAAGTAAGCTACAAGTAATATATACATTAATATATATATTACTTGCTATATTACTGTATAATAGTATATCTATCTATAGCTATATATATACTATTATACAGCAATAAACTGGCTATATTACTGTCATAGCTATATATATATTATAAAATTATATTAAAATATAAATTTTTAAATTATACTAAAAAATAAATGGAGTCTCCAAGTATCCCCATCTCCTATTTTCAAAAAACAGATGTACCGATATCGGTACCAATACCGGTCTCCTGGCAACAATGCTTTTTATTGTTAAATACATTCTTAATGAATATTTGAAGTCATTTTATCAATTACAATAGGTTGGAAATAGATATTTAAGGGTTGAAGACCCCCACTAGCCAAAAGGTATGTTATTGAAGCAACTGTAGAGAAGGAAGGTGAGAATAAACCGTAGATGAAAAACTCGCCAAGTACCCACAGAACTTATGAGTTGTCTTTTGAAACGACTTGCTCGCTCCCACGTTCTAGTGAGTCCACAGTGCAGACTTGCTGCGTGGACTTGCCAAATGTGGCATACATGCATCCACAGGAAAAACATGCTCAAAACACCTTTAAAATGCACAATTTTCCTATTTAAAAATGCATCCAACCCTCCAGCATTTCTCACACTGTATTTGCAACTTAGTTTGAGTGATAAAACGAGTTTAAAGACTATTCAAGGAGTGAAATTCTGCAATTTTTTGAGTTCTAGGTTAGTCTTTTTTCCCCCATGCATTCCAGAATTTTATTTCATTCCTAGATGTTTTATTTATATGTTTATGCATGTTTGCAAACCTTTCAAATCAGTTTTCATGTTATTTAACTCTTTTTATTTTGTTTTTTAAATGAAAGTGCAGTTTTTTTACTAGTGTAGGGTTTATCAATTTATGGCATTAAAAAATGCTGTTTTGCTTCAATTTTTTATGCTATTTATTTAATGCCATTTGAATCAATGTTGTTGCTTCGGGTTTACAGTAATCTTTTACAAAAAATTTAAATACTGTTTTTTGTATAAAAAATGCTTCATTAAAATGCAAATTTTCTGCTTTTATCAATATTAGGTTTACACTGAGCATGCAATGGTATCAAGAAGTTGAAGCTGACCCATTGGAGGAAAGGATACTGCTTGGAAGCATGGAATAGCAGGACCGACTGTGGTTATTGTTATTTGCAACTACTGCTGATTGAAGATGAGTGGAGGCATCAACTGCCTCAAGTACCACCTGGCATGTGTTGTGGATTGTGACGTTAAATTGTGTCTCCATGCTGAGCCGGAGGTAGAATGGGAGACAAAATTGACCCTTGCATTGACGAACCAAGGTAAATTGGAGAGGATGATGACAAACACAACCATAGCAGTAGTCATGAATCCAAACATGGTGTGGGAAATAGAGGTTGATATGGTCAAGATTGTGGGCTCTAGTCGTGGTGTGTAGATTCACAACACATTCACTTTATCGAGCTCAAGCAAAATCTAGTCATAGGGTTTTTTGTTCTACAGAACATGCCTCGATCATAGCCTTCACTCAAAGGTGCAATTTGGAACAATGACAAGCATGAGGAAGCAAACATGGCTTGTGCTGATTTTGGGTTCTATAACAACATTTGTTTCAATGTGACAAGAAGCCTATATTGGAGAATTTGCTCACTACAAAAATAGTTGCAAAGAAATGGTACAAGACACGTATTCCATATGACATCAATGGCATGTTGCTCTAGAAGGCAGTGATAAATGCAAACACAATGAAGAGCAATGAAGACAACAGTGCAAGTATGGATGCACCATACTATCAGATGGGTGGATAAATGGAAGGAATCACCCACTCATCATTTTTCTAGGGGCTTCAAATGGTGAGATGGTGTTTTTGAAGTCCATAGATGTGTTGAACATGGTAAAGAATGTCGAGAATTTGAGTATAATGTTGGAGGAGATTGTATTAGAGGTGGGCATAGAAAATGTGGTGCAGGTTGTAATAGATAATGCAATAGCATATGTGGTTGCAGGGAGATTACTTTAGGATAAGCACCCAACATGTTTTTGGACCCCTTGTGCTGCCCACTACCTTGACATTCTGTTGGAGGACATATGCAAACTTGATTGGGAGAGACATGTGGTGGAAGATGCTATGAACATCACTAAATATGTCCACAATCACCCTTGGGTTCTTAGCTTGATGAGAGATCACACCAAGGAGAAAGGGCTTGTGCAAATGAGTGTGACATGGTTTGCAACTAACTACCTTACCTTGTAGAGTATTTGTCCACTCATCATTTTTCTAGGGGCTTCAAATGGTGAGATGGTGTTTTTGAAGTCCATAGATGTGTTGAACATGTTAAAGAATGCAGAGAATTTGAATATAATGTTGGAGGAGATTGTATTAGAGGTGGGCATAGAAAATGTGGTGCAGGTTGTAATAGATAATGCAATAGCATATGTGGTGGTAGGGAGATTACTTCAGGATAAGCACCCAACATGTTTTTGGACCCCTTGTGCTGCCCATTACCTTGACATTCTGTTGGAGGACATATGCAAACTTGATTGGGAGAGACATGTGGAAGATGCTATGAACATCACTAAATATGTCCACAATCACCCTTGGGTTCTTAGCTTGATGAGAGATCACACCAAGGGGAAAGGGCTTGTGCAAATGAGTGTGACATGGTTTGCAACTAACTACCTTACCTTGTAGAGTATTTGTAGTTTGCTAACATCTTTAAAGTAGATGTTTGTGAGCCAAACATGATTGGATTCATCTTATTCAAAGAAGGTTGATGGAGAGAGGGTCACAAAAAAATATTTTGATGATGTCTTTGTGAAGAGAGCTACAAAGATCATCAATGTAACTTAAAACTTTGATTTAAATTTTATATTGTATTATTTAACATCTTTTGTAAATTCTAATTACAAGCTATTCAAACTTTTAAAGTTTTTATTTTAATTGTAACTATATTTTGTTTGTAGGTGACAGAGCCTTTTGTCAGGGTTTTGCATTTGGTTGATGGGGAGCAAAACCTGATCATTTATATTTGTGAGGCTATGGCTAGGACCAAGGAGGCCACCTAAAACTACTATAGGGAAGACAAAGCAAAATTTGAACCCATTTGGGAGATCATCAATTAGAGGTGGAGCAATCAACTCCACCAAACCATTCATGCAACGAGGTACTACCTCTTTTTTGTTAGAGGACTTCATGGATATTGATGGGGAGGTTATGGAGGGCCTCTCAACATGCATTGAGAGGATGACGCTTGAGGTTGAGACAAGGGACTTGATTATTGGGGAGTTGTAGATTTACAAGCAAGTTAAGTGGAGGCTCTTTACTTCGCCACTAGTTACTTGAGAGAACCACTCAAACATTAGGTAACAAAAAAAATCTCAATCATCACTTTTTTTAGATCTTATAGTTATTGCTTACTTACAAACTTTTGAATGTCTTCCTTGTAGTTGCTTGATGGGAAGATTAGGGTAGAAATACCTCCAGATCTTCAAAAGCTAGCCCTCTAAATTTTGTCTCAAATTTTTAGCACTTTAAGATGTGAACACAACTAGAGCTTGTTTGAGGCCATTCACATGAAGAAGCGCAACAAGTTGACACAAAAGTGCCCCAATGAAGTTGTTTTCTTACAATGCAACTTTCACCTTCTTGCAAAAAAGTGGACACAACTGCTTAGGAGTTGATTGACTTGGATGAGATTGATCTATATAGCAATTGGATTGCGTAAGATGAGGACACCCCATGTTTATAGAAGATGAGATTACTAATTTTGAGAGGGATGTAGAGGAGGGTGTAGTAGAAGTACAACTATTGGATTGGATGACATCATGGGAGATGATGTTGAGTTGGAGTCATTGCCTTATAGTTCAATGGTGGAGCCACAACCTTATAGTACGAGGGTGGAGCCGCTATCGATTGTGAGGTGTAGAACCCAAATTCTCACTAGGATGTATCAGGGAAGAAAAAATTGTAAATTGTTGTAACTTGCATGGATATGTAATTTTTGATGATGGTTTTCAATCATCATATTATATATCATATTTATCGACTATTGTATTCACATGTTGATGTGATGTATGTCCCCTTTTAGGTTATCCTTGATTTCTTAACCTGCACACAAGAATAGCTACTAGAAAGGAACATTAGCAATATTAGAGATCAATAATGAGATCAATACATAATAATTAAGGTTAGTAACATCATGATCATAATTGATAACAATGAACAAATACATATATCCAAATATATATTTTCTCATACTTATACTTTTGCCATGTTTAGGCCTCATGATATACTTTAGGAATGGCGACATTGAGCCTGGTCGTTAATCTAGCCCAATCATCTACCCTAGCGGAGGAGGGGGAGATATTACATTTAGAGCGTCGGATAAATGAACTCCACTGCCATAGGCCCAAGGGCTTCATTGCACGCTTGACAATACTTCACCATTTGAGAGTCACCTACCGTGTGAGCCAAAATAATAATAATAATAAATCGTATGTCCGTAACAACCCAACGTCCTTCGTAGGGGCAAAGGAGAAAGATTAAAAATGTGGCAAGGTCGCACTCATCCCTTGTATATCATGAGTATAACTATGTAAGGTTAGAGAGATCGTACTGATATGAGATTCATCTTCTCGAATGGTTTGAGATATTCTAGTGATCCTATGGATCACGAAGATAATACTTTCTGGCAAGGTCGCACTCATCCCTTGTATATCATGATTATAACTATGTAAGGTTAGAGAGATCGTACTGATATGAGATTCGTCTTCTCGAATGGTTTGAGATATTCTAGTGATCCTATGGATCACGAAGATAATACTTTCTTATATATATATATATATATAACATTATTATATAAGCATTACTATCAGCAATCTAACCAAGGAATGAATTCACATATATTGAGATAATCTACTAAGGCAGCATAACATATGTGTATTCCTTGGTTAGATTGCTGATAATAATGCTTATATAATAATGTTATTGATTGATAGATAATGGCTGATATGAATACCTTTAAAGTTGCTGCTGCTTGGGATAATTGATATCAATATGAGAGATTTGCTTATTAGATCTCTCCTGCTTATATAAGAAAGATCAATTGATTTGGGTTGATGAGATCATTCGCTGCTATGTTTTCCTGCTGATGGCTGCTGTAGGAATATATAGAATTCTCAGATTGTTGGATACTGAATAGATCTGCTTGTTTGATGGTATTACTTGATCAGATTGATTGTTTGTGCTGATTGATGATCAAAATGCTTACCTTCCTTATGCTTTTATATACTATCTAATGGAGATGTCTCTATGAATAAAAGTGGCTGCTCCTAATAGACACATCTTTTGATTTGATTCATACCTCTTCACAACATAATTGCTGCCTTGCAAAACCAATCGCTGTTCTTTACTTAACAACTGCTCCATATATTAATCGCTGCTTTGCCTTATGGGTATCGTAGCATTCCTTGGGTTTTTCTATTAATTACTGCCCTTTAAAACTTCTAATCGCTTGCTTTATTTGATCGCTCCTTTATCACTTACAAGTATTTGTCTTTATTTAAATCTTAGTCTGATTTACTTCTTATTCCTAATATTCGTTGCTCCTTAATATATCGCAGCTCTTCTATATGCAATGCTTATTATATATGTTTATAATATTTAGTATTTATATTATTATATAATAATAGTATTTCATTTAGTATTTATTTTTATATTTATGTTTATAATATATTTATTATTATATTATATATTTATATTTATATAATATATATTATATATTATATTTAATAATATATTATATTATAATTAAAATTGATAATATTATATTTGTATTTATATTTATTATTTATAAATACAATAAATATATTAAATTATTTAATATTATTATATATTAATAATATTATATATGTTTATTAAATATTATTATATGCATGATTATCATCAAAAGCGACTTCTCCGTCTTCTCATGATGTTTAAATCTTTAATTTAAACAATGCCTTAACATCGGGACATGACATGCGATATTGTACTATTTTTGTATTTAATTCTAATAGAAAACACTTCCCCAATGATTTATAGACTCATTTGATACGTTGTGTAATTGTATTTTGCATGGAATTTATGTTTTTTTTTTTTACAGTTGCTAAGTTCTTGCTGAATCATTGAGTCTGAGTCAAAATTGGATCTGCTGAGTTTTGCTGAGTCACAATTTTCTAAACTATGGAATAAACAAACAATGGATGAAAATAATAGTAAACACAAAGTAGTTTTCAAAGAGATTCCACTGGGGCTACCCCCTAAATGGGATACAAAGCATGTTATTGAAATACAGTAGGAGTTTCTCCTATTAGTGTTAATCCCTATCTATATGCTTACCATCACAAAACAGAACTTGAGTGATTAGGGTTTAGTTTCAAGTAACAACTAATACTTGGTGCCAGCCATACCCATCGGAAAGGAAGACTGTTCATATCACCTCTGTGTTTGCTTCAAAAGATCAAAAGACATAACAATAAAACAAATTCTAAATACCATTTTTTAATGAGATGTATGTTGCATTACATAGTGCAAGTACTCTATACAGTTGGACCTTCTATTAGGATACCATTAGATCCTTATTCAACCAAAGGATAATCCAAAAATGTCAGTTTGCACTCATAAAGGCCACTATGAGTTCAAAGTTATGCCTTTCGGACTTACCAATTCTCAGATGACTTTTTCAAGCTGCTATGAACAATATTAATTTTTGCCCGTATCTCAGGGTTTTGTATCGTATTTTTTATGATATCTTGATTTACATCATAAGCTATTGTTTGGCATCAACCATGCTACTTGGGAAGAAACACAGTTCACAACAACTCTATATTGGCTTTAGAAGATTAGAAATGATAACTAATTAAATAAATTCTCATTAGTGTTTATGACCAAATGTTGGATAAATTGCACAGTGAAAATTACTGTACAGAGTTGGACCATCAACCCAGATGCTATCAAATCCTTATTCAGATTCCAAAAAATGGCATTTCACGCTTGTGAAGGCTACTATAAATTCAAGGTCATGAAACTTATTTATGCTCTTGCAATTTTCCATGCTGTGAACAATACTTTTTGACCTTATGTGAGGAAATTTATGCTGTATTTTTGTATGGTATTTTGATTTACAACAAAACTGGGAAGGATAATCTTTGTTGCATTAACCAATATGCTGATCATATTGGAAGAAAATAAATATTACATTAAGAAGTCTAATTGTCGATTTGGAAATAAAGGAGTAAAATATTTAGGTCATATCAATTCAGCAGAAGGTACTAAAGTTGATCTTGCTAATATTAAAACCGCAGTCGAATGGCCAATTGAACATTTCAAAGATGACAGGATTCCTTGGTTTGGTTGGTTGTTATTAACACTTTATCAAGAAGCATGCTCATAATATAATGCCACTAACAAAATTATTAAAGATGCAGTCAGACTAGATTATTCAAAATTGTTTGTTATTGAATGTGGTGCTTTGAGCTCAGGGATTGAAGTTGTGACTAAGCTGGATGGCCGCCCAATAGCTTTTGAAACTTGAAAACTTAAAACAAAAGGGAATTTATGATCCACATATGATAAGGATATGCTTTTCATTACAATTTTTTTTGGCTGGGTGTAGATATTACTACGTAGTGAATTTCAAGTTAAGACAGATCACAGAAGTCAGAAGCATAATATCCTAAGTTACAGATCCTGGTACTGGTTCGTCAAAAAAAAAAAATCTGGGTGTGGGTTCGTCTATACAAAAACATATAAAAATCAATATATATATATATGTGGTAGATAAGTGCTACCTAGGGGGTAGCGCCCATTATATTATAAGCAAAATAAAACATACATAGACAGGCTCTATTGAGCATGCAATACATAGCATATTATGGCCATTTAGTTGTGCCACAGAAAGCGGAGGCCATGCGCAAGTTCAAAGGCTCTTTCCACGCTAGGTGGAGAAAGCAAGTCCCCATAATGGCTGAGATGAGAAGAGAACGTTTCCATATTGTTTTTGCGAATGCCCTGCTGAAAGAGCTCTAATGCAATAGTGGTCACCTTGTTTTTGCTGACAGCAGTGGCTTCAAAGATTCCAGCAATCTTCCCATATTTGCCTTTCATTTAAGGCTGATATTGCTCTATATGCCTCCTCCCTCGTATCATCCCTCACGTAGTTGTAGGCCATTGTCTTCCTAGACTGTTTTCTGCCGAAAATGAGCACCACCGACATTAGAAAGTCCGCATACAGGGTTCCATTGTGGATGTGCTCCCTTGTGAGAAGACTTGAGCCAATGACTTGTTTAATGGCCTTGATAGTGCCATCCTTCCTGGTTTTAAAGAGACGCTGCAGTTGGTCGTCCAGGGTCTCGGGCTCTTTGTCCACTTCTTCATTCGGCTCCTCATCCCTTTCCTCCTAGTTTTCATCCTCCTCTTCGTCTTCAGAAGTTTCCTCCTCTTCCAGTTGGCATCGACACAGTTAAAGTGCATTCTCTCCACCATCTTCACTATGTCTCATAGCTTGCCGCTATCACCGTAAATAGCTAGGAAGTCACGCACTTCGTTCCTTGAGCAATACGATGCTCAAAAAATAGAATCCAATAAGGATTGTGGCATGCATCCATCTTCACGAGATTAATCTAGGAATGATGTGCATCGGATTTTGTTGATACAGAAAGATTGAAATGCTATGATCGCTCGTACCAGTTCAGAGATGTGAGTCCGGATTAGACAGGAATGTCCTTCCAATCTATTACTTTGGAGGAAATGTCTATTTCACTCTGAACCTCACATGCCTTATTGGCAAGAAAATCGGCCGCACGATTGCCTTCCTGTAAGGTGTCTTAATGTGAAGTTCAAATCTTCCAATATTTCCCAAATGGCCTCCGCTAGTTGTTTCAATTTCCAGTTCGCCACCTTCTTGCTCTTAATGGCATTGATGCAAAGCATCTAATCACCCTCTATGTCGATGTTGATTAATTTCTCTTTTTTCCACAATTGGAGCCCTTCTAGGAGAGCGGAGAATTCAGCTTGCCATTCGGAAGTCTCTTCGAAATGGCCCATAAGATTTGTCCATCCGAATTCTGAATGATAACTCCAGCCCCGGATCTTCCCGGTTTACCTTTAGCGGCACCATCGAAGTTTAGTTTTAATCTTCCAGACTGGGGGAGGCACCATTTAATATTTCTCTGCTTAGTCTTAGGGTCCCCCAAACTATTGGTTTGATTTATTGGGATTTTCAAGTCTTCCAATTTCTTCAGGGCCTGAGAATGGTTTCGGGGAATATATATATATATATATATATTTGCAGTAGTAATTAAGTATATATATCATTACTGCTATTTATTTTACTAATATATAGCAGTAATGATATATATTAGTAATGAAATATATTGGAAACATGTAGATATTTAAATAATAAATATAAATAAGAAATATAAAAATATATTAATATGAATATAAAATATATAAATATATTAATGTTAATATTAAAATTTTAAATTTAATATGAATATGAACAGCCCTCGATTTCATTCGACTGCTCCACTCAAAATTAAACCTTGCGGATGCCATTCGATCCAGGACATCCAAGTTGCGAAGGTAAATCTCCGACGACGGAAAAGCGAAGGTAAACCTCCAAAGACGGAAAAACGGACGCCAAAAAATACAAAAAAAAGGGTCAAAAACTGCCGCGGGTTGTGTTCACGCCAATGAAAGGAGGTTAGATTCGTCCTGGGTTTGCCTGGGTTCGTTCCCCAGGCATTTGCACGTGCCCTGGACGAATCCCCGGGCGGACCAAACCGGGATCAGTATTAGGTGCGAACCGAACCGGGACCCTGCGCTGGTAGGAGGAGAACCAGTAACATAGATTTTTCCTTTAGAGGATTGTGGACTTGTTGTTTGTTCTCCTTTGAGGTAGATTTCATCCAGTTATATCTAGTGAACTGGATACATTTGGATTGCTATGGCTTTGTTGCTTGATCTTGTTCAGAACCGCAGACTCGTTTTGTTGGGATTGGGAGTCTGGCTTATCCCATTCTTCAATTGGCTTTGGCTTCGGTTGTGAACCGTGGGATAAGGTTGAGAAAGGTGCCCATTCTTGTGACATTCTGCATTTGAATGGGTTATTTTTATGATCAATAGGTCTTTCCCATTCTATACCTCTAAGTTCCAGTAGAGTTCTGGGTGGAGAGTGGCTTCTCTATATCAATGTTGACATAGATACGTGCCTAGTGTGAAACAATAGGCTGCATGGTTAACTTGGAATTATGTATAAACTCCTCAATCACGTTTCCTATTTTGCTTAGAAAAAACTGACTCAAATATTTTCTAGGGAGTAAAAGCAGTTTTACCTAAACTGGACTGGTGCTAGGGAGCTCATTTGTTGGACTAAAGTCAGGTTTCAATGGTTTCATCAACAGACCAGATTTGCTATAATAAAATGGAGTGCCTTGGAAAATGTTTTTCCATCCTTTGAGGAGTTGATTGCCTTGAAATACAGTACAGTTTTGGCATAATTAAAACATCAATATATCCCTTGGGTTTCCAATTCAAACGCATCTGGCTTATCAGGATTTTGGACCTGGGTATGCTCCTATAAGCCAGCAGTTCAAGGTTTTTTCTTTAATATTTCAATTTCTGTTCTATTTCATCCACTCAGAAATGGGCTCTTTGAGGATTTTCTATTATCAATAAACAACCATTAGCATTTCTTTGAAATATTGGTTGAGCACTGCTTTCTCAGTATGATGAAAGGTTTTTTTTAGTAATTTGTCTCCGGATGGTTGAGGACCATCTGGCATTACACCTGTTTAAAGATAAGGAATTAAGGGCATGGCGTCCTGGCCTAAACCAGAATTGGTGAAAAAATGTAGAACCCTAATTCTAGACAATATCTGAAGAGTTTGGGAGAAAATTCAGGTTGCTGACGGAAATATTGGCCATAAAATTAGAGAGCTAGGTTCAGAATATAAGGAAGGGAAAATTTTAACCAAGGCAGAAGCTGCCTTAAAGAGTGAAGATCCAAAACAGCAAGGAAAATAACAGAAAAAACATCACCAAATGAAACCGAAGCTGTCTAATTATAAAATAGTTGGAATTGGGCTTGAATCCTCACTTATATTTCAATTTCTGTTCTATTTCATCCACTCAGAAATGGGCTCTTTGAGGATTTTCTATTATCAATAAACAACCATTAGCATTTCTTTGAAATATTGGTTGAGCACTGCTTTCTCAGTATGATGAAAGGTTTTTTTTAGTAATTTGTCTCCGGATGGTTGAGGACCATCTGGCATTACACCTGTTTAAAGATAAGGAATTAAGGGCATGGCGTCCTGGCCTAAACCAGAATTGGTGAAAAAATGTAGAACCCTAATTCTAGACAATATCTGAAGAGTTTGGGAGAAAATTCAGGTTGCTGATGGAAATATTGGCCATAAAATTAGAGAGCTAGGTTCAGAATATAAGGAAGGGAAAATTTTAACCAAGGCAGAAGCTGCCTTAAAGAGTGAAGATCCAAAACAGCAAGGAAAATAACAGAAAAAACATCACCAAATGAAACCGAAGCTGTCTAATTATAAAATAGTTGGAATTGGGCTTGAATCCTCACGTATGCAAGACTATTAGGAGGGACAGACTGCTTGAGAAATCCTGGACCCATATCTTGCATACCGGACATTACTGACTCCTTTGTATATTCACTTTTAATAGTAGTTAAAATTTCCGATCTTTTAAATTCTTTATACGTATTAGAGGTGTATTGGCCTACACATTGAATATCTTTGTTGAATATAGAAGGCTACATTGATCAATGCTAGTCTGTGGGGGCTTATCCTTGTAGGCTTATCAAATGCAAATCTTGACCATATTACATAAATCAAGCAATAAATTTACAAATTCGAGACCAATGACTACTGTAGTCTATAAGGTAATATTGCAGTGCTCTCCATTGAATAATGAGTTTCACAATGTCTGCTTTTAAATTGGACCTTGTCTTTTTACCGTATATACCTCTTACCTATCTACTTGAGTAGGTTGATTTGCCTTATGATTGTAGGCAATTGTATAGCAACTGAAGTAGGTCAATCAAATTGTGATATTGTAGTCTTATTTAACAGCTCATGCTTTTGGATTTTGCTGCACAATTATTAATCAGAGTGACACTTCTAAATTAGATAACAATCTGATTCAAAATATTACATGTAATGTAGACCTGGCCTGGAAAACACTCATGGTCCTTTGCTAAGTAGTTTCATTCACTTTGTTTGCTTTATCTCACACAAAAATACATAAATATGTTTTGGGTCTCAAAGTAGTCTTAGTGGTGGTGGTTTATGTGTAGATCATGCTCAACAAATTTGGGCAAATCTCTATTCTATATTTTAGTGAGAATTCTGCTATTTATACATGACTGAGGGCTATTCAGATTGTTCTGTAAAAGTTTAAGATTTTTTCTCAACCCCTATTAACAATTTGATGAGTCATGATATACGTTGCTTGTATCTTACTCTTTGCTTGGACAAGCAAAAGCTTTAGTTTTTTCCGTCGTCACTCTTTGAATATAGGGTGGATTATACTTTCACTTTACACTTTATAGTCCTTATGGTATCTGCTTGGGATGATGCTTATGCAGTTGGGTGGATGCATTTGATGATAGCGTGGAGCATCAGGAAGCATAATGGATATGGCATCTTGCTATATTCTGTCCTTTGGAAACTTGTCTTCTTTGGCATTGGAAATTTTATGAATCACCTGATGTGACATTTCATTTGAATATCAGTATACACTTTGAATTAAAAATAAACTCCTTCGGACCAGAGAATGCTGTTATAACAACAAAGTAAATGACAATGATCTTTCATTTTGTTTGCAGGAAATTTTTTTAACTGATTCATTGCTTGCAACTGGAAAATGGGTCATAACATTTTTATTAGTTGAGTTGAGCATTGTAACTCAACCAAATTGTTCACCCATGTTAGTAGATGACAGCAAGTTTTAGATGGTTTCAATATCTTTTATTTTACTTTATAATGAACCTGGGCATTTCCTCCCATCACTGTTTTCTATGTTTTCTCGCTTGTTTGCACTTTATCTGTCACATCGTCTCCTGGCATGCATCATGATACCAATGGGAGTCGTAATATCACCTTAAGAGTTGATTTGTATGGAAGACAAATCTTATACTAATTTACGTTGCAAAGACAATTTAGGTGAATTTCTTTTCTGTGACCAACAATGTGAGCTGAATCCGTCTCTGTAAAATCTGGTGTAATTCGTGTTTAAATCTGAAAGTCATTTATGAATAATAGGATGAACATGATTTTGGTGTTTAGGTTTGGGTCTTGTGAAAGGAACACATCAAAGCTAACATTTAATTAAGTGAACCTTTTATGCTGTTGGTAACTCCATCTATTGCTCTCATCTGCAAACTATGAATTTGATGGTTTCGTGTCACGGTTCTTGATCCACGATTCATGTGTTTAGGATTATTTCATTGCAGAATTTAGTGGCAAGATGTAATTAAATCTTAAACAATTATTTTGCACATGACTAGCCTGCATGTGAAGAGTAGATGCTAGGATGATGATTTTGCTGCGCTCCGGTGTTATAATTGAACAAAGAATAGCTCTCAGAAAAATATATAACAAAGCTGTTTCATTCCTAGAAGTTGCATTAGAGATGGATAATATATATGATTTACGTTAGTCATTAATATTAAAACTTAAAATTAGAACACATTAAATTTTGAATTCCTGTATGGTTCTTTAAATGGATTATACTAAAGTGGAACATGTAATACACCGTGCTTTCGGGACTGAATGCTAGCAGAATTTGGCAAAATACTCTGGACAAATGAGTTTTACCTTCTGGTTATATAGTAAACACTGTAGATACCCAATTATTCGTAGTTATCATTTTCTTATCTTTCTTCTAGGTGAGAGGACCCAATAGATAACCATGTTCCAATAGTTGCTATGGCATTGTGCACTTAGACCCCCCGTTAAGTATATTAAAAGAATTAGTAGTTGAGAAATAATATACTAGTAAAAATTTAATAAGAAACCAATACATGTGAACATATACATGTGTAACTACTCTACACTTCACAAATCACATCAAAGAATCAATCAATCATATGGTGACACATAAGGCGATTGGTAATACGTGCACATGTTTTGGCTATTTTTTTTGGGATGTTTTTGAACAACTCGGCAAAGATGTCGTTGATTAGGCCATATCGTACCCATAACCCCTAACAATAGCTTTAAGCTCTTAACTTAGATATGGAGATATGCTGAAAATTTTATGAAATTTTGATGAATCATTTAGAAGCTTGACATGTGCGAAGTTAGAGTGAGGGTGTGCGGGTATTAGGTACTCTTGCCTATGTAAAAAGAATTACCTATACAAGGTTTCCAAGGTCAATAGTACCGCAAAATCATATAAACCTAGGTTTGATATTGTACTGTGGTTGTGTGGACCCATTCTTGGGCTGTTCATGTCCCCTCTTTTGGCTTTTCCCTTGACAAATATTAGGTTGAAACCAAATATGTCACTCTTTAGTTTTCTAATTTCTTGATGTGGCTTGCCGCAAAAGGGTTAAAAAGTGTCTTCAATTGTTATGTTGCAATGGGACGTACTAGCACTGGCCTCTTAAGATGATATGGATTATCTTTTAACATCCAAGAGGCTAAAAATAGCATATGGGACCACTAGCCTTGTTTTTGTCTTCTGCATTTCAATACTATTCTTGTTCAAGGTGATGATGAGCTCCCCCAGCTTCTCAATGGTCTCCTCGTCGAATACACTGTACCAAGAGATAGTTGTCAAACTATTGGCATATTTGTCCTTGATGTCCTCGAAAACATCACACTCCATAATGAAATGTTTTTCTGATTTCACTTGCCCGATAGTGCAAAAAATACACAGACATAATTCCCATGCTTCTTTAGGTCTTTTCCACCACTTCATTTCACATCGAAATTGATGAGAGTTAGTTCTTAATTGAGCAATAAGAATCATTGCTTTCCATGAAATACTAGCCCCTATGTATGTTTTTTGTTGATGACCACATGTGGGATGAATTCGTCAAGATAATATTTCTTCTTTCTCCCTAGCACTTTCCCCCATAAGCGCTTGCCAAACTTATCCATAACAAAAACTTTTACTTCTTTGCTATTTGTGAGGCAAACATTTAAGTAGATATCACATTTGTTCATCCATTTGCTGTTTTGTTTCATCCATGTCTTCTTTCTTTCACTTATGATGTCATTGGAAAACAACTCTAGGCCATCTACCTACTTCGATTTGATCAATTTTTTTTAAATACCTTATGAAACACACCATAGCAATTGCTTCAATAGGAGCTGCCCCTATTTCACTTAAACAATATCTGAAAAGGAACAGAACCTTTTATTTTGAACTTGCTTATGATCAAGCGCTTTTGGATTTTCTCAATTTGTTTCCATTTTGAAACTGAGGTGCTGCTAGCCCACAATTCACACCTATTAAGCACCGCCGGAATCACCAAGAGCCCAAAAAGAACCTGAGTTGTTTTCCAATCCCATAACTCTGCCTCTCTACATCTATTTTGAAGAATATATAATTCTTTCCATCCTCCCAAAGTTCTCTTCTTTCTGCAGCCCTCCCAACTAATCTTGTTGTTGAAGTCAATCCCAAAGTATTTGTACTCAGTTACTTCTTCAAGAGTATTGCCTTCAAAGGAGAATTTATGCTGACTCTGCTTCCTTCTGTAGTAGAAAATCAATACAAAGTTTTGTGAAATATGACACCTTTCTTACAAAATTCGGGGTACGAATAAGTGTTCCAAAACACTATACTGCCATTTTAAAGAGATCAAATCTCAGGAACAATAAACAATGTGAAAATCACACACAAATCCTAGCAAAACAATGTGAAAATATCATACCTAAAAAGTCTAACAAAGAAAAGTGAACAATATCATACATAAAAATGAGAAGTATCAACCCAGCGGAGCCAAAATGTCAGATGTTAATGGCAATGACTTCAGAAGGTACGAGCACCTTTTCCCTATAAAAGGGAATAAAAGCTGAAGTCCAATAGCCTGCTACTATTCTTGGCAAGCAAGAAATACCAATAAATAGACCATGATGTTCGCAAAGTACAAGAGGGCCCAATTCAAATGATGGTAAAGATATATTAACAATAAAATATTATTATTAAATGTGAGAAATACCCATTCTAGCATGGAGCTGGTTTAATTATAATAAAAACAATATTATTATTGTATATAAGAATTGTCATCTAACAAATAGTGACTAATTTTAATTGGATGAATAGTCATTTTAAAACTTGAAGGACATATTTGGACAAATGGATGCTGATTAAATCTATGGCTTCTTAGCAAGTGTGTTGCATATAGGGAATATCTATCAGCTTGATAAATATCAAAATGATTATAATTAAATTGTTAAATGAAGAAGTTCCCTGAAATAAACGCCTCCATCTTAATGGCCTTCTAGCATTAATGTTTCATAAAGCGAATGTCTCTCAGCATGATAAATATCAAAATAATTATGCTCTTAAATAAAAAAGTTCCCTTGTATGTCGTATTTGCACATTATCTACATTGAATTTAAAATAAATGCTTTTATCTAGGAGAACTATAGGGGCCTTCATGAGAGAATAAATATTACAGTTTTAATAACTAATTAATAAATAAAAATAAATAGACAAAAAAGTTAAAAGACAGCCAGACCAATAAAAAATACTGGTTCCAAGCAATTAATTGAAGTCAAAACCTTTGCCCCTGTGGTGATTAGCCTACTCAAAGATGCCCTATAAACCAACATCACTAGTAGGATCCACTTCCTAGACTTGTAAGTTAACTATTGTAACCTTACCACTTCTCTTTGGTAGAACAACCCCCATAGGTAGATTGAAGAGCTAGAAATTTTACACCATGTAAAATTTCAAGCTATTTTTTAGTTCACAATAGATGACCATCTATCTAAGAAGGCAAAATGAAGACACTTGAGACTTCCAAGCAACCGTGAGAATGGTAACAATAAGATTATTCAACACTATACTCAAATCTAGCCAGAATGATTAAGGTCCTTGAATTCATATACATGGTCAATACTTTCTTACAAACTCACATCTTCCAAAGAGTTTATGGATTTTAACCTTGTCGTCTTAATAGATACCTCCTCCAACTTTTCACCTATTGATGCCAAAGCAACAAATTGGGAAGGAACAAACTAGGAGCCAAAGTTAGAGCTCTATCAAGGGAACAACCTCTGCGGACTTCCCTATAAATTCTTCCCTAAAAGGAGCCATTGATTTCACACGGCCATCTTCCAAAGCTAGATGGACCCAACACCCCTTCATAAGGCAAAGAGTTGTCGATTCTAAATAGTGAAATATAGCACAAAGATGCTTATTAGAAACCCTTCCACTTAAAGAGGGATCCTTGGGCTTTTAAGAGCGACATTGTCAAGCCATATCACCTAGAAAAGAACCCAACAAGAGCAAGCAACAAACATCCACCAAGAAGTTTAAAGCTAAGCCCTGCAAAATCACAAAAAACACAGAAAACCCAAAGAAAGGCTATGCCAAACCCAAACACCCCTTTCCATAAATTGAAACGCCTCCACATAGATTATGATCCACTATGTGCTAAAAGGATCACATCATGTGATTATAAAATAGCAAATCTTCTATAAAGCTTGCTACCACCTTCAAGCACCAATTGGAAAAAAAGGAGAAATGCCAAATGACTTGGGTAAGGTAGTGACACAAACAATTGTGAACATGTGGTAGAATAGAAAAGGCTACCCACAACAATCATAGGGGCTTAAAATTAGCATTTTGTTCGAACTTGACCAAGAATTAATGTGCTAATTGAAAGGGGTTGAGAAGGGATCTTATATATACTTGCATTGACAAGAAAGTTTGCCACCATGTTGAATTCACACTAGCAATGAGAACAAAAAAATTCATCAAACAATTTGCTAAAAGCCAATGCCTCTTCCAAGAATTAATGATTCTTCCAATGTGTGTGAGAGCCCTTGTGAAGATCCTAAATCACATTCATGGAGTCACCTTACACAACTAATCTTCTACATCCAAGAGAAGAAGCATCAATTCTATATACAACAATTCCCATTCGGCCTTGTTATTGATCCCAATACCAAGAAACAAAGAGCCACCATTAACAAAGTCACCCTTAGAATTTCCAATCACCACTCCAACTCCAACTAAATTAGGGTTACCTCGGGACTCCATCAAAATGAAAGGTTTCAACCAAATCAAATTTTCTAGCACTAACTGTTTATTGCTTCCCCATTTAATGAAACATTGAAACAACATATATTTTCTTGGGTAATTGCTATTTTAGAAAATAATTATCTTTCTCTTATGATGCCTCTCCTCTACCATTAAGTGCTCAATTTTCCACATAAAATGAATAAATAGACTACAAATATCTTTTCATTTTGCTTTTTGGATTTTGCTTGTTCAACTTATTTCAATAATCTACTTAGGTAATATAAATCATACATGGTTGTTTACTTAATGACATTTGATATTTCTTGATTTAGAATGATGAGCCTCTAAAACTGTAAATCAAGTAATTATACAATACTTCCTAATTATTTATGCCATAAAAATGTAAGTGAAGGTGGACAAACTAATACTTTTGTAATTGTAGAGGAGAAACATTTACACCTTGACTAAAATGTATTAGCCAAAGGAAATTTTCATTACAACTACACTAGGATCTGTTTTAGTTTTCCTATCTACTTGTTTTCAATAGACTAACATTACTAGACCCTTTTTGCGCTAAAAGGAATAAATGAAAACTACGTTAGCTGCTAGAACGATAAAGAAAAGATGATAAAGTACTGATAATGAGATACTGTAGACAAAATTTAGAAATTTTAGATACAGAACAGAAGAGGAGAGATACATAAGAACCTGATATCAGAAGATGGAGCCCTCTACTAGGGATGCCAGCACATCGTGAGGACGTCTGCATGTCGAGCTATAGTCTGAGCCATACAAAATACTCAAAACTCCAGTTTTGTTTCACTTTTGATCACTTGTACAACACAACAAGAAACAAAATGCCAAAATAGTAGTCTGGAAGTGACAAAAATGAACTTAAATCGAGAAGAAACAAATGATACCACTTCAAATAGGTAAAATGTTCAATATAATTAAAGGGATTCAGGGAAAGAGCTCACAAAAACCCACGTAGAGGAATGAAGCTTTCACTCAAATTCGTGACCTGCAAAAGGAAAAAGAAATTCTACTAAAATTTATAACAATCTAACACAAAGCACACAAGAAAGCAAAAGAAAATAATACAAAAGGGGCTTTATAGCATTGCACTGCTAGAAGGATGACAAGTATGGTTCTAGGGCTAGAACACTACAAGAGCTAGGAACCATACCAAACTCTTGTGGGTCACAAGGGTCAACAAACTATGATGTTAGGTGACTGACAAAGAGTGCCAAAAAGTAGCAAAATGAAGCACTACCGGCTAACATTGTGTCGTTAGGTGGTTCACATGTTAAACAATATCAAGAATTACATGGACTAGCATGGATAGGTAATTCTGATAAAGGTGGTCAGTATAAGCAAGTGTGTTTACTTAGGATGACAAGCTACTACGTTGCAAAGAGCGAACACTTCAAGGAGCGTACCATCAATGTGATGTGTGTGAGAGTGGAAAGCACAAAAATATGTCGCCACCTTAAAATAATTGCATAAAACAATAGTATGCAATTGATTTAAAGGTAGAATGAGGGGAAAAGATAATAGAGCTTTAGGAAACATATAGGTAGCTTTTAGAACATATCCCTCAAGAAAAAGATGTCCCTAAAGAGAGACAACAAAAGCGATGATGTAGGCATGATACATAGAAGCTTGCATAAGCATGGTATGATACTGAGAAATGCAAACACGTCACATAAAACCAAGCAACATCACCAAAATCACAAAGGGATCTACGTGCTTTGGGGTCAGTATGCGTTTATAGTAGGGGAATCATCAAGGGACAACTAAGAGAATTGCCATCATCCCCTAAGCACGTAGAACTACAAGCAAAAAGGAAGGATGCCATAGGAAAGAATTTTTTTTGGGGGTCAACATGGACGGAAGCTAAATCTTCCAATGCTTTGCATCGTCCCCAAAATATCGCAATAATCAAGGAAACATAGAAGAATTTATAAATAGATAGAAGAATATGACAACAATTTCATTCTTCCTATATCCACATGTCTACAAGGGTATTGTGGGTCCTCTAGGTAGAACTAACAAACATATAACACACATTTTCATAGGGGAAAACATAACAAGAAAGCATGCAAACACACATATACACATGGAACGAAGGTACAAGCCTCATAGGCTGGCCATCATCAGGTCATCCATGTCCCAATCTTGGCTATTATAAGGGGATGGAGGAAGAGATGACAAGGAGACCACATTAAGAGCAGTCTAAGGAGACTCCTTTGGAACCAAATGCAAAGGGTCAACAGTAGGAGCAAGATTCTCTTGAGAATCAACAGAGGAAATTGTCAAAGATTTTGTGAAAATTGTGGACAATGATGGAATATCTGTACGAACTCAAAGATTTGATCCATAGGGGAGGAGTCATTAGATTCACTGTCAGAATATTGCACCAAGCATGGCTCATTAGTGTTGTTAGCAGAGGTGTGAGCATTGAGAGACACAGGTGGAGGAACATCCTCCATAGTTGGAAGAAGTGATGAAGAAGGGATTAGAAGTGGAGGGGATGGTGGCATGCACTTTGCTTGCAAAAAAACAATGTAGGGTAGTGCTCAGGCTTGTGCTTGGGTGGCAGACAGGGTATGTTAATGTCTATGGTGATAGGGTAGAGGATATTGGGAAAGATCTGATGATGGGTGCATTTAAAATGAAATGACAATAGTGAGGGTGGTGCTATAAATCACACTAACATTAGGGAGGTCTAATGGTTTTAATAAGGGTGGAATGTCAAGAATGGAAGGAAGAATGAGGTCCTCAGTAGAAGGAACTAGGACTACTTGCACCCTTTTGAGATGATGTTTGTTTACATTCGACTGAGAAGAGGGGGTCGATGATGGGAGAAACTCAGGATGGGAAGGAAGAGGCCGAGGCTTTGGAGGGGCAAGATTAGGAAATGACTGCATGGAAGGTGGATGCTTGAGTGGAGACTGCACATCAACAACATGCTCTCAAGCTGTAACATGTCAATGACACTTAAGATCTCTCGCAAGCTAATTTTGATGAGTGCGAGCTATGGCTTCTGTTGAAGGAGTTAGAGGGTCTTCCAACATGGGTTCCTTTCCATCCTCTGCCTCAGGGATAGGAGGAATAGAAGGAATCACTGAAGGTTGGGAAACCACAAGGGGAGGGGGATGATCTTGCAACACAAGTTGCTTTTCCTTGTGCCACCAAAGAGGTAGGAAGAACAAAAGTAGCCGCAGGAGGCTAGGGAACCACAAGAGGAGGGGGAGGATCATGTAACATGAGTTGATTTCATCGCACCGCCGAAGAGGCGAGAGGAACAAGAGAACCATCGAAGGTTGAGGAACCATAGGAACACGAGGCGGATGAGGCGGTACAAGTTGTTGACCTCAGGGCCTCAAGTATGAGGTTGGAGGTGGCACTTCTAAGTACAAGCCAGCCGCATGGGGACATGGAGGTGCACTCTGTATGGGCTGCTTTACTTTAACTATTGGCAGGGCTATTGATACTATATTTACCAATGATGATTTTTATTGCCATTGAGATGTTCAACTATGTATTTTAGATGCATATGTTGTGATTTTATATGTTTGAAAGTCTTTAGAATTGTTTTAGCTTCATTATTTTCACTTTACATGTGATAATGATTATTTTATCTAGTTCAACATTATGGATTATTGATTACGCATATTTGTTATCTAGATGATAGTTGTAGATGATTTTTAGTCAGATGTAATTATTTGAAATTGTCTTGTGGATTATATCATATTGGTTGTTTATATGTTATGTTTTGGCTATCCTTGTATTGTGTAGCTATGGCTGATGTTTTAACTGAATATGCAGGCATAGGTTTGCCCAAATGATGATTAATCTAGAGATGACTGACTTGAATAAATGTGTTATAATTGAATTCCCCATCTCACTCAACTTGAGTTGTGAGATGAGCCTTGTGTAGCCCTATTATTCCTTGATCTGAATCCGTGTTGATTCTAGATTTCTATTTTGTGAAACCCATAAAACATGTATGAGTGTTTTACATAGGGTTATCATCTCTTTTTGTGTTTACATTTATTTAGTAGTTGTAATTCTTGTAAAGTGTTTCCAAAATGACAAATAGGCTAGAGTCACAAAGAGTTTTATAGATTTTAATTGATGGATGCCTTAGTGTATAAGGTGCTATTCAAATAGATTTAATTGCATTATTAAAATGAGATTAAAAAGATTAAGTAGAATTGTTGGAAATGTTATGAATTAGCCATTTGAGAAGAAAATGCCTTTTATGCAAAATATCTACTTTAAAAATTAACTAGTTTGAATGTGAAAAGGGCAAAAAGTTATTTGGGGATTTAGGATTTTGACAAAAGGTAAAGGAAAGGCAATTTTAAAGCACTTGTTCTTTTTCTTTATTGATTCTCTCCTCTCCTCTATTGTGTGAGCTCTTGTTTTGTAAAATAATTGCTTGGAAACTTTTCTTGTGGTTTGGAGCTTGGATTGGAACCTTAAAGAGACTTGCCAAAGATTATTGTTCATTGCATTCAAAAAGACAAACCGCCATTCTTGCAGTTTCCTTTGTTGAAGATATTTCTCTTTTTATGAATATGCTTTTGTTTAAATGAGATTCTTCTTTTTCCATGCTCCACATTAGGTGGATTTCATATAAATTCCTTGTGTAGGGATAGATTTGAAATATAATTTGTAAATTAGTTTGTTGTGCAATTTAGAATTGTAGGTTTTTATATTTTTGGAAAATACAATTTTATGATAGAACTATGGCATTTTTTTCCTGAAATTGATATGTGATTTGAAAAGATTAACCTCCTCATTGTTGTGCTCTAAATGGTATCTTTTTATTTTAGAAATTTTGTGTATTGAAAATTGAAGAAAATTCAAGGTTCAACAATGGTGGAAACTAAAATTTGTATGGTACTTGATATTTCTTGAAAATGTAAAAATTGAAATTTAGAAAATATTTGTTTATTGTATTTTGGGGATAAATTATTCTCCCATGGAAATGAGCTAGGATAAAATTGAATGGGGTTTAAACATGAATAAACATAATGAAGGTTTAATCCACATTTGGTACTGAACATCCTATTGAGGTTTCATGGAATTATAGTGTAGGACATTATCACAATCCTATCATGATTGCTAAATATTGTTGGGGATATCCTATTGTACAGATGGGAGCACACTCCTCAACATCTACACAATCATAGTACCATAATGTTGACACCCCACCATCCTAAGTCTAGTAGTTTCTCATCATCCAGTACACAGGTATCTATCTACCTATACCTCAAACACACAAGACAACTCAATGATACTCACGCGTAGTTGTGACATAGGGAATGAGATCCAACTAAAGATCATACACTTACACTTAGTACATATAACCACTCATAACCCTAAAACCAGAAACAAGATCAAGAAACTGTATTGGTAAAAATTAGATAACATTATTAATTTACATATTTTTAATTTAAAATACTTATTTCCACTAAGGAAAGCATACACTATTTTATGATAGAATTAGATACAGTTCTAAAAATTAGACACTGGGACAATCAAAACTACCAATAAAAACTTAAAAAAACTCCTTAGAGGTAACTACCATTTAGCCTTGGCACTAGTGTAGACACTAGTGTGAAATAAGGTCACTCTTGTAGACTCTAGCGCCATACCAGGGTGCTTCTACAAACACTAGAGTTAGTATAGGGCATGAAAGTAGACCTTAGTTCCAGGACATGGAATTTGTGTAAATACTAAGGCTAGACTTGGGTGCTAGAGACTTGTTGACATGATTCTTAAGCTTTTATTGCTTGGATTGAACACACAAAGTTCCTACAAGCCTCAGTATAACCCAAAATTCAAATACAAAAAGTACACAAATGAGAATAAGTAATACAAGTTTTCTATGCATGTAGAATACAAATGACATTGAATTTTAAAAAGTAGAGGCATCCAAATTTTGTGTTTTACTAAGGAAAATTTAATCCATGATCAAACAATCACTTTCCTAAATCCTTAATGTTCAATTATTCAAACATGATTATAGATAATGTTTCCCCCCAAATCCCTCATTCATTGAAATTTATTAATCAATCATACAAAACTATGCAAAAATAGTAATTCAAAATTTCATGATTTTAGTGAAATCATTAAGATTCATGTTCAAATCTCATTTAGGTCAAAGTCTTTTTCCTAGGGTTTCCAAATCAAAATCTAAGGTTTGCATAAACATCTTTCCCTACATAATCAAATCCAGTGTTTTGACTATAGTCTCATTTTTAATTTCAATTGATACAAATCATATTTCTATATATTATACAAACATCATATTCAAAATTCATATACATTCTAATTAGATCCTCTATGTTAAATTCACTAGTTTCTCTCTCTAGACTATACTAATTTCCTAGTTTCAATTAATATAATTTTAAATACAAAACTAAATATGTTTTAAATACAAATTACAAACATGCTCTTATGAGAATTAAATGATCAAAATTCTAATATTTAAAGATTAATTAAATTCCTTGTTGATTTTGATGTTAAAATCCTTTACACTTTCTAGAAAAACTCTTTATAATTCATAGACAATCTCCGTCAATTCTCCTTCAATTCTCTCCAAATCTTAATTGATAAAAACCTATGTAATGTTCTCTAGAGTTCTCCAAGCTTTTACAAATATTCCTTTAGGAAGCTCACACACTTTTTTTATTCTCTACGCAATCCTAATTATGGAAAATCTACTTAGATTCTTTACATCACCAAGAATATCTAGTTAAATATAATAATTCAATTCTCAAGTAATCTCCAAATAAAAGAAATAAGATATTTCATTAATATCTATTTCTATTTCCTCATTCAAGGGATGGGTGTAAGAAAGAACAAGAAGGATAAAATAAAGCCTAACATTGGAGTATCTTATGAGAAGACTTGAGCTCCACCCCTAGAAGGTATGATGAAGTTGAACTGCAATGGAGCAACAAAAGGAAATTTGGGTTTAGTAGGTGGGGACTTTGTGATTAGAGACTTCAAAGGTTCATTGATATAGGAGGGTCTCTTTTTTTAGGTACACATACGAACAATGAAGCTAAATGGGAGGCTTTAATCATAGGATTGGGAGTGGTAATTATGCTTAATCTTTCAAAGTTGATAGTGGAAAGGGAATCAATGATAGTCATAAATGAAATTGATAAGGGGAGGATCCCTAGTTAGAAATTTTAAAGACATGTAGATGTGGTGAAAAATAAAATAAACTTTTAGTCAAATTAGTTTCAATAAGTGTAAATATAAGCACAATATGGTTGCAAATTGTCTAGCAAATGAAGGTGTAAAGAAAGACCTTACTGTGCTATATAGTCATGATTCATCGACATGAGATTCCCTAAGATCATGGATTACTTTTAAGATTTCCTAATTGATAAGAGGAGTTCATATTAGTGGTAATATGGCTACAGGTTAAGTATGCCAATGTTTAAATAAATATGGGAATGCATTTTAAAATATAGTGTGACAAAGTGGGGAGTTAGCGTAATGTCATTGGGACGAAAGGTGACAACATAATTATCTAGGAGGATGGATCTTGATTGGTTTTGATATGGTGTATTAATAAATCATAGGGGTTGTTGGTGGGTAAAAATACTTTAATTCTATATGGGAATTGACATTTTGGCAAGGTGATGGTGGTGAGTGAGTATTGGTTTCTTTGTTACTTGCGTAAAGTGTTTGGATAGTGTTAGGATTAGCATGGTGGAGCAACGTCTAGAGGAGAGAGATGCTATTAAGGTATAGGAAGGTAGAGTGATGAATAGGAACCTCCAATGCATATTTGCCTATCATGAGTTGGTTGCACTATGGTTTATTAGGAGTGTTTTGAGAGACCAAGCTTTGAATGCAAGAAGATAATACAAGGTAGTGATATGGGGGATTTCATTACCAACTTGGCCTTTTTCCTACCTGATGCTGGCACTCGTTTACGACTATTGATTCTTTTCATGCTAGACTAGTTTAAAAGCACTTGATTGGTGAATGTGGAGGTAGCATTAGGGTAGGAACTTGTGAAATATTTGGCTTGAGGGTCTAATAGAGATGGAACAACATCCACACCAAGACAAGTTATGGATTATGATAAGGATATATTAAATTATGGAGGGAAATGTTTATATTGAGGAACTTCAACAAGGGTGTTAGTAAAGTTTTTGTTGGTCTCACGTTCATCGCCTCTAAGGTAGGTTGGAAGTTATAAGTGACTTCACCATTCCTATTCTTTGTAGGCTGTCAATGTACAAAGCTTGATGTCAGTGAGAGGTTTGCTATGGCATAAGGTTTCCTTTTCTTGTAGATAATAAATGCGATTGTTAGGTTTATGTAGAAGAGATTTGGGTGGAAGAGATAGTTGAGAATATCCCAGCGTCGCAAATTTTATGAGAGCATTGGGGGTGGTGTAGTGTTATCTTCAATTTAGTGCTCTAGTTGCTTATGGTTAGTACAATGTAGTATATCTGGTTTTTATTTATTATTGTTTAGATGGGAGCTTTGTTGGTTTGCTATCTCAATTTTGTGTAGTCTTGATAATATTTTGTGGTTTGTGGTGAGGGTTATTTAGTTTTAAGGGTTTATTTATCATCTATTTATATGTTATCTTTGTTTATTCTAGTTTTATCAAGGGTAGGGACCTCCATAGATCCCCTACTATAAAATATTTTAAAAATATCTAATTCTATTTCCAATAATTATCCTCAATCTATTTTTTGATAAAGTTAAAAGAATTATTATTAAAAAGGGGGAGCACATTCCAAGATTACAAGAGACGTGTCAAAAGATAAACATGTGGAGAAGAAGGAAAGTACCTTATAAAATAACTATCTAAGACAAAAGGAGTGCATGCATGAATAATGTACATATAAAGCATGTTTAAGACAAATATAACTTTATTAAAAAGTTAACTTTTTTACCTTACATCTAGTTATTTCTAAAGGCATGCTTTCTCTTCAAGAAGCATGCAATGTGACCATATGAATGCATGCAAAAAAGTATGCATGCATGAAAACATAATGTATACATACAAAATGCAACACATGCATGCATGAGAAACATCATAATTATAATTGTATGCATACAAAAGAAAAAAATGTGGATCCTTACGCTTATCTTGTGAACTCCAATATCCCATATAAGGAGTATAAAAATATCAACAAGAAAGAGGCTATTACCCTAGCTAAAATTAGCCAATTGATCCACTCTAAAAGAAGTTACTTGATTTTTATCCTCTGAGATAATACCCCCAAAAGAAGAGAAGTTGTCATCTTCAAGAACAAACTTTTCAATCAACACAAAGTCATGAAACCAATCATGTAGATTCAGATTAGCAAGCCAATCATTAGCTTTATTGCCTTCTGACTTGTCACATGCTTCAATCAAATACCATCAAATTGATCTATTACTATTGTAGCTTCTTTGATATAGCTAAAAATTCTCAAATGAGTGATTTTACTATTATTCAAACTATTGATAATAAGGTCAGAATCTCCTTCAATGTTAAGATTTCAAACTCCTAATTGAATTCCTAATTTGAGCCCCATGATTAGAATTTTAGCTTCAATTATATTATTCAAAGTAATGCTAGTAAAGTGAGCACTCAAAAACATGACCTTACCATCATAACTTCTAATAACTGCACCAACTCCATATAAACCTAGGTTACTTTTTGATGCATCATCAAAATTCATTTTGTCCCACCCACTCTCTGGAGGGCACCGATGTTCAATGGAAGTTTTTTTCTAAACATTAGGAAGAGAATGATAAAAAAAGATTTCTAATCTCAACCTAATTCCTCAAAACACATATCATGCCTCTTTGGATTTAGAAATATTAAGAGAAATAATACATTGAATGCATGCCTCCACTATTTCCGTCCAATTTTTTTGTCTAGAGTCTTCTCTTTGACATCTAAATCCTATTATTCCTTTCAAGGCACACTTTCAAAAGAATGAATCTTGGAGCCATGTTTTTACAATTCCTATAGGAAATTAAGAGTTATAGGATATTTTCAAGCGTTCAAACTATCCTTAGGGATTTTGGAACACCCATTTGAGATTAAAACTATTTAAAAACCAATTCCAGATACTCCTCACAAAATCCTAGTGCAAATTTAAGTGAGAAATCTTACTTATGAGAAAGGAATAAAGACACCAGCTAGGACCATAAAACCCCCCTTTTTGTAGATTATCCCATGTGAGGATTTGAGAATGAGAAGAAAGCTAAATAAAAAAGTTTACTTTTGGCCAAGTCTTTGAGTGCCAAATCTTATCCCAAACAAATGAAGAGGGATTTAAATAGTTGGAAGAAGATTACCATACCCTTTCTTGATATAATAGACCCCTATCCCATCTTGATTCCACCAAAAAAATTCATCATCCATACTCCAAATGAGTATGAATCTTTTAAGGAGGTATAAAAGGTAAATCCTAGAGCCTTATGAAATATCAAGGAACATAGGAATATGTTTCCACTTTATTGTATACCCCCTTTCCTCATTATCCTCTTCCCAATAGTCACTGACCATTGTGCCCCAATAATTCTTAAGGATATTCATCAAAGAGTGAAGTTCCTAAAACTCTTTGAGAGGTTTGTTAGAAATCCATTTATCATGCCAAAAGAAAGTACTTCTACCATTTTGAATAATTTTAAAACCAATTTGGCAAATGAAATGCTTGAACTCCTTCATACCTTCCTAAATAATCGATCCATAGGGGAGATCAGCTCTATGAAGAAGGCATAAATATTATCTCCTAACAAATATTTGTCCGTGAGAATCCTGATCTAGGAGGGTTCTTTGCTGGATATGAATCTACAAACAAACTTCATTAGGAGATCTTGGTTGAAGAGAAAAGTATCCTTAAGGTTGAGACCACCCTTATTAATAGCTTTACAAATATCACTCCAAGAAACTAGGGGGTATGTAAATTGATCTCTATTTCCCTCTAGAGGAATTTATACATGACATGAGTAACCTTAGAAATGATGCTTTTGGGAGCTATCATAATAGAGAATCTATATATAGGAATATCTTGGAATACTACTTTTAGAAGAATGACCCTCCTTGTAGAAGTTAACAATCTCCTATTTCACCCATCCAAAATTTGATTCAATCTTTCCAAAACAGGAGTCTAAAGTTACTTCTTGTTTATCTCTAGAAACATAGGGAAACCTAGGTAGATATTCGAAAGACTTTCTTTCCTAAAAGATAGTCAACTAAAGAGAAAATATTGTTCCCTATTGTTGATATTAAATAAAAATATATTAGATTTATCTCTATTAACCTTTTAGCCTAAAGCATGTTCATGATTACTAAGAAAGTCCTTGATAGTTCTACATTCACTGATAGGAGTGACAAAAAGCATAGTGTCATTAACAAACTATTGATAAGTAAGTACTTTATCTAAGGATGAAGCTATTGGGTCTTGAAACCACAACTCACATTCCTATAGGGATCAACTCACTTCAATGCCAATGAATTATCTTCTTGAAGGTGAATCAATCAAATCATCAACAAAATGTAAGTGGTTAAAGGCCAATCGACGAGAGTGGATAATCTCTCCTTCACTTTGGGCTCATCTAGACCTAGGAGGGTGTTCCTAGAGGTATCCTTAATAGGGTTTTGAACCAATTAAGATGAAGCATGAATAAGACAACAACAAATATACCCAATGTACTCTTGACCCCTATATTTTTCACTAGGTCAAGACTAACTAGTTGCATAGAAGACCTCTTATTAGGCTGAAACTACATCTTGCATATGCACCCATAGATTACAACATTATATCTCTCATAAAATGAATCCACTTAAAATTTCATACACAATATCAAGATGCCAACATGCAATAACATGATTCTCTAATGATTTAAACACTTGAAGGTCACTTATGATTATTCCCTGGTTTGGAATAATGAACAACATGTGAAACCCTAAACTGCTTCTATAAATAATAGGGACATTGGATTTAATTAAAATGAGAATGTTTGATCCCTCACCAATCTAGACTAGTGCCTACTCCACTAGACAATAGAGACATAATATAGGGAGGAAGGAGATACATCTAGCAACCATTAGTAGAACATGCAATAAACATGCTTAATAATCCATAACCGAACCACAATAACCCATATGCAATAAAGGAAAGACCAATACAAAATCTTTGTATTGCATTATATGTTGTCACACAGACATCAAACCCTTATTGCAATCACCCCAGTAAAAGTGACAAGAGAAAATACGTAGTTGTGACTATACATTCCCATGAATCATTACAAACTGCCATGGAGACATACCATTACATGCAAATGTGCATTGAAGATCCTTCCTATAGATTACAAAATGGAATCCATCCCCTTACAGATTAGATGATATTTTATTGATGCGTTAGAACCACCGCAAGGCACTTGTAGACCAGAAATGCATTCTCATGCAAATAAAAAATACATTCCATGCAATAAACATACTTAATAATCCATAACCAAACCACAATAACCCATATGCAATAAAGGAGAGACCAATACAAAAGCTTTGTATTGCATTATATGTTGTCACACATACATCAAACCCTTATTGCAATCACACTAGCAAAAGTGGCAAGACAAAATACGTAGTTGCGACTATACATTCCCATGAATCATTACAAACTGCCATGGAGACATACCATTACATGTAGATGTGCATTGAAGATCCTTCCTATAGATTACAAAATGGATTCCATCCCCTTACAGATCAGATGATATTTTATTGATGCGTTAGAACCATCGCAAGGCACTTGTAGACTAGAAAATTAGCTCAGTGACCAACGTTTTGAATGGAAAGCAACCTTGCCTTTATAGCATTTGAAAAATCATACCCTAATCTACTCACAGGAATCCATTACGCAATGGGAGATTCAAACACAACCACTGCATTGAATGGAAATAGGAAGAAATCCCAAAAATCTACCTCACAATGTGTGCTAGGTGAAATGGAAGAAGCAAGGATGAGTTTCCTACCCAAAATGAGTAGTTGTAGAGGTCAAATCAACCATTAATAACAATCCACAAAGTTGTTGGCGAGATTTGGAGCATTTTGGAACATTTGAGGGATTTTTTGGATTTCAAACTTCCAAGGGATTAAGGAACTTGAGGACATGGGAACCAGGTGCAAAGGTATGAAGATGCCCCAAAATTCTGATCACTTGCTTGATTTTGAGTATTATGGACATTTTTGGGTTGGCGGGGTTCAGAGGGACATAGGGACATGGGACATGGTTTCTAGGTACAAAGATCCTCTAAAATCTTGGGCTTTCAAAAGGATTTTTTAGTTTAGCCTCATGTGAGGAAATGGGAGCTAGGAGAACTTGAGAACTGAGACTTTGAGGTTTTGAAGTTTCAGGGAACTAGGGAACATGAAGAACTGGGAACCATGTCAAAGGTTCTGAGGAAATGGGGAACACAGGAAATTCTAGGTTATGGGGGAATGGGGAACATAGGAACTCCAGGGAACCATGGGAATGGGGAATATAAGAACTTTAGAGTTTCAGGGGAACGAGGAACATAGGAATTTCAGGGTTTTGGGGGAGGGGGAACATAGGAACTTTAGGGAACTGGGGTTTCAAGGCTATGGGGAACATTGGTACTTTGGGGAACCAGAAGAATGGGGAACATAGAAACTTTAGGGTTTTGGGGGAATGGGGAACGTAGGAACTTTAGGGTTCTAGGAGAACAGGGAACATATGAACTTCAGCGAACTTGAGGAACAGGGAACCTAAGGACTTTGGGATTTCAGGGTTCCAAGGTTCCAAGAGACTAGGGAACCTGAGGAATTTGGGATTTTGGGTTCTGGGGTTTTGAGGGACTAGGGAAACAGGGACCTTGAGGATCCAAGGACATGTTCCAATGTCCTTGAAACCTTTGAAAACTTGAAAACATAGACAAGGCAAAGGAAAAACCCTCTGAACTTAGAATATGTTTAGATTTTTCAATTCTTAACACATTAAAGGATCAAGAGGGAAATGACAAGGCAATACTTAGGAAAAATTCATAAAATAAGCAAAGACTTAGGTAGATTTGGAATTTTTCAAATTGAGTACTAACATTGGCTCTGGTTGGGGGCATGTGTCTCTTGTAGGCACAATGAGAATCAAGCTATCTCTGGGAAGCAAATCAAAAAGACAAAACACAATGAGGATAGATAGGGAGAAACAAACACAAGAAAAAACTTATGTAGACAAGACAAAACACTTACAAGCAATGACATGAAGACACAAAGACACAAAGAAGTATGGCTACAATTTTTTTTACCACACTTGCAAGTCATAACTTGCAAAGAGGATCCATGGAGTAGGTTCATGGATAAACTACTACACATTTCTTGCCTCTATCAAAGACAAGCTGAATGAAGGAGCTGATCTCCCTCAAATTGAAACTGCACTGACCACCCAACTACAACAAATGATGACTATTGCATGCATGCACCATTATGTAACCACTACCTAGGAATGAAGACTAGCTCCACCATTGACATCACTATTGCAAGTAACCACAAATAATAGGTGCATGACCTACTATATGCCAAATCATGCATATTCTTAGTAGCATGGGTGAAACATTAAAAACTAGGTCAACACCAATACACATGGATGAAAGAAAACATTCATCATCAAATGCAACATTGTTATACTTGTTGGCCTCTTCATGTGAATTAAGGGAAAATGAGAGCACCTCCAATTTACATGGAAAATATAAATATACCCAACCACAATCCTAATCTATACAAAGAAGGGCTTCTTCCAACAAGTCAAACTAAAAGGCCTCAAGCTCAAGTACACCTTCAAATTGAGTTGCAACATGCTGATCTTCAACTTGGCACATGTGTAGCTGCTCAAAATGATTTTCATTTGTATGCTAGACCCACACAAAGGATTCTATTTTAGGCACAACACTATGATCCACAAAATTTGAAACATGAGCTTCAACAAGGAAAGCCTATGGTGCTCTAAAAAACTCTTGAATGATAGATGACCAACATACATCACTTTCACAAGTGCTAATACAATATTTAATATCTGAATCATAGGCATGATTTGAATTGCATTTAAAACCATTAACACAACTATTAACATCATGAGACACTTCAGGTGAAGAACCAAGTTTTACAGATTATCTCTCTATTTCTTATTCATTAAGGCAACTTGTGTCATACTTGCTGTTGAAATCAAATTGATGACATATTTCTTCTTCCTCATTCATTGTAACAACAATTCTTTTTGACCCACTTAAATCACACTTAGCATGGGGAAGACAACAAACTTTGCACCAAATAAATAGGTACTCATATGCATCCACATGATCAACACCTTTACAATCATCAAGGGAAAATTTTCAAACTATAAATCTATGTTTGCACTAACATTTGTCTCAGATCAGTTATCACTAAGTGCAGGCACATCCATCTCATCCTTATGCAAACAAACATGAGCAACTTCATAATCATCCAATGGAATAAAGGAAGACAATACATCAAACACGAATTTAATTTCTTGCTCATATTTGATATCATATACCTATACACACTTAACATAATCAACTTCACAAGTTGATCCACTTGACTACTCACTTGTGCACACATCTTCCTCTTTGTCCATCTTTCTGCTATAAACTATAGGGTCACATACCTCAATCTCAAATTGAAGGTCATTTTGCATTTAATCATTATCATCTTCAACTGATGACCTATCCAACTAAAGGTAGGTGCACACACTATCTAGTTGTAGGAGACTTAAAAAAATGATAAATGTATAATGAACAAGTAAATATGCATATAATTAGTGCAAGTAAATAAATTAACTATAAATACATGAGTCTTAACTATAAGTCAGGTGATAAAATTACAATAAATCAAGTTGGAAAATTATAATAGAAATTCCTTATATTCAAGTGATGCCTAGCATAAGAAAATCTAATATGTTGTCACACATTGAATGCACAAGTAGTGGCCGATGATGGCATGGTTCGGTGGTTAAGTCGCTCAGGATGTAGTGGCGGCCACCAGAGTTCAAACCCCCGCTGGGCCAACGAGCTCGCAAGGCTTTACGCCTTCGCTGGGCCAATGAGCTCGCGGGTTTGAAGTGTTCTTCCTAGGGGATGAGGTCCCCCAGTTGTGGCCTCACCGGTTCATTGCTCCGGGCAAAAGCATTTGCGTGGAGCCAGAGGGCGTGTCGCACCAGCGTCGCCAGTCACGTTAAAAAGTTTACCAGGCGCATTATCTTTAAAAAAAAAAAATACACAAGTAGTGACAATCATGCCAACTACTTGTAGGAGACCCAAAATAAAAATGATAAAAAAATATAATGAATTTAGGAGCACAAAGTCAAAAAATAAATATTTATCTACCAAAAAATATTGAAGTATTCTATTATAGCATGTTTGATAGTTAAGGGAATGGATTAAGGGGACATTCAACCAGTTACTAATTGGCTAAGGGCATGGTAGTCATTATCAATTCACTATAAATTTACTCAATCTTAAATAAGTTATTAAACCAAATCCTAAAGTTACTAAAGTAAATTAAACTTACCTAATTTTAGGAACGTAGTTAGGAGATGGATTAAGGGAACATGCAATCAATTATTAATATGTTAAGAGTGTGCTTGTAAATCAATTAACTATAAATCTACTTAATCCTAAACTCACATCCTAGACCAAATTCCAAAGTTATTAAACTAAATTGTACTTACCTAATTTATGGAACATAGCTAGGGGATGGATTAAGGGGAGTTAAGAGGATGGATTAAGGGGACATGCAATCACTTACTAATTTTCTTAGGGCATGATAGTAAATCAATTAACTATCAAGTAAATAAATACAACTATACATTAGTCAAAAAATAAAGATTAAAAGTTTAGAAATTTTTACATACTTGCAAACTTTTTTTAAAATTTACTCCATTGTACCATCTACATCCTCTCTTTTTTGTAAGACACATATAATTGCCTTATGCTCTTCCATATAAAGTTTCCATAACTCTTTTGTAACAATTTCCCCTTGATATCTCACTAATTGTATATTTATTGCCACAACTAAATGACAGTAGTGTACAATTTTTTTATGTGTTTCATAATCTTCAAATGTAGGTAAATCATTCTTTCTTATTAGATATTTCCTTAGCCAAGTGCCAACAAAAACCACATAACTTGTTGGATACTCGAAGTTATCATCATCTACTCTAGGTTATAACAACTTATATTTTGTCTCAACACATTGAGCCAACCAATACTCTATTTCCTCTTCATCGCCCTTAGGTGCAACAACAACATAACACATGTCCTGCAAAAAACTTTCAAATTCAATAGAGTAGGATATGATATATAATTCACAAAAATACATGTATGTATATACTTATAGATTACAAAACAATGTAATGGAACTAGTTATTGAATTAATGTACCTTCTTATACAAGGTCTGAAACATGATCATACTCATTTAATGCAAATAATTGATTATCCTCTTCAAATGTTGTCTCATGTTGATCATGTGTTTGTATAGGTGTTAGAGATCTATGTTTTCATTCTTCAACCCATTCTATATTTTCACATGCTTCCCACTCACCTCCAATACAAAACTAACAAAAATAGACAAGCTCCCTAGTCCATATAGTCCATGTGCTTGCATTTGAACTCTAAAATGAATGTCATTTTGTCGATCCACTAATTGTCTCATAATCACATTGGGGAAGAAAGTTATATTCTTCAACTAACCAAAAGAACCATCAAACTTTGAAGTTTTCATTTGATCCTGTCGACAATTTTACATTACACCAAATCACAATTGTATGTGTATCTTTAAACTTTGTTGCATCCAAAAATTTTAGTTGCTCCCCAGCAAGAGATCTTTTCACACATGCTCTAAATTCATCATGCTCTCCTTTACCATGCCTAACTTCAAAGAAACTCCACATATGTTGGATATTGTTTTCTTTATGGGCTCTACATAGCCAATAAAATATCAGCATTTTTGAATTGTCATATACAATTGTTTGACCATATGAGATGTTGTGCCATTTTGATTTCTCTTTCTTTTAAATCATCATAAAATACTTTGAAACAATATTGCACAAACTCTGATGAATACAACCGGTTATCACTCAAATAGAAATGGTACTCCCTAATTTTTTTTTGTCATCTTCTATATTGTCATCTACATGTTTGTATACAATATGAACAATGAAGGCCACATGTATTGAATTATAATATTGAGATTGAATCTCCTCTTGTGGAGCAAGAGTATAATTTTCTACAAAGTCAACCACTAAAAGTATAGTTATAATTGGAAATGTATTTTTACATATGCAAAATTGTTCATCAAGCCATGAGTATATTGAGAGTGCTTCACATATTTGTACACAATCTTATTCTTAAATTCTATGATGAATGCATCCACACTATTTTATTCTGTGACTAACAATGCTTTCTAATTTTTCATCCTTTAATGAATATTGAACATTCTTGAACCTCTTCACATCCACTAATTGTTGTCCAAAATCATGTGAACTACTTTCATGCATGCATTCTCCTAATAATGAAAGGTTACCACATCCATTGCATTGTCTAGAAATACACACTTGTGAATAAAATAATTGTCCATCATGTGTTTCAAAAAATAAATTTGTTATAAACTTCTTAATTGTTCTAGATGGCATATTAATACCACATTCTTGCATAATTTAGTTAGTATGCAAAGTACAATGCATATATCAAAAAACATCATAATAATAATAGAATTGCACATGATTTTTCCAATAACAAGAAATTCATTGTTTATTAATTTTGACATACTAAGGTTTGCATTTCTTAAATAATCTTTGACTTATGCTAAAATTTTCTATGATTAAATCATCTAGAAATTTTTTATATAATTTGTTTCAGTCACGTCTAATAGATATTTTGGATGAGGATCACAATTTTTGACCCCACTCTTAATTTCAAAACATCTCTACAATTGGATGATACCCTTGTATTATCATGCCAATATTTTTCAATTAAAGACCTGATTTCATTATTTAATTTCATGTTAGACCTTGGGAGTCTTCTACTAAAATTCCAACATTGGTTAATGGGATAATTTTCAATACTTACTCTTCTCTTTATTACTCTTCTCAAAGTTTTAGCATTTACATTTAAAAATCTACTTGTCTTACTTATCATTCTTTTGCTCAAAACTATTTTATTCACTAAAATAGTTGTTATTGCTCATTATGCTACATTCCTATCTTTAGATTGACTCTTTTTTAATAGAATAAATAGAATTAACAACACTTGACATAACTTATTTCATTTATTCATCGTTTTTCTTGGATTTTACAAATATGCCAAATTCTTTCATTACTCTTCGTATTTTTGACATTCTAATTAATTGTATTACGAGTTGACATTGAAATCCTAGACATTTTTTATAAAAAATAGTTTATACAATTTGTTTGCATGTGTTCAAATTTTTCTCTTAGATATCTTACCATGAAGATTATCCAATACATTTCTTTCAATTTTAAAAAAATATTTTCATTTGAAATACAAGGGTTTTCATTTTTATTTTTTTGTGTTGTTTCTAATAGTATAATTTATATCAACATCGCCATACCTATCTTCCTTTAAACAACTACTATCATTATCATTAAGTGTAATTGAAAATTTACATGCATTTGTTTCTATAATCACCTTTTCCATATTCTTGAACTCTTCCACATTCACCATTTCCACATTTACATATTCTACATTCACCTCATCCATGTTGGTCTCTCAATGTTCTCTTCAATAGCCACTGAATTGGATGCTTCAACATTCTCAATTTCTTGAATCCTCTCTCTTATCTCTTTGTCATTTTTCCTCTTTCCCTCGATGTGCTTAAATTTATTCATGTGTCCTGAGCTTCCTTTTTTTTGTTGATGTTTATTTGATACCATAATTACTAAAATATCTTGATAAAATTAATAAATCATCATTAATTTACTTTGAGATGGATCCCTCCATGAGCTTTCTGAATTATAAGTAGATGTAGATCCTTTGTTCAATATATCACATGTGCTTGATTCCTTTGCTTGATTCCTCTAAACAATAGTTCCTGCACTTGATTCCACTTGAAAATGCTCCTTATGATTGAATCCCTTTAAAAGTTGAATATGATATGGCTTGCTAAGAGATTGTAAGAGAAACCTGTATAAAAACAATTGCAAAAATAGTCATTGTTGGGTTGTCCTTATAAAATAAAAAGTTGCAAAGATATTTTTGATAAAAGGGGTAAAACAGGTTTTGAAGGGACCCCAAAACCCTTACATCAAAATGTTGCCCCAAGGAATAAACATAATAGGTCGGTAACCAACAAACAAAAGACAAAAACTGAAAACAAAAGCAACCCTACAGATTAAATAGTTCACACTGACTGCCAAAAGAAAAAAGCAACAAACAAACAACAAACCAATAGAAAACCACTAGCAAGGTCACAACTTCTTAAGGATCTTGATCACTTCCATCTCATGTTTGTAGAACTCCTCATGCAACTTGATGAAACCCAGGAGCCCCTCTTTATTGGCTTCAAAAGACTTCTTCTTGCTACCCCAAGTTTAGGAACTTGGACCTCCCTGCTCAATGATCTTACCCTGTTTGCCAATGCCACCACTCATCTGCACTTTACACCCATCATCCTTCTGACCATCCTTTCCAATAATTTGTTCCTCTCTAAGCTCCTTCAATTTATCAGTTAGAATCTTGATCCCCTCGGCATTGTTATGAATGGTACATTTAATAATTTCAATCACCCTCTCCAAGTTTTATTTAATATCATTCAACTCCTTCTCCACCTTGGGAAGGTGGGTATCAAAGTCTTGGCTACATTTCTCCAACTCCTTCTCCAACTGCCCCACCCTAGGAATGGCTTCCCAAGTGAGCCAGATTTTCAAGTCAAGCCGATATTCTAATTCCACCCTGTTCCCTATCTTCTCTTACGGTGCACTCAATATAATGTTAATTCTATTTATTTCAATAAAAAACCATTTGGTCATGCAGTGCTGTCTATCCACAACATCTTTAACCATATCATGGACCTATAAAAGCTCCTCCCTATTGGTAGTAGAAGAAAGTGTTGTCGATTAGGATTGCACCCTTATGCAAAGTTGTGAAACTTTGCAATCCTTTGAAACATGGGATCAAGCTCAGGCTGTGGGTGACCTATGGTGAGCTTGAACCTCCAGATGGGTTGGTTCCATTGATAAAAATGATAAAATTTTGTAGGAAAAGGGTAAAAAAGATCTAATGGAATCACTAAAACTGAAACTGTAAATGTGGTGATGCACCTAATTTTGATGAAAAACTTGCAAATTTGACTCACAATAGATCTCATAAATCTTTCCACACAATCCACTTTTGGCAATGTAATCACAAAAATGTTTCTAAGGAAGGCTAGAAAAAGGGTTTTTCACAACATGAAGGAAAAAAGATTTCAGTAGCACAACCTAAAACCTGTGATATCACTATGCTTAACACTTGCAAGTAAGAATGAGACAATAATTTTAAAGGTTTTGATAATTAAACACAATAAAATTTCATCAATTCACTCATACAAGTAGTATTAATGGAAAGACAAAAACTTGATTCCAATGAAAAATAAAGGAAAATATTGCATAAAAGACAAAAAATGGAACTTGTAACCTATTGTAATCTCTATAAAATCTGTAAAATTGAGTTACAAAACCTTTCTTCTCTTACAAAGTATAAAGAGCCAAAGAGGTAAGAACTAGAAAAACCTAAGTTTTGCTTTACAATATATAGTTTGCTCTCTCCAAGAGGCATGAAAAAATAACTCCAGCTAACTGCCTCTAAAAATAAGCCCTCTAATTTGATCCATGGGAAAACCAAGAAATCCCTAAAAATAAGGGTCAAAACTACCTCAAAATGAGCAAAAATAGCTCCAAACTGATCCTCTCCATGTGTTTGACCAAAAAGTTGACCAAAACTCTCCAATTTGTCCTCCAAATCATGCAAAAAGTCTCCAAATAGCCTCAGTTAACTCAACTCATCCATTTTGCATGATTTTGCATTGCAAAATAAATGTAGGCAAAGAATAAAGTAATTAGGTGTTAATTACTTTACTATCAGTTACATTTTGTATTAACTCTATGATTTTACAACTTGTGACAAAATAATAAAGTAATTTAAAAAATATTACTTTATTATTTGTTTACATTGATTTTCAATTGTAAAATCATGTATGATAGATGAAAAGAAAACAATCACCTTATCTCTCCTTTTACATTTGCCTAATTTGCACAATTTTACATGATTTGAAGCCAAAATTAGGTCTTTAATACATGAGAGAAAAAATAAAACCCCATTATGTCTCCATGCAAGAAATAGGTCATTTGCATGCAAAATTTATAATCATACATCTTTGACCACCTTATAACTCCATGATAAAAATAACCTCCTAGTTGCATTATTCTATCACTCAAGGCAAAAATATCCCTTATCACTCCATTACATTGCAAAGGAGAAAAAGTTTGCATTACATATCCATCAAGGCATAAAAAATACCCCTTGTCACTCCCTGCAAGATAAAACTCCATATTTGCATCTCAAATGCACCAAGGTAAAAATATATCCCCTTGTCTTCATAAGGTATCATGTAAATATCATCATGCAAAAAACCTCACCTTATCCTTATTTCTGCCATCTCACCCTTTTTCTTCATGTGATCTATCACCTTTCATGCATTACTTTGTCTTCAAATGATGTTCTTTGTTGTTGACTTTTGATACATCATAATGTATAAGGAATAAATTAGACCATACTTGGTCTCCATGCATATGATAAAAAGAATCTTGGAACTTTGACTTTCGACCATGATTTTGAATTCCACATAAGGCAATTTGACCACATCATATGTCGACCTCCATGATAAAGGGAATATAAAGGCACTAAAGCCTTGCCTTATAATGATTTCAATCCTTGACTTATCAAAATCTTGAATGCAAAAAGAAATCATGTTGTCGGCCCACGACACCTCCTTGGCATGATGATTAGCTTTTAATCAAGACTAAGTCTTGACCCTGATCTAGATATGGTGAATGATTTGTTTTAAGTCAAAATAGATGGAAAAAAGAAGATGCTATTCGAACAAAAGCAACAACTTAACCCTAAAGTTTATTTGATTTTACATTTTGCATCTGCCTCCATTTTGCTCTGCAACTTACTTGGCTGCCGCTAGGGTTTTGTCTAAACATACATCTCCTCTAGTTTTTTCCCCTCCATCTGGTGTTTCTCTGGTCAAATCTCAAGCATTTGAATGCATTTAAACACAGGAAGAAGGTAAATATGTCTTTTTGAGTTTTGTCTGGTGACTTCTTTACTACTTCTATGTTTTATCACTTCATCTCTCGCAACGACTTCTATGGATGTGCATATACTATCAACACTTAACAATCTTTCTCTTGCTGTTATGTATCTTTGTTCTTTGAGAAGATCAAAAAAGAGGCTGCAGCCTGTAGATCCTTCCATACCAAAAAACAAGGTGAGTTTTTGTTTCTCGACTCTCTTGTATCTTCATTTGTCATTTTCCTGCACCGAAATGTCATAAAAATGACAAGGGTTTATAATATTCATATGGGTGTTTGTTCTCTCTTGAAAATATGGCTTCTATGCTTTTTCCATGCCTGCATATGCCTTCTCTATATCTCATCTCAACTTATGTATCTTTCTTTGACTGTAACAAGAGAAATGAAACAAGGGTTTTCAAAAATTTGAAAGTGGGTATTGCATTTGTTTGAGCAACAAGGTTTCTTCTTGGCACGACCATACTTGCTTTCCTTTCTATTTTACTCCACTGTAACTTGATAAAATGCATAGGGTTTCAAAAATCTCATATGGGTTTTGACATTTTTGGGAAGAAATAGGCCTTTCTTGGCCATGACTATTTCTGCATCTTGCTTTTGTAGCTTTTTTTAACCTGTAGACACAAAAATGTATAAGGGTTTTTGAATCTTTTCAAAGAAAATGGCTTTCCTTCAGCTACGGCTTGATATTATACTATTTCCTTTTTGTTCCTTATCTTCTGTAGATGCAAAACTATAAGGGTTTGAAGAATGACAGTGAGGGTTTTGTCATTTTTGCATAATGAAGCTTTCTTTTGTAATGACCATGACAATTTCTGTATACACAAGACCTTGTAAGGTTTCAAAAACACAATAAAGGTTTGATATATCTGCAAGAACGATCTCTCCCTTTTATAACAGTCATCATTTTACCTTCTTTGTAGTATCTACCTTGACTGTATATGAAAAAGTGTGACAAGGGTTTCACATATGAGATGGGTTTTGTCACTTCCTTTGCACAGAATGGCCCTTTTTAGCCACGACCTGTTCAATCTTTCTTCTCTGTAACCTCTCTTTCCCACTATAGATAAAGAATATAAGAATGTTTTCAAAAATTGCAACAAGGGTTTTGATATTTCTTTCAATAAACTCTTCCAGATCATGTCTATGCCTGTATCTCTTTCTTGTACTGTATGCAACATTGTCAGATGCTTCTTCATTATGTTTGACCTTACTTTAAACTATTCTCTTTGGCTATTACTCATATGATGATTGCCCTTTTTTAGCTTATAACATCATGTTGGCTGTTACTGTCAGAATATAATATGATCATGATATGATGTCTTTTACTATTTCAGATGTCTCCTGTAGCATAGATTCTTCTCTCCTCCTGTCTTGCACTTGCAATATCCTTGATGCATGAGGCTTGAACATTGGCATGGTATGAATGATATTTCAGTACTATAGCATAGTATGACTGTCACTTGTTCCTTTGAGCTATCTCCTATAACTGTTATGAAAATAACTTACATAAAGAACAATGATGAACTGTGATATAGTTGTAACATGATATGCTTTGTCATTTATGCTCTTTTGTAACAAGGACACTATACCTTTTGCATACTGAAAATATACATGACAATCTATCATCTGTACTGATTCTTGTAGTGTTCACTTCATATATCTCAGCATTCCAATGAGGCTGTTATTGATCAACTTATGACAGTCATGGCATATGCTTCTCAGTCGATTCTCTATTCATCACAAAGCTGTCCTTCATTGCACCTATGTACTTTTATAACATCTAAGGTCTAATTTTTCTAATTTTTGACCTACCCATATGACTGTTATACTTATAGCATACATATGAACAGTAGTAAGATATTTCAATGATCATAGAAATAAAGAAGAGTACATTAACATGACTGTACCTCTGTGTTTAGAAATTTGACAAGTCTTATTCAGAATCACTGCTTCTTTTGTAACATGATATGAAGAAATTGAAATGACTGATCTGATTTTAACAATCTCTTTATCAAGTGGGCATAGTTTATAGGAGCAACTGCTCCTTTTCACTTTTATCATGATGACTTCACTCTTTTGACTGTTATGATGCATAATATCTTTCTTTAATGATGCATCCTATCTTCTACAATCGGATATCCCTTTTAAATGAATGAAAGGAAAACATGCTGGGCTCAACCCTTGTGGGAGCCACATTTTCTCCACATGTTTTAATGTCTTCAAATCAGAAACACTACTTTTCCTATACTTGCATAGTGAACAAATAAGTTAGCATAAAAACATACCTCTTGAAGTTGATTGATCTTTCTCATGATGATCTGATTTATTGCACATGTCTGATTTGATCCATTCACATGAAATGCATAATGTCTGCAAGTTGATATGTATGTTGAAAAAAACATGTGATAATTTTAAATATCTAGAGCTTCTAATAGGGCTTTTTCCCCAATTTTGCAAGTACACTGGCATGATCTGGAACTTGAAGACAAGGATATGAAGACTAGCCATCAACGAGGACATCAACCTTCTGACTTAAAGGCAATGATGGATATTTAATATTCTCATATGTTCTTTCCTATTTCCTTTTATCATCAGATGTATAGCTTGCATATGTCTGCATTGCTTAGTTTAGTTACTCCTGCGGTTTGTGTGGGACATATTTAAACATTTCTTTTAAACATAATTAGTTACTTTACCTTATGCAATTGATTTATGTATGTTTCTTTTTGAATCAAATGCATAGGATAGAATAACTGAAATTGATATATGTCAAAAAATGATATGAAATGACAGTTTTTATAAATATCTTTCTTTCACACTGAATTGTGATCACTTGAATACTCCAATTGTTTTATAACTGAAAGATAAAAATAGTTAGATCATCTGTCTTTCATTGACTATTTGATATCTTGACATTAGATATTCATTTGTTAGGATGGTTTGACAGTCCTGATTGGATTGTCGTATTATCTTGACAACTGATCTTTGTTTTCTCTTGTCAAGACATCATACATTCACTGATTGCATTAACTTTAAAAGTTTTCTTCTACTCCTTCTGAAACAATCTGTAAAATAGGTCTAACTAAATTAGGTGCGAACATAATTTAGTAACATTTCTGGCAACCTCTTAGGGGTGTTTACCTGCTAAACAAAATAGAGCCAGTAGCCTTGCAATTCCATTGGGCATATGAATCTTCTTTTGCCTTGAACTTTGAAAAAACTTTATGCAACTCAAACTGATAGAAAGCTATAACAGCAACAATACTGAAACTGAAACTATTTTGGCTTGCTTAGGACAAAGCCAACAAAATGTGCAAAAACACTTCTTGGAAAACAAAACAATAACTAAAACTAAATGTGCAAAAGCACTTATTTGCAGCATAAAGCTGCTTTTCTAATAACACAATTTCAGGTAAATCCCATTGATAGGGATTGGCAACACCTTACCATCTAACTTAGCAAGATGGAATGCATTGTGTTGCTTGCATTCTATAATGATATAGGGGCCATCCCAAATGGTATCAAACTTAGTATGCTTTCCTGGTTTGCTCTTCAGTTCATCCCACTTGAATACTAAGTCTCCTTCCTTAAAAACTCTTGGCACTGCTCTTCTATCAAAAGTTAAATTCATCTGAGCCCGATGTGCCTCTAAGGTCTTCAAAGCTTCTTTTATGATTTCTTCTAACTCAATCAACTATGCTAGTCTAACCTCCATTGACTATTCCTCCAATAACTCAAGTTATTTCACATAGCTCAAAGTTGGAAGTTCAACAAAGATTGGCAATTTAGCTTGCTTTCCATAAGTCAGAACATAGGGTGAGTTACCTGTTGCTCTCTTAGGTGTTATTCTATCAACCCAAAGGGCTGATTTCAATTTGTCATGCCATGACCTCGATTGTCATCAACTGTTTTCTTAATAATTTTGATCAAGTTCTTGTTAGTTGATTTTGCCTGTCCATTACCTTGAGGGTAATAATTGGATGAGGTGTTCAAGAATACATTATTTTTTATTGACCAATCAGAAACTCTTAAACCAATAAATTCTAAACATTATTAGAAATTATTGAGTCAGGAGTACCAAACCTTGAAACTATGTCCTGGTAGAAGTTTAGAACAGATGTTTCATTTGCTTCTTTGAGTGCCACTGCTTCAGTCCACTTGGTGAATTAGTCTGTAGTAGTGAGTATCCATTTGTGTCCTTGGCTAGAAGGTGGATTGATAGGACCAATGAAGTCCAATCCCCATTTTCCAAATGACTGTTCTACTTGGATTGGATGTAAGGGCATTGTTGCAAGTTTCTGTTCGCCTGCAAACACTGAGCATTTGTTACACTTCTTTACCCAATCATGTGAGTCTTTGAACAATTCAAACCAATAATAACCAGCTCTTAAGATTTTCAGGGCTGTTGTCCTTACTGCAAAGTGGCCTCCTGAGGGTCCATCATGAAACTCCTCTAGAACTTTCTGATCTTGTCCTGGTTCAACACATCTCAACAAAACACCATTAAAGTCTTTCTTTTATCAAATACCATCAATTACAACATAAGGAATTGCTTACAGCCTGTAGTATCTCCTCTTAGACCTATCCAAACCTTCAAGACAGTCCCCTGTATGAAGATAACTTATCATTTGTTGTAGCCAACTTGTAGATGGGGCCGAGACAACAGTTTGTTCTCTATTTTGTAGCACTGTCCCAGTCTCCTCTGGGAGTTTGCTGCTATTTTCTTCTATCCTTGGTAGCTGCTCACATAATCCCTTTCCTCTAACTAGTTTTGTGACTTTGATTTGTATGTCATACTCCATGACTTTTGTTATCGACCCTGCTCTCTTGTCATTCAGATCCTTACTAAGTAAGAACTCTTTGATTGTAGGATGGGCAACCATCAGCTGTATTTTGTTGTTTGAAAGCATGTGTTTGAACTTTTATAGGCTTCTTATGATAGCCAATAAATGCTTTTCAATGAAGGAATATCTTACCTCATAATCATGCATAACCTGGCTGAAAACAGCTATGGGTTGCTCCAAATCTTCTGCATTCTATTGATATAACATGGTTAATATGGTATCAACACTTCCAAATGCATATAAAATGAAATCTTTGTCAAAATTTGGATTGATCAGGGACAATAACCAATGCTTCTTTTATTTCTTCAAAACTCTGTTTCCCCTCTTTTGTCCAGCTGAAAGCTATATTTTTCTTTAACATGGCTATGAGAGGCTACAACAAAACTGCTATGTTAGGTATAAATCTTCTTATAAAATTTATTCTACCAAGAAAACTCTGTAGGCCCTTTTTATGGGCTGGAAGAGCTAGGGCTAAAATGGCAGAAATTCTTTAGGGTCTATAGATATACCATCTTTTGACACAATGTGTCCTAAAAGTTTTCCTTCATGCACTGAAAAGATACTCTTTTTTGGGTTGAGTGAAACCCTAAATTCTCTGCATGTCTCAAAAATCTGCCTAAGATGATCAAAATGATCTTCAACCTTCTTTGAGAACACAGTTACATCATCTAAGTACACAAGTACAAATTTATTAATCAGACCCTAAAAAGCCATATCCATTGCTCTTTAGAATGTTGCACCTACATTTGATAAGCCAAATGACATTTTTCTGTAGGCTATTGCGCCCCACTTGGTAGTGAAGGCTATTTTAAATTGGTCTTCCTCTTTCACTAATATTTGATTATAACCAGAATAACCATCTAATAGGGAGAACCTCTCAAAACCTAAAACAACTTGCAGCATTTGTTCCATTGATGGCAATGGATAGTGATCTTTTAAAGATGCCCTATTTAAATCACAGAATTCTACACCCTGATTTCTCCATTCTTTTTCCTAACTAGAACTAAGTTAGAAACCCAAGACGTGTGCTTAATTGGGAAGATTATGTTAGCTTGTATGAGTTTGTTTAACTCAATCTTCATTAGTACCTCTAGTTTTGGATTCAGTGGCCTTTGTTTCTGTCTGACAGGCTTTGCATTTGGTTCAAGCTCAATGGCATGCTGAGCTAGATCAGGATTGAAGCCTTTCAGATCTCCATATTCCCATGCAAATATATCACTGAATTCCCTGCATAGATGTACAAAAGATTGTTGTTCTTGTGTAGTACTTAGTTTCCCAAGTTTAAGCAACTTATCTTTGAAAATCTCTATTGGTTCATAATGTTCATGTTTGACTGATATGCAAGACTTATCTCTTCTAACTTGGTCATTGGTATTAAAAATGGACTCTAATTTTACCAGACCTTTTGGAAGCTTGTTTGATCTTAACTGCAGTATTTGATCCTCATATTGCTGCTGTAATTTCTGCTGATTTCCTACATAAAACTTAGCTTCTTCAATCAGAAAATTCACTATTTGCTCATCATTTTCAAACACTTGCCAGCTAACATTTTACATACATAGAAGTATGAACATCTTTCATTTCAGCTGGAATATCATATTCAGCTCTGATAGCAGCTAGTTTATCAACTTGCTTATTACCAGTTCTTGATATAGATATCAGATTAAAAGCATCAAACTCCTCTATCATATCACAAACCCTATGTTTGTACAATTTCAGCAGATCATTCTTTGTAGCAACAATATTTCTAACTTGTTTTATCACTAGTTCACTATCTCCAAACACTTTAAGGCATTTAATATACCTTTTCCTAGCCCATTCTAAGCCATGCACTAATGCTTCATACTCAACTGAATTATTTGAACAGCTGAAAGCAAAATGAAATGAAGAGTAATACCTCTCACCTGTGGGGGAAACTAAAACAACACCTCCACATGCGCCAACCTTGCTTCTAGAACCATTAAAAAAAATTCCCAAACATCATTTTCAGGTTGCACTATTGGCTGATTTTCTCCTTTTAGTAGATTTGGAATAACAATGCCCTTTTCATGAATCATGTACACACCAAGACCTACTTCATCCATCTGGTCAAAAGGATCAGATTCATGATTATCTGCTGCCCATTGATCTAAGGCTAAATTAGGTATGCCATCTAAAAGTGTACTTAGATCTTGGACAACATTTGGGTCTTCTTGATCATAAATATAAAGATTGGCATTGATTGGGCTGGGTGTATATGGTTCCAGATGGTCATTTGCCAATGGCTCTGATTTTATGGTTACCTTAGTACCATATCTGGTTCTAAAAAATAGATGGGTCCAATTAAAAGATAAGTAACCTCCTAATTGTGTTGTGAAGTCTCTGGATATACAAATGACAAAATGAGGTGGCAAATCTATAACATGTATGTCTTGATGGATTACAAAATTTTGGCATGCATGCAATGTAAGTCCAATAATTTTTAGCATTCCTACTGTGTTCACTTCAGTACCATGTAGTTGTACAACCCCCCTTGAAACATGTTCATAATGTAAGCCCAACTTATCAGCTAACTGCTTGGGCATAACTGTACTACTTGCCCCAGAATCTATCATGCAGTTATGTACTAGATGGTTTCCAACTATCAGGGTAACATAGAAAGGAGGTGGTTTACTCACTTGCTTTGGCTGTTCACTCTGATTTTGAGCTTCATTAGTGAGTACAACTTGAGGTTTACCTTTTTGGGCCTCATTTGATAAAGACAACTATGCTAAAGCATCTTGTAACAATTTTTTTTTGCCCTGGGATGTGCAAAGCATAAAAAATAGACATGCTTATAGTGGCCTTTTTTATGTGATCCAAAATATTAAAAGAGAAGCCACTAACCTTTTGCTATATTTTAGGAATAGTGGCATCTGATTGTACTTTGGTTGCTGTACTTGAGCTTCTGGCTGTCTTTTATCAACTGTTTGTTGTCCTTTTTACATAATATGAATATTTTGTGAAGTAGAAGCTTCAGATTGACTTTGTTGGCCTGTAGAAGCTTGATTTTTTCCTTTATCAGCTTGCTGTTGTACTCTGTTAGCTTGTTGTTTGCTAACATCAGCTTGTTGTTGTAACTCAATAGCCCTCTTTCTTGATCTGGTATTGGCTGCAACATTTGTAAATGACTACTTTTGACCTGCTAATTGATTAAACCCATAAAAACCATTAAACTGAATCCAGCTAATTAGTTATATCATTCGTCGCATTCTCAGCAGCAACATAATTGTTCTGCACCATGAGTGCTTGGCTAACCACTCCATTCATACAAGTGGCCTGGTTATGAGGCTGGTTACATGGGTAACACCATGCATAGTCATGAACCATATTGTTCTGCATTGGCACAAGTTCTTTTGATGTGCTAACAACATTTGGATTGTACTGTTGATTTGGCCTATTATTGTAGTTCCTTTTTTGGCCCTGGTAATCTGCCTGATAAGGAGGCCTATTTGCCTGATATGGGGATTGGTATGGTCTTGTATTCTGATTTTGTTGGATCTTTAGGCTCACTAGATCTTTACTCACAGTCTGCAATATCTTTTCTATATTTTGTTGGTTGTTTTTTATTTCTTGTTGGCTACCTTTGAGCTCTTGAATCTCAGAATGGATTGGATCAACTTTATTTTGGACAACTATTTGATATCCAAAAGCTGGGACAATAGGTATAGATGTAATAAGAGGAATTGATAATGGCATTAAAGGCTGTATATCTGGACGTATTGGCATAGGAGGCCTAGGTGCTATTTTACCAGCCTATAATAAACCATTTTCTGCCCTTATTGGAATATCAAAAGTAGCTGGTAAAGTGACCCCACCCATTGATTGTATCATGATAGCAATATCACTATTTAATGCCCTCAAATAATACAAAAAAGCATGTTCAGGAGAGGGTTTGACTGTTTCAGGAATCCTGTTCCATGTTCTTTGAAATCTGTAATTAAAATCTGACATTTGCTCTTGTGGAGCTCTCTTAATAGTAGTCATTTGTTCAACTAATGATAAGTGATCAGATTTATCCTGAAATTGCCTATTCAAAGCAGCACCTAATTCATCCCAAGATGTAATTAAATTGACTGTTAAGCCTCTAAACCATTGAAGAGCCCTTTAAATGAAGCTGCTAATAATCTGATTGCTATATTCTCCTTGGTAATATGATGGACAACACATAAAGAAGCCACATCTCTGATATGTTCAATTAGTGTGGTCCCATCTTCTCCAGTGAAATTTGGTAAACTTTTTAACGCAACCACTGGTATATCATCATGTTGCCTTAGATTCAATGGGCTGCCCCCATTAAAGTAACAAACAACTGCTTTCTTGGTGGTGGTGGATTTCTTCCACCTCCTCCTCTAGGAGGTGGTACTACTCCCCTTGCTCTTATAGGTGCAGACATTTGAATAACTAGTATTTGTACCTCTTGTAAAACTGGTTCTTCTCCTTCAAGCTCTTGCAAAACAGGTTCCTCTTGAAAGGCAAGGACTTGTTCTCTAGGACTTGTAGGTGGAGAATTATGAAATTCTGATGATGAACTTGCAAATAAAAGATTCTGATGTGCAGCAAAAATAGGATGAGAATTTGGCAAATCTACTACTTTTATAATTGCTGCCTTTACTACTTTACTTGTTGTCTTAACTTTCCTCTTTGGCAGTGACAGATGAATATGCTTCTTTTCAGGATCTTTACTTGATCTTGTTTGGTACTTTTTCATAGGCTGAAAAAAAAAATCTGATCTACTCAACAACCAAAAGATTAGAGTCATCAGGTACTTGAAATAAACCTCTAAAAAGGCTAATAAATCTGATGTTCATACCAAAACAACAAACTAATAAGTTCTTTTTTGAACTAAAAATCAGTTCAAAAAGGTCCCACCGGGCATGCCAAAAACTATTGTCGATTAGGATTGCACCCTTATGCAAAGTTGTGAAACTCTGCAATCCTTCGAAACATGGGATCAAGCTCAGGCTATGGATGACCTATGGTGAGCTTGAACCTCTAGATGGGCTGGTTCCCTCGATAAAAATGATAAAATTTTGCAGGAAAAGGGTAAAAAAATCTAATGGAATCACTAAAACTGAAACTGTAAATGCGGTGATGCACCTAATTTTGATGGAAAACTTGCAAATCTAAATTACAATAGATCTCAGAAATCTATCCACACAATCCACTTTTGGAATGTAATCACAAAATGGTTTCTAAGGAAGGCTGGAAATTATCTTCTTTATGAAGGAAAAAGGGTTTTTCACAACATGAAGGAAAAATGATTTCAGTAGCACAACCTAAGACCTGTGATATCACTATTGTTAACACTTGCAAGTAAGAATGAGACAAGAGTTTTAAAGGTTTTGATAATTAAACACAATAAAATTTCATCAAATCACTCATACAAGTAGCATTAATGGAAAGGAAAAAACTTGATTCCAATAAAAAATAAAGGAAAATATTGCATAAAAGACAACAAAATGGAACTTGTAACTTGCTGTAATCTCTATCTGTAAAATTGAGTTACAAAACCTTTCTTCTCTTCCAAAGTATAAAGAGCCAAAGAGGTAAGAACTAGCAAAACCTAAGTTTTGCTTTACAATATATAGTTTTCTCTCTCCAAGAGGCATGAAAAAATAACTACAGCTAACTGCCTCTAAAAATAAGCCCTCTAATTTGATCCACAAGCAAACCAAGAAATCCCTAAAAATAAGGGTCAAAACTGCCTCAAAATGAGCAAAAATAGCTCCAAATTCATCCTCTCCATGTGTTTGACCCAGAAGTTGACCAAAACTCTCCAATTTGTCCTCCAAATCATGCAAAAAGTCTCCAAATAGCCTCAATTAACTCAACTCATCCATTTTGCATTACAAAATTAATGTAGGCAAAGAATAAAGTAATTAGGTGTTAATTACTTTACTATCAGTTACATTTTGTATTAACTCTATGATTTTACAACTTGTGACAAAATAATAAAGTAATTTATAAAATATTACTTTATTATTTATTTACATTGATTTTCAGTTGTAAAATCATGTATGATAGATGAAAAGAAAACAATCACCTTATCTCTCCTTTTACATTTGCCTAATTTGCACAATTTTGCATGATTTGATGCCAAAATTAGGTCTTTAATACATGAGAGGAAAAATAAAACCCCCTTATGTCTCCATGCAAGAAATAGGTCATTCGCATGCAAAATTTATAATCATGCATCTTTGACCACCTTATAACTCCATGCAAAAAATAACCTCCTAGTTGCATTATTTTATCACTTAAGGCAAAAATATCCCTTATCACTCCATTACATTGCAAAGGAGAAAAAGTTTGCATTACATATCCATCAAGGCATAAATAATACCCCTTGTCACTCCCTGCAAGATAAAACTCCATATTTGCATCTCAAATGCACCAAGGTAAAAATATATCCCCTTGTCTTCATAAGGTATCATGTAAATATCATCATGCAAAAAACCTCACCTTATCCTTATTTCTGCCATCTCACCCTTTTTCTTCATGTGATCTATCACCTTTCATGCATTACTTTGTCTTCAAATGATGTTCTTTGTTGTTGACTTTTGATACATCATAATGTATAAGGAATAAATTAGACCATACTTGGTCTCCATGCATATGATAAAAAGAATCTTGGAACTTTGACTTTCGACCATGATTTTGAATTCCACATAAGGCAATTTGACCACATCATATGTCAACCTCCATGATAAAGGGAATATAAAGGCACTAAAGCCTTGCCTTATAATGATTTCAATCCTTGACTTATCAAAATCTTGAATCTAAAAAGAAATCATGTTGTCGGCCCACGACACCTCCTTGGCATGATAATTAGCTTTTAATCAAGACTAAGTCTTGACCCTGATCTAGATATGGTGAATGATTTGTTTTAAGTCAAAATAGATGGAAAAAAGAAGATGCTATTCGAACAAAAGCAACAACTTAACCCTAAAGTTTATTTGATTTTACATTTTGCATCTGCCTCCATTTTGCTCTGCAACTTACTTGGCTGCCGCTAGGGTTTTGTCTAAACATACATCTCCTCTAGTTTTTTCCCCTCCATCTGGTGTTTCTTTGGTCAAATCTCAAGCATTTGAATGCATTTAAACATAGGAAGAAGGTAAATATGTTTTTTTGAGTTTTGTCTGGTGACTTCTTTACTACTTCTGTGTTTTATCACTTCATCTCTCGCAACGACTTCTATGGATGTGCATATACTATCAACACTTAACAATCTTTCTCTTGTTGTTATGTATCTTTGTTCTCTGAGAAGATAAAAAAAGAGGCTATGGCTTGTAGATCCTTCCATACAAGAAAACTAGGTGAGTTTTTGTTTCTCGACTCTCCTGTATCTTTATTTGTCATTTTCCTGCACCGAAATGTCATAAAAATGACAAGGGTTTATAATATTCATATGGGTGTTTGTTCTCTCTTGCAAAGATGGCTTCTGTGCTTTTGTTGTGACTGCATATGCCTTTTCTGTATCTCAGCTCGACTTCTGTATCTTTCTTTGACTGTAACAAGAGAAATGAAACAAGGGTTTTCAAAAATTTGAAAGTGGGTATTGCATTTCTCTGAGCAACAAGGTTTCTTCTTGGAACGACCATACTTGCTTTCCTTTCTCTTTTAATCCAATGTAACTTAATAAAATGCATAGGGTTTCAACAATCGCAGATGGGTTTTGACATTTCTGAAAAGAAATAGTCCTTTCTTGGCCACGGCTATTTCTGCATCTTGCTTTTGTATCTTTTTTTAACCCACAGACACAAAAATGTATAAGGGTTTTTGAATCTTTTCAAAGAAAATGGCTTTCCTTCAGCTATAGCCTGATATTATACTATTTCTTGTTCACTCCTTATCTCCTGTAGATGCAAAACTATAAGGGTTTGAAGAATGACAGTGAGGGTATTGTCATTTTTGCATAATGAAGCTTTCTTTTGTAACCGCCATGACAATTTCTGTATACATAAGACCTTGTAAGGTTTCAAAAACATGACAAAGGTTTGATATATCTACAAGAACGAGCTCTCCCTTTTGTAACAGTCATCATTTTATCTTCTTTGTAGTATCTACCTTGACTATATATGAAAAAGTGTGACAAGGGTTTCACATATGAGATGGGTTGTCACTTCCTTTGCACAGAATGGCCCTTTTTAGCCATGCCCTGTTCAATCTTTCTTCTCTGTAACCTCTCTTTCCCAATGTAGATAAAGAATATAAGAAGGTTTTCAAAAATTGTAACAAGGGTTTTCATATTTCTTTCAATAAACTCTTCCAGATCATGGCTATGCCTGTAGCTCTTTCTTGTACTGTATGCAACACTGTCAGATGCTTCTTCATTTTGTTTGACCTTACTTTAAACTATTCTCTTTGGCTACTACTCATATGATGATTGCCCTTTTTTACCTTATACCTTCATATTGGCTGTTATTGTTAGAATATAATATGATCATGATATGATATGTCTTTTACTATTTCAGATGTCTTCTGTAGCATAGATTCTTCTCTCCTCCTGTCTTGCACTTGCAATATCCTTGATGCATGAGGCTTGAACATTGGCATGGTATGAATGATATTTCAGTAATGTAGCATAGTATGACTGTCACTTGTTCCTTTGAGCTATCTCCTGTAACTGTTATGAAAATAACTTACATAAAGAACAATGATGAACTGTGATATAACTGTAACATGATATGCTTTGTCATTTATGCTCTTTTGTAACAAGGACATTGTACCTTTTGCATACTGAAAATATACATGACAATCTATCATTTGTACTGATTCTTGTAGTGTTCACTTCATATATCTCAGCATTCCAATGAGGTTGTTATTGATAAACTTATGACAGTCATGGCATATACTTATTCGTTGATTCTCTATTACTACAAAGCTGTCCTTCATTGCACCTATGTACTTTTATAACATCTAAGGTCTGATTTTTCTAATTTTTGATCTAACCAGATGACTGTTATACTTATAGCATACATATGAACAACAATAAGATATTTCAATGATCATAGAAATAAAGAAGAGTACCTTAACATGATTGTACCTCTATGTTTAGAAATTTGAAAAGTCTTATTCAGAATCACTACTTCTTTTGTAACATGATATGAAGTAATTGAAATGACTGATCTGATTTTAACTATTTCTTTCTCAAGTGGGCATAGTTTATAGGAGCAACTGCTCCTTTTCACTTTTATCATGATGACTTCACTCTTTTGACTGTTATGATACATAATATCTTTCTTTAATGATGCATCTTGTCTTCTACAATCAGATATCCCTTTTAAATGAATAAAAGGAAAACATACTGGGCTCAACCCTTGTGGGAGCCACATTTTCTCCACACGTTTTAATGTCTTCAAATCAACAACATTACTTTTCCTATACTTGCACAGTGAATAAACAAGTTAGCACAAAAACATACCTCTTGAAGTTGATTAATCTTTCTTATGATGATCTTATTTATTGGACATGTCTGATTTGATCCATTCACATAAAATGCATAGTGTCTGCAAGTTGATATGTCTGTTGAAAAAAACATGTGATAATTTTAAATATCCGGAGCTTCTAACAGGGCTTTTTCTCCAATTTTGCAGGTACATTGGCATGATTTGGAACTTGAAGACAAAGACATGAAGACCAACCATCAACAAGGACATCAACCTTCTGACTTAAAGGCAATGATGGATATTTAATATTCTCATATGTTCTTTCCTATTTCCTTTTATCATCAGATGTATAGGTTGCATATGTCTGCATTGCTCAGTTTAGTTACTCCCATGACTTGTGTGGGACATATTTAAACATTTCTTTTAAATATATAATCAGTTACTTCACCTTATGCAATTAATTTATGTATGTTTCTTTTTGAATAAAATGCATAGGATAGAATAACTAAAACTGATATATGTTCAAAAATGATATGAAATGACAGTTTTTATAAATACCTTTCTTTCACACTGAATCGTGATCACTTGAATAATCCAATTGTCTTATAACTGAAAGATAAAAATAATTAGATGATCTGTCTTTCATTGATGTTCTGAAAGCTTGACATTAGATATTCACTTGTCAGGATGGTTTGACAGTCCTGATTGGACTGTCATATTATCCTGACAACTGATCTTTGTTTTCTCTTGTCAAGACATCATACATTCACTGATTGCACTAACTTTAAAAGTTTTCTTCTACTCCTCCTGAAACAATATGCAAAATATGTCTAACTAAATTAGGTGTGAACATAATTTAGTAACAGAAAGTAAGAAAGAAAAGTCCTCGATAAATTGCATGAAGGGCTAGGAATCAACAGGAAAGGAACCCCAACACCTGATTCATTAGTAACAATGCCAACGAGATATTTCTGCTTACCTTTGGGCTTCCCTTCCAGCCCCTTCTGAACACTCTCCTTTTCCTTACCTTTATTATTCCCATTGACAGACACTCCTTCTGGATCATCACTAGCTTTCTGACTAAAAATAGATTCATAACAAATATAATAGAAATGGGTACTCATTTATTTTTAGAATGTGTACACGTTTTGAAACAGGGTCCCATTTCTATTTTGATCACATACCGGTCTCTTTTGAGAATGGGTATGTGTTTCAGAGCGAGTACAAATTCCACAAAATTTTAAATTTGAAACCCACCCTTTTGCTTTGGTTTTAGGCTTGGAAACCCAACCCTCAACCTTGGACCTATAAGTACAATGCCATGCTAATAGTGAGAGTATTGTGAGTGTGAGATCATGATGGGCCAAGTAGTGGCAATGCCAAAGTTTTTTTTGGATAAAGAAGTGCTAATAGATTTGGATGGGAAAAGTTTTCATATTTCTAGCTCAAATATGGATTACCTCCAAAAATGCCTTGGGATTAGCTTAGATTTAGGCAAGTGGAAGTCCTAAAACTTGCCAAAGAAACTTACAAAATTGCTTGTTTAGTGTCATCTTGAAAATTTCCACAAATTCATCTTTGAACTTGATAGATGTTTTTGTAAATAAATTTAATAGAAAAAAAGGTTTATATAGGAAACTATCAATATTCTAAAAATATAATATATGCCTCAGTATAATTTTAATAAATAATTATTATTAATTTTCTGCCTACACTATGTCTGATTTCCTAATAGATATACATATTGAAAAAAATTCATAACTTTCAAATTATTTATATTTTTTTAAATTCAAAATATGTTGCATATTCTAAGATTTTTGGATATAGATTAAAAAAGAAGTTTTTTAATTTCATATTTTTTGACCAAGTTAGGTTGGTAGGAAAAGAAAATTTTTATATTTTCAAAAGTCATAGTAAAAAAATTATAAATAATTATTTATTTATTTAAAAAATTCAAAAATATGTGCCACATTCACTCATTTGTCCTTTACTTAAATCCAAAGCTTGGAGGATTTTTTTTTTCTTATACTTAAGGTGGCCCGAATGACACCTACCTTTTATGTTTTTTTAAGAAATTTAAGAAGCACCTCATTGAAATATCCAATTTTCACCAAACTAATTTTAAATTTTCAAAAATAATTAGCTCATAAACTGCATTCAATTTCCTTCAACTTTTATTACTCCCTTATTTTCATCTTGTGTTGATAAATCATTCAATTTTTGACATGAAGTTACTTAAGTCTATTTTTAGCATTTTCATTGCCACTTAGGGGTATTGTTTGTCCTGTCATGGTCTTGCACTCACCCAAACAAATAACTTTGACATTATGGGTGACAACTTTTTTTAAAATAATTTTTGGACCAAATTAAAAACCCATTACAGATGACAATGTCTAGTTTTCAAGTATGTATTTTTTTAATATTAGACATAATTATCTATTTTTTAATTAATTTTAAACAAAGGGACTCATAAACTTGAAATGACATATATTACTATTTTTTTAACGACTTTTGATTTAGAAAGTTTTTTTAATAAAAAATCACATCTGACCAATCTAGACATGATTCTCTACATGATGAAAAAAAATTATGTTACAATTAGTTTATCTCAAATTATGTTGGTCGTACACGAGGGGTTTTCAAAAACACAAATTACGGCCAGTAAAAAAATAATAACAAATATTTATCAAAAAATTACAAAAAATATCTTAATCAAACTTCAACATCATATGCATCTTTCATCAAAAGGAATTATAAAAATGCTTTCATTTAGGTCAAATTATGTTGGCCATACATGTGCATGTCTTGATCGAAAACATATGACTTTAAAAAAGCCACTTTTTGTACATCATATACAAAATCAACTTTTATCATCTGGTTATTAGAATAAATTACATATTTGAAAACTAGAAATAAAATCCTACATTTCATATTTTTACACCATATTAATAATATATGTGTAAGTTCTTTGAAATTTTACTCCAACTATATCAAACTTTGATTGAAGAAAAAGATTTCCACTTTTTGGCTGAAAAGTGGGCCTAACTTCTTGCACTCACCCATATCCAAACAAAATACAATTCCATACACACCTCAATATAATGTAGTTTCAAAAAGAATAAATGGGACATTGATGGAAATAACTACGTGTATGCTCAATGGTGTTTAGTTGGATAAGAATTTTTGTGCAAAAGTAGTCAATATGCTTGTATCTTATTAAAAGATCTCCTACATCATTACTTGTTGATAAAACCCTTGAGGAGATTTGGACAAGAAAAAAACCCTCTCTTTGACATCTTAGATTTTTTGGTTGCGATGTAGTGCATGTGCCAAAGGATAAGAGGTCTAAGTCAAAGTTCAAAGCAGAGAAGTGTATCTTCATCAGTTATAATGATGAGGTTAAGGGATACAAGCTTTGGAATGGAATAAGATAGGGAATATGGTATATAGTTGAAATGTGTTCTTCAAAGATATCAAGTCTTCTCCTATTGAACAACTTAGAAGTGAAGAGAAAAAATATTTTGTAGTTTGAACCCAAGTCCAAGGAGATTGCACTTGAGAATGAGCTAGAGGTTCAAGATGGACCTGATGAAGAGGATGATCTACAGGAGGATGCGGAGGGGGGAGATTGTTAGTCCACCTATGAGGAGGTCCATTGGGCAAAGTAAACAACTTGATAGATATAGCCCACTTAATTTTGGTTGTACATTTGTATTATTTGTTAATGATTATGAGCCAAGAACTGTGGGGAAAATAATGTAATCAAAGGAGAGTGAGTTCTAGGAGAAGGCCATGAATGAGAGATGATAATTTTGGAGAAGATCTCGAATTTGGAAATGGTTCAATTACCTAAATGACGGGAACTTGTTGGTTATGAAAAGATTTTCAAGATGTTTAATTCTAATTGAAAGGAAAAATATAGCAATAAAGAACATTTCCACATAACCCCATGAGAGATAAAAATGCAAACAAATAATAACCATGATAACCAAGAATCCACAATGCCAAAATAATAGACAATCATACCACAAGGTGATAGAAGATATATCCTAGGAAAATCATCGAGAGGAAAAAACCTAGTCTCCAAAAGCATCCACACTCAATGTATTATTCAACAATAAAACAATACAATACACTTACAGAGTCTTAATGAATACTTTTGAAACATCAAACTCCTCCAATGCATCCGCCATGTGTCCAAGCATGTAACCACACATCCCATGCCATGATTCACATATGCACACAAGAGAAAATCAATACAATGACAACCCACTCAACCAACCAACCCAAACCGCTAACCATGTATTAGAAATTTGTTCAGAGTTTATAGAAGCACACAATAATACTTTGTTTCTATTCCTCATACTTCGTTCAATAAGATATTACAAATATATAGGAGTTGCATATTCTATATTATAGGAAAATCATTGTAATTCCTATAACCACTCCTCTATATATACAAGTTGTTTAACAACTCATAAAACAAACAAGCACTCCTGAACAAATAATTATTTTCACACCTAGAATAGCTACGTGAGTTGTTACTACAACTCACTTCACCTCATTCACTCTAACTTAATACATGTTATTATTCTAACCCATGTGAACACTAACATGATTACCTAACACCATGTGTTTGTTTTTATAGACTCAAGCTCACACAAATACAACTTGCGGTATTGGGAAAACCATGTGCCTCAAAACCACGAGTACACAAACCCATTGATCCCTCATTTAATTTTTGTTATTAAGTTTTCACTTTATGATCCAATTAATTAATTATTCTGTCTCCCACACATAAAATAACTAACCCAACGTTACATACAACTTTACAAGTGGCCCCAAATAAAAATTTAATGTGGCTAAACACATCCCCTAGGATGCACTACAAATAAATATTTATTTTACATAATTAAAATATATCATTTTTATGCAAGATGTACAACACATCTTTTCCTAACACTAATGACAAGGTTGAAAAATACAAGGCAATGTTCGTGGCTAATGGCTATTTCATGGTTGAGGGAATATATTTAGGTGATATTAAATATTTCTTGTTAAAAAGTTAACTTGTATTATATTGTTTTATTTATTGTTTCCATATATGAACTTAAGGTTGAGAAAATGTATGTTAAGATAATGTCTTCAAATGGGGTTTCAAAGGAGGAAATCTACATGACATAGCCTAAACACTTCATGGTTAAGGGTAACAAAGATTTGGTCTAAGTTGAAGAAATCTCTTTATTGTCTAAAACAATCTCCTATAATGTGGTATCCAAAGTTTGATACTTACATTTTGAAGTTGACATTTTCTAGAGGAAAGTTTGATTATTGTGTTAATTTTAAGCAAGTGGATGATAAATTCATTATCATTGTTATGTATGTTGATGACATGTTCCTTATTGGCAACAATAAAGGTATGGTAAAAGTTCTTTAAGTCTCAGCTTTTGCTTTAGTTTAATATGAAGAATCTAGGGGCTACTAAGTTTATCTTAGGGATGGAGATAAGTAGAGATAGAGCTAAAAATAAACTTTGGTTAAGTAAGAGGAAGTATGTTTGTTATACCCATATAATTTTTTTAGTGTCAAATTTTTAGTTAAAAAAAGAGCCCTTTCTTGTTTAGTGAGTTCTATTTGAATCCTTATCCCTCATGATTGTGAGTACTGTAATAGGCAATAATGGACTATTCAGACTGGTTAAATGAGGTGATCAAGAAAGAATGAAAGGAAATAAAGTCAAAATAGCATGTAGAGTATAAGAGAGGAAGTGGATTTGAAAACACTAGGGTTAACATCAAGTTGTTAGTGATCAACAGATCACTTATTTGTAGGGTTACAAGGTTGTTTATAGGGTTTTATAGATCAGATCTTGGTCTAGTCTCCACAAGTAGTAGTCTTTAAGCATATATGTTTTACCAAAGGCTTGAAAGAACAAAATTAAACCAATGATATACTCCAAAGTTGTTAATTAGAAAAAAATAAGGGTTTTTAGGTGAGTTGGAGCATCATTGTTTGTTGTAGTGAACACCTATAGTAGTAGGGATCTACAACAAATTTTCATCAATTATTGTAGGTGTTTAAACTCCAAAAGCCTTTTTAATGGTTTGGAAATATCCAAAACTCATTTTTTATAATATTTTCTCAAGTACCTAGGATTTCAGGATTCATAAAAGAATTGAAAGCTTGTCTTTGGTAAGCATCTAGGGTTTTGTCAAAGAACATACCCTAAACAAACATTGGCACATGCTCAAATAAATAGGATCAAACAAAACAAAACAAAAAAGGACTGTCAAAAACCTTAGGCACATCCCAGTAGAAAACAAACCATTGAAAAGGTCAAAATTGAATTCAAGTGTTCAAAGGTGCACTTCAAAGTGGGCAAAAGTTGTCAAAGGTAGAAATTTCACATTTTCATGTCTCAAATCATGTCTAATAGGGTAAAATCAAAGTCAAGGATTAGAAATAACATTTCCATGTATGCACGCATACCTAAGAGCAATCAAGTAGGGTTAAGAGATTAAAATCTGCATATTAGTGGCTAGGCATGGACCCGAGGGTGTCTATGAGAATTTCACTCCACATTATTTATATATATATTAGCGCACTTCATAGAGGGTCAACCATCATATTGGGTGAATATATTTATGGCATTGAATTTCATACATGGTCGACTAGTATTTTTAGTTCTTAATATGGACAACCTAATAGGGTTTTTTAAGTGGATTTGATGTTTACGAGGATTGCACTCCTTCAAAAGAATCCCAGTCTTTTAAACATATAAGCCTACTATAAATATCAATATCCAGTCAAAGGAAAAGCAAGTAATTTAATTAGTAGAATTCATCGAAAGAAAAGTAGCAGATATATTTAGTAGACATTGATGTCAAATATAGGAGGGTTTGCTTTTAATAAAGCTTCTATACTCTTTGTTTTCACACTACCAAATTGGTAACTCATATCAGTAGTGGGGTTTCAAGAAAAATCAATCAAACTATCAAAGTATACCTTTTTAAAATCCTTTTTAACATCTTTTCAAAAGGCATTGTTCAATAGTTTGTTGTCCTTCCTTAAAAAATAGGTTTCAAACATAGGGCAATAGTTTTCAAACAGTTAGTTTTGGCAAGTAGTGGTTATCACTCCATCAATTCTCAATGATTTATAGTAAGGCTATATCTAGGCTTTGTTTCCCCTTTGAACGGGTGAAACACCATTTTTGTTGTGAATTGTTGTTTCTTTTCTTACCGCTACATTTCTTCCCATTGCCAAAATATATGCTTTTTCTTTGCCCCCTTTTTCCCTTCATGTTTTGGTAAGTAATTTGCCCTTCTATTCTTTTGTGATTTTCATTCACGTTTTGGTAAGTAATGTGATTTTTATTAAAAACATCGTAAAGTTCAAAACATAAATGTTCGCCTTTTTAGAATGTAGTTTAGTTATTAATGGAAAGAGAGTTTTTTCCCTAAAACAAACTATATTAAAAAAATATAAATGTGTGCCTTTTTAGAATGTAGTTTAATTATTAATAGAAAGTAGGTTTTTTTTAAAACAAACTTTATAATCGATGTTTTATTTTTATTATGTTTTTAATTTCACAAATTTTAATTTCTATGCATCTTTATTAACGTGGGATAAAATTTTACAATAAATCTAAATTTTTGAAAAGCTATATGTATCTAAAATTCGTTTCATATACGCAACCTCTAAATATCCCATTTCTATCACATTGCCTTTGCCATTGCCATTTATATTTCTCATTTCTGGTAACATAGTTGTCTTCATCAAAAGTGCCCGATTGAAAATAAACTCCATAATTTGTCTTCACTTTTAACAAGGCTTTATCCTCGTCTACAAGGGTTTAACTCAAAAATTTGGTTTTCAAAATAAATCTAATTCACATTAGTTGTGCATAGGCTTTTTGGATTAGCAATAAGTTTTTATTGGTAACTTCAAATCCTTGGCTTATTTTTCCAAGCTTGTCCATAACTCATGTTACTATTAAAACAAGCTTATAAATGGATGCCAACATGCATAATGATCATATTGGTGTTTTAGTGGTGTAATAGTATTCATGATGGTTCAGTCATCTCAAAATGAAAGCTGATATGTCTTTCAAAGATCATGGTTTGAGGTTTGACAAAGAATAAATTGTCAAAATATATGGGTGACAAGATCAAAGAAGGGTTTCTAGAGCTTTTGAAGTAGTAGGGTCCAATCAAGGTTTGTTGAAGAAAGGTTTACAAATTCATGATAGGTGAATTGTTAAAGTTTCAAACATCTTCAAAGGGTTTTCCATGGTCAAAGGGGGAAAAATTCATCAAAATCATCATGTAGAGCCACCTAATTAGATTGTCTATTTTTAACTCATGTTATTTATAGCTTGCGCTACTTTTTGCTATCACCATTTTTAAAAAAAGGAAGTATATTTTGAGAAGGCTATTTTTGGAGGCAATTTTTAGATTATCTATTTTTAGAAGGCCTATTGTTAGTTTGCAATAATCAAAGAGTCTAACTAAAGATTGTCCGAGTTGGATTTAGTATTTGTGGATAGAATTTTGTAACGAGCTTCCATTGCATGCAATCAATCTATTATTAGAGTAGAAGTTGTCGTTACTTTTTATTTTTATTTTTCATGCAATAGCTTTATAAACATTATAAGTAAGTGCTCTTGACACTTATTTTATGAATAATTCATATAATGGAATTCCTTCAATAGAACATTGTAATGCCTATTTTGCTTCTAAATTGTTGTTGAGATGTTTTGTGTCCTAATGTTCTTTTATAAGTTGAATATCAATTGGCTTTTACTAAAAAAAATTGTATTACAATAATCATTAAGTTAGTAATCATAGCATTGATGTAATTATTGTGTTTAACTCATAACATCTTGTGTATTATGTAACTACAAATAAAGTAAATTGAAGTGTTTTTACTATTAATTATAGGCTTTGCATTGTAGGTTGTAGCGAAGTGGGTCTTGTAGCGTTATATACAATTCCTACACTTACACCCTCTTAAGTGTAGTTTAGTTGCGTGAAAAAATAGGTCTCCATAGATGAAGCCTAATGAGATATCCATGTCCATGGAAATCTCCCCCTAAAAATACAAGCCCTCCCCCGAAAAAAGACAGATAAGAGGACTAGCTAGCCCCCAATATGTAGCCTCTCGCACCCCTAGTAAAACTTGTACAAGCAAAACTTCACTTTTTTAAAAAGGTTTGGTGGAGATGTTGGCTACCTACTCAATAGTTGAGCAATAACAAAGATGGATGATTGTCCATGAATGAGCTCATCACTAGTAGGCGTAAATCCGAGCTCATAACTTTATTTGGCATTTTAGTTGTCCCTGACACCTCTCCAAACGCTGAAATTGTTCCAAACTCTTCTTTTCTACCGAGAGGTCTGTTCCCAGCACCTCGTCAGTTGCTGCCAAGATTAAATTTGCCTAATTCATGCTAAAACCAGAGAGTTGTAACAGGTTATAAAGATCCAACAAAAAGTATAAAAGAGTAGAGGATTTTTGTCAGATGTTATAGACACAGTTACTTTGGTAGGAATGCATGCTAACACACAAGCATAGGCAAGGTATGCGATGCATTAGACAGAATGCTACAAAGAGAAGTCCCCTACCAGCATAATCCAAGATGAGAGCTGTTGGAACAGAGCAAGAGCAGTGGAATTCGGTCAGAATCTGCAATTATGGCTTCCCTAGCAGATTTATATGCAAAGACCGTAGAGATCAAAGGCAAGGCGTTGCTAAAACATTTGGCCGATCACCTCAAAGAGATGTCATCTCACGAAATGCAAGTGTGCACAAAATGGGCTGGTTGAAATGATGTTAATACTCCAAGCATATGCTGTTGTTCCATATATAAACTTAAATCCCACGACTTGTATCAAAATCAGAGCTCCTAAACAGGGGATGGACATACATCAATATATAACTGAATCTGGAATTTCATCAGATTATGTAGCTGGAATGCCCTAGTAGAATGAATTGTGGGGAGAGGGCTTTGAATCAAAACCAACGGCCTTATGGAATGCAACGAGCACATGCTTCTTCCAGTGGAGGATTATAAATAAAATGAGATCTACAAGGGAGGTTAAGGCAGTGAGAGAAATGTGAATGAGATGAGTTGTGCAATGGAAATTGAAGCTTTTACTGGAGAGATGGGTATTATAGATACATATTAGATGAATCTGAACAACCCTAATACAAGAAATGATGATGTGCACTTTATATTTGAGCAGTTAGAAGACACTGCAACACAGATAGACACAACGAACATAATAGAGACCCATGCAATTGAAAAGAGTATGTTGTTCATGGTCGAGAATGCCAATGGTCATCTACATTCTAAAAGAAATAGAGGACTTTGATGGGAACATGGAGGTAGATATTGCTAAGAAAGTAGGAGTAAAAAGTTGCAAGATGTAGTAACACTTGAAGAAGAAACAAAAGAAAGTGAAGATAGACAAGGAGCCTCGACTTCTAAGGCATTTGAGTAAACCATCTATCCATACTATTTGTAAAGGGTAAAATTTGGATGATTAAGTTTTCGGTAATTTTGGTGTATATCCTCCTTTCACCCTTTCATTCAAGGACCTAAGGTCAAGTTGCAATGTACTATCCTACCCTAGGTCACTGTGAGATGTAGAGAACCTTGGATTTTTATGAGTTGATTGCCAATTATCTTCTCTTATACTCAATTATACCTTAAAATCCTAATTATGCAAATACGACAACAAACAGATGAATAACGGAAAATGTTGCTACAAAAAGATGTAAAATGACAAATAACTGTGCACCTGTTTTCAGGGTTCAGAGACGGAAAAGTCGGGGAGTAAAGAGCGGGTGCCCAAATTCAAAGCCCTACTTTTTGTCGAGATCTGGAAGCTCAGTCTGCAACCTATATCTACTATACCAAAGATTTTCCCATTGCAGAATTTTGAGGACTAAAGAGCGGGCGCCATAGTCCAGGGAACTATTTTTTTCTTTGATCTACAATTCCGACACTCTATTGTACCCTCTTGCAGCTTCACTTTGTCTGCAACTCTAACCTGTAATCTGCAATCATGAAAACTTTGGGAGGGAGTTGTGGTGTTTAAAGGCTTGCCTCAGTCAAGCCCCGAGAGACATTTAAGTCTTCTGAACACCGTTGTCAGATAGAGAGTGTGTGCCTTTGGGAGGCAGACGCAAAAACCAAATTATAAATGCTTACAAACACAAATGAATGTCACGTTGTAGTGAAGATCTAATGGGAGGAAGAAACTCTTCATGCCATGAGGAGATGATTGCTCAAATCTGCAAATACAAACACATAAACAAAACAAATATGCTCTTACAACACAATGAAAGCCTTGAATCACCTTTAGAACACAATAGCTTGCTAGTAATCATCCAGTAATGCTCTAGTTTACAAATGAATGCCTAAACATACTTTTATATGCAATTACAAACACTCTCGCCAAAAATTTCCTAATTTAAACTTATCGTGTCAACATAGGACCCAAATAACGGTCACAAGACGACACCCAAAAATTGGGACTGCCCCAAAATAGGGCAGGACTAGGGCGCGAGCGCCCAAGTCCTCCCCCCTATTTTGGGCAGGGGTTATCTCAAGTGGTCCCCCTAGGTCCCATTTTCCAAGACACTTAGGGGTTTTCTCATCGGGATGTTGAAATATGATGTAATATGTCCTAAATGCAGCTAAGAGACCCAAGAGCTAAACCTTATGAGGGAAAAGCCCCCATGGGGACATTTTTTGATGTTACATTTAGCCCCCACTTTAATGTATGTATAAACGCAAGGCCAATACATGCATTAAAGTACGATCAACAAACACAACAAACACACCAAGCACGGAGAAGACACGCCAGACACATTGAAGACAATGACATGCACGTAAAACACGGAGAAGACAGTTACAGTCATGCAAAACACGGAGAATACATTGAATGCATAGAAGACACGAATGATTTCTTTTCTTTTCTTTTTCTCATATATATGAAATGCAGATGCAAGTACATAAAAGTAAACAAACCTTCCATAATGCAGGATGTACTCATCACACAGGTCTTTAAATTGCATATATGGGGCAACACACACGCAAGACATGCAAAACCTCCCAAAATGCAGGATGTACTCAACGCACAGGTCTTTAAACTGCATATGGGGCAACAGACACGCCAAACAAAGCAAGCATGCCAAACACACACTTTGAAGACACAGAGAAAACATGATAGACAAGTGATGGAGTGTTCCTATTTCTAAGTTCATCACCATCTTAGGCACATTACAAGCACACACACCGACGATTGGGCTTCACCACAACAATCGTCGAAAACATGCTTAAGGGTTGAGTTAGTCACATAACCTCTCCCCACCTTTGCAGAGGACTTTTAAAAATGACAGGATGATGCAATCTGCTCCGAGAAATACACCATCCCCACCTCCACAGAGGGCTTAAGATAAAAAGGATATACGTGATATCCTGCCTCCGTAGAGGGCTTAAATGATTGATTGATTGTAAATAAACTTAGAGTGCAGGATGTACTCATCACACAAGTCTTTAGACTACACCTAAGGACAAACACATTGCTAACATCTACAACATACAGCTTACCTTATATATGCCCCCACCTTAAGGTGGTTGATATCAAGTATCAATATCAAGCACATTAAGGTAGGAAGAAAACACACAAGGGAACACAGGCTTTCACAAAGCCCATGCCCCCTGGAGGTGACATGTACTTTACGATCACCAAATGTTCCCACAAACACATTCCTGCAAGAAACATGTTAGTGTCTACATAATCATGATAAACATCAACATCAATGCATATGATTAACCACATAAAGAGCCAAGGTTATACTACGAATTCAGAGTTCGAGGATAATTGTGGGTCTACATTACGAAGATCACTGAATCGAGTACCACTAAGGCTAGATTCAAAGACAAACAAAGTGCGCAGAGCATCAGTATTGTTATGATTTGTAAATGAGATAAAAACATCATCAAAATCACTACGTGGAAAGCACGAGTGCTTCCACTAGCCAAGCGTCAGATAAGATATACAACCCCATCGTCATATTAGTAACTAAGTCCAATTTTTGATTTTTCGCGAAAGGGACACTAGATCCGCATCAGTATAAATGTTTTTCGTCATCTGCTAGCTAAATAGAAACACTAGAGGAAGGGAAACAATAAATAAGAGAGGAGAAATAAGTATCTTAGGGACAATCATGTAGGAGGGTGCCCCCAAGTCACCAACCAAAACGCTATGTTCGTAAGACACAACACACAACAATGAAATCAGAGAGAGAGGCAATATAGAAGAATGATGATACAAATAGAAAAAGGTCACAACAGAGGCAATCTCTTGGTATCCCGGACCTTACAAGAGAATTAGGGTTCATCCCAGGAGGCCTAAACAACACATAACACATCACGGGGGAAGCACATCATGAGAGAGATAAAGGATTAGAGATACTTATCTGTAGGGTCTTCCGAGCTAGCGGCCATCAAGTAAATCATCGTTATCCTCCCACTTCTAAATTTTAGAGGAAAGTGAGACATTATCCTCCCAATTCTCATCATTGTTAGGGTCATCTTTGTTTTGTTCAATGTTTGGATCAATGTTTTCTTGTTGAGAGGCAAGATTTATGGCATAAGCTTGTCTTTGTCTTCTTCTTTCTCTTGCTTTTCTATTTCTTTTTGTCTTACCACTTATCTCTTGTAAGATAGGGCTTTGTTCTTTCATGGGTTTTTTCATTCTCGAAGAAGAAGCACCAGGGTCAAATCTCATTTGTCTAGGTGGAAAGTTCTATTGTCAATAATTACCTCCTGATCCTTGTAAGGATGGTGGGGGAGGAACCTCAGCATAGGGACCTTGTCCTTTTGATCTATGGTTCTCTTCACATGCAGGTTGCTTGTCTTTTGTTATTTCTTGTCTAGAAGGACCGGTCATTGGATGTAATAGTTTTGCTTTGTAATTTCTATAGCCCAAGAAGTTAAAGTCTATTCGTAGTTCAAGTTTCTCTTCAGTTTTATCTCAAAAGTAGTCCATTGTGCAATGCTTTCTTTCAACCAAAGGTTTATATTTGTTTCGGGGGATGATAATCACATGTCCCTCAAAAGGAAATTTTAGACAATTATAAATTGTTGAAGGGACAACTTTCATTTCCTTTAACCAGAGGTGTCCCAATTTTATGTGAAAGTGGTCAGAAACAGGGACAACATCAAACCATTGTTCTACATGTTTCTCAAATACAGTTACCAACAATGATATCTTACCCAAAGATTTTATAAAGGCTCCCTTATGTGTTTTAATCATGTCCGAAGGGTCATAAGATCCTTGCATCAAATTATGTAAATAGAGGAACTCTTCCATGGAAACATTAGTCATGCAATTAGGATCAATAAGTGTTCCATCCACGGGGTTTCCCATTATTTTCAGTGATGTTTAAAGAGGTCCTTTAGTGTCTTTGATTGTTCTGTCATGAGGTGTAAACACAATTTCAGGTTTAGGGACCTTTCTCTTCAAATAAGGCCCAGAAGGGAACCTATTGTTGTTGTTACGATTAGAGGCCATGTTTATATGCTCAAATCAATGAAGAATCAAATTTTAACAATTTTCTAAAAGTATGCAAAAGACAAGTGTAAAACTATATGCAAAAATGACCTACAATGCTTGATTTTTTTGTACTTTTTCAATGCAAATAAGTGAAAGCAAAGGTGTTGTAAGGTTTTTGATCAGGGGCAGCAAATTATATGTCTAATATCATTCCAATACAACAATAATATTCTTCACAACACACTCATGATGTAAATCTAAGATGATGATAGACCAAAACCTAGTGAAAATATACTAAAATAAGCGGTTTTTCACCAAATCTCAATGCAAAAGAACATGACAAAGGGTATTGTGAGGGAAATGATGATGGATAGAAAATTATATTAGTAATAATAGCCACCTAATGCCAAAATATCTGTCACAACACACTTATAGTGCCACTCAAGGTCAAACCCTAGTGAAAATATAGCAAAAATAGGCAATTTTTCACGATTTTTCAATTCCAAGACCTAGCCAGAGGGGTGTTGTAAAGAATTTAAGGAAGTGCACTAAATAATATCAATGATATGAGTCACCTACAAGCATAAATCTGTTACAACACGCTTAGGGTGCAAACTAGGCCAAACCCTAGGGCAAAAATAACAAAAATATGCAGTTTTTCACCAAATTTTCAATACAAGAGGCCAATAACAAGGTGCTGTAAAGAATCTTAGGAGGGAAAGAAGATAATACCCTTGATATTAGTCAATTAGTGCAAAATATTTTTTACAACACTCCTATAGTGCAAGTTTAGAGAGTCGATAAGGCCAAATCTAGTGAAAATCAATGTTTTTCAAGCCCTAGGTTTGAGATCTTGATGTAAAATGCTATATGCATGTTTTGAAAGCTGATATATGATGAAAATTAGATGCTCTTAGATTTGAAAATAATTTCCATGCTCTAACATGCAAAATGCAAGTGCAAATCTAATGAAAAATCAATGAAAATGCTAGTTTTTGTTGAATTTTTCTATGCAAAAATGCAAATTTTTGAAATCTAAATGCAAATTTATTCTAAAATGAAAGACTATATCCAAATTCAAATTTTAATGAGTCTCTAAAATCAGTAGAAAAATCTGAAACAAGATTTTACCTACAAACCCTAGATTTTGGAATTACTAGGTTATATGCAAAATTCACAATTTTCAATAGTACCCTAGCAATTTTATGATGAAAATGCAATGAAAGATATTGAAATTTTGTAATTTTCTGCAATTTAAATTAGATCTAATTCAAAAATAAAAAATTTGATGAAATTCAAATTAATTAATGAAACATGCAAACTAGGGTTTGTAATTTTTTTTTTTCCAATTTTTCAATTTTTTTGTAAGTTTTCCAATGCAATAAGATGAATGATACTATGAAAGAATGGAATCACTGCAAATATGAAGCAAAACACTTAGCAAGGTGAAAACAAGTCCAATAACATGGGTTCACCAAAATGTAAATGGTAAAATTTGGATGATTAAGTTTTTGGTAATTTTGGTGTATATCCTCCTTTCACCCTTTCATTCAAGAACCTAGGGTCGAGTTGCGATGTACTATCCTACCCTAGGTCACTGTGAGATGTAGGGAAACTTAGATTTTTATGATTTGATTTTCAATTATCTTCTCTTATGCTCAATTATACCTTAAAACCCTAATAATGCAAATACGACAACAAACAAATGAATAACAAAAAATGCTGCTACATAAAGATGTAAAATGACAAACAACTATGCACCTATTTTTGGGGTTCAGAGACAGAAAAGTCAGGGACTAAAGAGCAGGCGCCCAAGTCTAAGGCCCTGCCTTTTGTCAGGATCTGGAAGCTCAGTCTGCAACCTGTATTTATTGTACCAGAGATTTTCCCGCTGTAAAATTTTGAGGACTAAAGAGCGGGCGCCCTAGTCCAGGGAACCATTTTCTTCTCTGATCTACAATTCTGACACTCTGTTATACCTCTTGTAACTTCACTTTGTCTACAACTCCAACCTGTAATCTGCAATCATGAAAACTTTGGGAGGGAGTTGTGGTGTTTAGAGGCTTGCCTCAGTCAAGCCCCGAAGAGACATTCAAGTCTTCTGAACATCATTGTCAAATATAAAGTGCGTGCCCTTGGGAGGTAGAAGCAAAAACTAAGTGATAAATGCTTACAAACACAAATGAATGTTAGCTTATAGTGAAGATCTCATGGGAGGAAGAAGCTCTTCATACCATGAGGAGATGATTGCTCAAATATGCAAATACAAACACATAAACAACACAAATATGCTCTTACAACACAATGAAAGCCTTGAATCACCTTTAGAACACAATAGCTTGCTAGTAATCATCTAGTAATGCTATAGTTTACAAATGAATGCCTAAACATGCTTTTATATGCAACTACAAACACTCCTGCCAAGAATTTCATAATTCAAACTTACCATGTCGGCATAGGACCCAAATAATGGTCACAAGATGACACCCAAAAATTGGGATTGCCCCAAAATAGGGCAGGACTAGGGTGCGGGCGCCCAAGTCCTCCCCCCTATTTTGGGTAGGGGTTATCTCAAGTGGTCCCCCTAGGTCCCATTTGCCAAGACACTTAGGGGTTTTCTCATCGGGATGTTGAAATATGATGTAATATGTCCTAAATGTAGCTAAGAGACCCAGGAGCTAAACCTTATGAGTGAAAAGCCCCCAAGGGGACATTTTCTGATGTTACACTATTCTATTGCTATTAATTATAACAGAAGAATGAACTTGAAGGAAAAATGCTTCTCAACATGTGCCTTGTTAGATGCTAAATACTTTACAAGGGTGGTTTTGAGAACATGCTTTGTAATATAGTCTTAGGATCCCACTGCATAATTGTCGCTTGGTCACAAGATAAGGATGTAGAGTAGCAAAAACTAAAAAACAATATTAACAAAAGATTTTAACGTTTTTGGAAAAAACTGTGTTGCTTTTTTTGAGACAAAAAAAGCAACACAATTCTTTCTAGAAGCACTAAAATCTATCATCATGGATTGTGGAAATATCATGTCTACAACAATATTAACGATTCACAGTGTAAATGATAACAAAAATAAATTGGAATTTCATTATAATCATTCGTGTGATTTTACATTCCATACAATTGGCTTATAAAGCCTTATTTTTCCCGTTTACAAATTGCCTACAGGAATAACTTCCCACCCAACTAACTACTTAACAATTAACTTATTACATGTAAACGTTATTATCTAACAACTCCCCTTAAGGTTTATATTACAAAAAAAAGGAAAAACAAAAGAAATATTGTATCAACATCCACCTAAACTCCTCCTGTCTAGGTAAATGTCCTGATTAACCAACTTTGCATCAACCCAAACTCCTCTGTCTAGGAAAATGTCCAACTCTACATCAGCATCAACCCAAACTCTTCATGTCTGGGCAAATGTTCTGATTATCCAACTTTTCCCTGTGAACCACACAACATTATTCACAAGAAAATCACCAACCAACACTCAACTATCCATATCCAGTTTTTGGATTCAACTATCCACAGACCAACAACCACTCACCAAGTTTGTGCATTCAACTATCCTCAAACCTACAACAACTCACCAAATTTATGGATTCAATTATCCACAAACCAACAAATCATTGCATGCTCGCTCTTGCTCCTAAAGGGATTGAAGATGAAACAAACACTTCTCATGCAAAGCATCATCTTTGAGTGAGAAGCTAGCTCAAGATGATGAAGATCCTCCTACCTCTGATGGCTTTATCCTCTGATTTACCTCTTTAGATCTTAACCATCACATACAACATTAATGACTCTAAATGCACCATTAGTAAATGTGATGTGTACATAAAAGTGCTTGTACATATAAACAAGGATGTTAGATTCAACCGAAAATGCATCCATTACCATAAATGTTTTTAATGCATCTAGGATGACCATTCTTGTTGTTTTCTCATATGGATGAGAAACTCCTTTGTAAGCCTTTAGCCTAGTGAGAGATAATTCCCCTCGCTTATTCTTGTGTGGAATCATTCCTCTAATTGTCCTCCTTATTTCTTCGTATGGGACCAAAAATGTCTTCAAAAACTTTAGCCCCTTATTATTATATTCACAAAATTTTATTTTTTAAAATAATTATTAAACAACCTTATTTCCCCTTAAAATAAAATCATTTTCATCAATCTCCTAACTTCTTTATCTCTACTTCAAATATTTTCGAATTGAACTATCTATATCAATTCAATTAAAAAAAGGATTCACATAATCATTAAACTCCAATATGAATCACTATCTTACCACACAACCATTATAGAGTTCCAATAGTTCTACTGCCTTGTAAAAGGAAAACAAAACTTTGATGTGTATTTAAATACCTTTTAAGAATAGCTAGAAGTATTATGCTTTCTTATATATTGCATATGCTTTCTTCTATATTGTGTTTCTTCCACATTGTTTGCTTCTATCAGCTTATTTTTCTGTCAACTTTGTTGTGATCTCCTACATTTCAAGAGATTCGTATGCCCTTGCTTCAGGCTCCAGCGATGGAATTCAAGCAATTTGCATCCAAATCAATGTCTCTGCATCCTTTAGACCAAAACATTTTGCAACAGTTCACTTCATTGGCAAGAAATTCTCAAATTGTGTACTCCAAATAAGCTACTAGGTTGAACAAAAAAAACTACGCAAACCCTAAGTATCAAACAACACCAATACTCCCTCGTATCGTCTATCCAACATCACACTATCGCTTCATTATCCAACTGGCAGAAGCAAATTCTTCTCTACATTGTTTGATATGAATTGGCATTTACATTGGCAGCATTCTACCACGCCTTCTCCATGCTTGACTTGCACAACATATGTATTGAATGCAAAAGAGACTATTTCAAATGCCTTTATTCTTCAGATTTTGGCGCCTTCCACACCCAACAAATTCTACATGCACAATTTCTTCAATTACAGGCACACAGAAATCCTCGATGCTATGATACCATTGTAGAGAAGCAAAAACTAAAAAAATAATATTAATGATTCACATTGTAAATGATAACAAAATAAACTAAAATTTCATTATAATCATTAGTGTGATTTCACATTCCATACAATTGGATTATAAAGCCTTATTTCTCCCATTTACAAACTACTTAGGGGAATAACTTCCCACCCAACTAACTACCTAACAATTAACTTATTACATGTAAACCTTATTATCTAACAAAGGAATGATCCTTCTCCTATAGGGAATGATAGTCTACATGCTTGAATTTAGTTGTCCTCAATGTCTTTGGAGGCTCTCTTCAAGGGATTTATCACACATAATATAGGAAGACACATCCAAATGGGTAGTTTGAAACAATCAAAACTTTGAACAATGGCGGGGGTTTCTTGATTCATGATTTGTGCTTTTAAGTTGCAATAGTTAAATGCTAGAGACCAATATTTTGTGCATGAAGTACTTCAATGGGAAAATCCTCTTCAAAAGGATATGCCAATTAGAACATGTGCCTACAACCAACATATGCAAAATGTTCAACCCAACAATGACATCAAAAGATCAAAGCTTTGGAGGAGACAAATTCTCTCTCACCACTTAATAAGCACCGTGATATTTTCTCTTTCTAGCCTTATTTTTTAAAATTCATTGTGGCACTTTTTTTCAACATTATAATTTAAGTCATTTCTATAATTTAAAAAGTGAACTTTAAATTAGAAATTATAATTTCAAATAGTTACGAATTAGTTAGAAAAGTGAAAAGCTATATATACAAGCTAATTTTAATTATAAAGGTCCTTTCTTTTTCTTCTTGGCAGATTTTCTCTCTACACAACTATTGTATAGAAATTGTAAGGAGACTTTGTGCTCTATTTCTCAAAGAAATTGGAAGATTTTTCCTAAAAGTTGTGTCAATTATTCTTATTTGATTGCAAGTTTTTCATATGTTTGATTTGTAATCATTTCTTCATATTTTTCTTATACTTTTGGTTGCATAGGAAATGGAACATAAACTTTGTGCTCTGATTTAAAGGAATAGGAAGAACATTTCAGAACTTTGTGTCTTTGTGTTTTTTGTTTATTGTAGGTTATTCGTATGTCTAATGTGTAATTGATTTCTCATATTTTCCTAGTATGTTGAAGGGGTAAACCTCTCTCTCTCTCTCACCAATATTGTATGGAAAAATTGAAGGACTTTGTCTCCAATAATTATTGCACATTGTTTCTCATTTTCCCTTTGTTCTTCCTATCTTTTGTTTGAGGAGTCCTATGTAGTGTCTCGTATGAGCTTGCCTAGGGTTTCCCCACTCTCCTTTTTGCTGGAAATATTGTTGTCATTGATGTTAAAGGAAAGAAGGAATTCATATTATTGTCATTGATGTCAAAAGAGTACATTTGTGATGATGATTTTATTGAAGACAAGGAAGAATAAAAGACATTTATTACATAACTCAAAAGGTGGAGATGGCCGACCAAGAAAGAAATTAAATTTAAGTCTTTATGCTGGCCAACCTAATATTACATGTTTGTTGGCCGACCCTCCTCTATATTGGCGCCACTTTGGGATTCAAGAAAGAAATTAAATATATTAATTTTGTATGAGGTCGACCTCTTTTAGGTCGACCCTCATTGTGGTATTGCTGCATTAGAGAAACTAAAATAAATAAGATTAAAGTTAAGGTTGACCTCCCTCTATGAAGAGGTGGGATGGGGTATAAACGAATAATGAAGTTGGAGTCATTTGAAAAAGCAACACAAATGAAATACCATTCATTTTAGAGCAGATCTGGGGCAGTCCAAGTGTAATGTCCCCATTTTTAGGTTCTCTTGCAGCACAGTTGGAGTTGACTTTCTAGGTTTGCAATAACCTGATCAGTGGAGTATTTTGATGTCATCAGTGTGCTTAGGTGTTCCAATGGATCCATATGACACTTTTCAGAGAGATTTTAGACAACTTATCCGTCCTTACTATTTATAGTAAGTGCTTGAATGGCGACAATCTTTCTGGGTTTTTTTGGGTTTGTTCTCTTTGGTGCTTAGAGAACATTGTTATTTATAGTAAGTGTCAGGTCTGGACACTGTTTTGGTGACATGGCAGTTCGGTCATCTTGGGGCCTTTCCAAGTGTTGCATTGAGCTCAGTAATATCAGAAGGTTCACGGTTATGTCTGTTTGGGCGATTTCAGACATTTGGGCCATTCTTACTATTTTTAGCAGGATCACCGCTCAACACTGAGTTCTTCACGTGACACTATTTCCATGTCACTACATGATTGGTCACTCCTTCGGTTGTTCATTGGTGTTCGTTAGGCAGGGTTATATTATTTTAATTAACGTTAATGTCATTTAAGTTAAATTAAAGATTTAACTTAATGTTAATTAAATTATTAAAGTGACTATTAAAGGGGCGTTGGGGGAAAAATGTTAAAGGCATATTTTAATAAAGTCAAGTGTATTCTTTGGAAGTGAGCACCCAGGTCATAAAGGAGTGAAAATAATATTAAAATATTTATCTCCTAAAAGTGGCTTTGAAAAGTAATGGAGAAATAAAAGAGAAAGTGAAGGCATTTCATTCTGCCCATTACATAATTTTATTGAATGAGCTTTATTTCTTGGTTGTGCCAAGGGTTTGAACCAGCTACCTTTGAAGACAAAATCCTTCATTGGTTTTGAGCATCTGCGGGGTTGAAAGACATCTCTAAGATGTTTTGAGGTGATCTCATTTCAGAGGTTACTATTGTGCTTCATTTGCAAGTAGTCAACTTGTCGCGGAAGGGTTTTCATTGACATATCTCAAGTTTCTTGTCACGATAATTATGGAGGAGGATTGAAGAGTGCATTACAGGTTTTAGACTATATTTTGGTGGGGTTTTAGACTAGTTTCAGCCCCTCATATAGGTCGTACACCTCTGGGATATGTCGTACCACATAGGGAGAGTTTATGGTGTTTTGGTGGGCATTTGGCCAAGTCTTCTCATTTCAGCTAAGCATGGAGTGCTACTAATATAGTGCAAAGTTTTTAGTGGCTATTTGGAGGGTTTTTGGTGACATTTAATGTTGCTACAAACACCCAGCAGGTCATACCATCCCTAGCCTAGGTGTGGGCTCTCGAGTACCAATATACATTTAGTTTGGCATTGTTTGGAGGGCGAGTACATTGTGTTTCTGATTGTAGATAATCCATTGACAAACAACAGAAGATTGTACCTCCATCTCATTGTACCCAGCATGTATTTATATGTTGTTCACTTCTGTATCAACTTTGCATTGCCTAGAACAGTGGATGGGTATGTTAACAATTTGATGTATTAGACTATATTGCACATGGGTATTATCTATTTATGATTTTTAATGCATTTCCTTTGAAAATAAGCAACTGGGTATTCCTATTTCTTGTGATTTTTGAAAATATATGTACATGCATGTGTTATGTCAAATGCAAAAAACACCAAAACGCATCAGGTTCAACTAAACCACAAAAAACCATAAGGGGGTGGGATATTACACCAAGAGTAGAAAATTATGAAGAATATTTTAGATTTGTTTTGAAGAATGTTGGAGCAGATTTAGGGCAGTCCAAGAAAAAAAATTATGAAGAATATTTCAAATTTGTTTTGAAGAATGTTGGAACAGATCTAGGGTAGTCCAAGAGCAGAAAATTATGAAGAATATTTCAGATTTGTTTTGAAGAATGTTGAAGCAGATCTAGGGCATTCCAAGAGTAGAAAATTATGAAGAATATTTCAAATTTGTTTTGAAGAATGTTGGAGCAGATCTAGGGTAGTCTAAGAGAAAAAAATTATGAAGAATATTTTAGATTTATTTTGAAGAATGTTGGAGTAGATCTAGGGCAGTCCAAGAACAGAAAATTATGAAGAATATGATCAGATTTGTGAAGGGAAATATAATCAAATTTGAGTAGAAAAATATGTTCGTCATCCATTGAAGAAGCAACATCTCGAAGGTGATATTTTGCAAAAGAGGTTGGTGCCTCCTAAAAGAAGAGATTAGTGTCTTTTGCTGAGTTGGTGCTCAGTGGTGGGGATTAGTATCTCTAGTGGGTTGGTGCCTACAAAGACTAGTTGTGGGGATTGGTGTCTCTAGTGGGTTGGTGCCTACAAAGATTAAGTGGGGATTGGTGTCTCCAGTAGGTTGGTGCCTACAAAGTTTGTAAGAGAATTTTATATAAACAATATTTTGCCATGGTTTTCTCCTGAAAGCGTTTCCACATACATCTTGTGTTCTTCTTGTGCTCTTATATGTTAGATCTTGCATGTTTGTTATTTGTGTTAGATTTAGGACAGACAACTGAGAGGGGGGGTGAATCAGTTGTACAAAACTTTTCTTACAATGAAACACTTAACTCCACTTTGTAATTTAGTAGCATAATAATAAATCAATTATGGAAACTCAATGCAATGAATCAAGAGCAGAAACACATTAACACATGAGACACCAAGATTTTGACGTGGAAAACCTGGTTAAGGGAAAAACCACAGGGTGATTAACCCAAGATTGTATTCTCTGTTAGAAGAATAGAAAGAACAAAATGGCACATGCCAATTAGGGCTCACTGCCCGAGCACACTGCTCACAAGAGGTTCACTGCCTACAAGAGACACACTATCTACAAAATAATAAGTATCACATACATGAAGTGCAGAATAGCATCTTCACCATGCTTGAATCAGTTCCATTTAAGTCCAATACTTCTGCTCTGCCTTTCGGTCTCCTCCTCGCTACCACACACATCTCCACAAGACACACCTAGAAATGACTTTACAATCCCTTATTTATACAAGACATCGACTTAGGAATAATCATCTAAGTCAGCAAACAACTACAAGAACATCCGCAGGATGTGTAACTCATCCGGTCGGCCAATCTCAAGAAGAAGAACATCATCATCCGGAAGTAGTTCTTCAATTGTGAGCTCCAACTCCAATGCGGACCACCAACATGAACTAGACATGATCTAGAGACCTCCACAAGCTTTCCTAAATCACCAAGAACATCCACACTTCATCTGCTTATTGAAATCCTTCTCACCTTCAACCAGAACGTCAAGAACACAGTCTGTCATCACTATCACAAAAGAATAGATGCTTCTGGACCTTCAAACCAGGAACCAATCGAGTTGACACTTCACAAAGACTTCCTCAACACTCCCTCAGATCCGCAGAACAGGATAATGCATTTTCGGATCTCACCGGACCTGTCTGTGTCACTTTGTCACCTTTGAATACCTGCCGGAACCAGTTTTACTTGAGCGGCCACAACTTCTTTAGATCTTCATGTAGACCTATGAAATCTTTATTGGATCACCTTAAGACACATATCTACAAACGCTTTAAACCACATCCTCTGATCCTCATCCTATCTTGGACTTTTGTCTTACTGTCTTCACTGTTCTTCACTGTTCCTTATATGACCAATTTTTTCAATATCCTCAGCAAACAGTTCATCCAATCCTTATCATTAATGTAACAGGAGTATTTTGACATCAATGACAACACCGGTTAGGCCCGTACTTGCAAAAATCTCCCCCTTTGTCATTGATGGCAACATATGATGTGAAAAATTGTTTTGATCATCAAGACAAGAACTTCTTCTTTCTGTCACAACTCCCCTTATCAGTAACAACCATTCACATGTCTTCTTTTCCTTTTCTGCTCCCCCTTTGATCAGCAACCACTTGTTTTTCACATGTCTTCTCTCCCCCTTTGACATCAATGGCAAAGGGCTCATACTTGCAATTCCACCACTTCAGACTCATACCGGCTGCTCCCCCTTAGTAGCAGCTCCCCATCATCAATCTGGACCACAAGATATGACTGTGATGTCCACTAGACTGATGCACATCAGTGCACCTTAGTTCATCACTGGAGGGGCAATAACCCCTAACTTCTCCCTGAGATACTCAAAATAGTCCTTAGGTAGAGGTTTAGTAAAGATATCTGCAATCTGATCTTTGGAAGGCACAAACTCCAATCTAACTTCATTCTTGTTTACTTGCTCTCTCAAAAAGTGAAACTTGATGGATATATGTTTAGGCAACACCGGATTCTTAGATATATTTATTGCACTTGAATTATCACAGAAGATTGTGATAGGCTCCTCATACTCCACTCTTATGTCTCTTAACATTTGCTTCATCCACAAAACTTGAGTGCAGTTACCTGTTGCAGCAATATATTCTACTTTTGCAATGGACAGAGATATTGCCTCTTGTTTCTTTCTCAGCCAAGAGACCAACCTCTTCACCAAAAAGAATGCTCCACCACTGGTACTCTTCTGGTCATCCATATCTCCTGCCCAATCCACATCTATATATGCATGAAGAGAGAAATAATGATCTCTGGGATACCACAGACCATACTCAACTGTCCCTTTTAGATATCTAAAAGTCCACTTGATTGCCATGACATGAGATTCTCTAGGATCAACTTGGAATCTAACAACAAGACCAACAACATTCATAATGTCAGGTCTAGTGTGAGTGAGATACAACAATCCTCCAATCATTGACCTGTATTTTTTCTGATCAGCCTTAGGAGAGTCATCATCTTTGCCTAATTTACATCTAGTTTCCATGAGAGTATTCATTGGTTTTGAATCTTCCATCCCAAATTTCTTCAACAATTTTTTCACATATTTGGTCTGAGAAATGAAGATTCCTTTCTTTGTTTGAGTGATTTGTAGACCCAAGAAGAAATTCATTTCACCAAGCATGGACATCTCAAACTCATTTTTTATTTGATTTGCAAAAGTTTTACACATACTATCTCTTCCTCCAAAAATGATATCATCAACAAACACTTCAACAATCAAGATGTTTTCATGATCAATTTTGAAATATAAATTACTGTCAGCAATACCTTTGTTGAAACCAATCTTCAAAAGATGCTTATCCAATCTTTCATACCAGGCTCTTGGGGCTTGCTTGAGTCCATACAGTGCTTTCTTCAACTTGTAGACCATATCACCATGATCAGATAATTGAAATCCATCTGGTTGCTCAATGTATACTTCTTCTTCCAAGTCACCATTCAAGAAGGCAGACTTGACATCCATCTGATATACTTTGAAGTCCTTAAAGGCAACAAAAGCAAGAAATAATCTGACTGCTTCAATTCCTGCCACCGAAGCAAAAGTTTCTTTAAAATCAACTCCTTCTATTTGAGAGTAACCCTTGCAGACCAATCTGGCTTTATTTCTGATTACTTCACCAACATCATTCAGTTTGTTCCGGAAGACCCACTTTGTTCCAATCACATTCTTGTTTCTAGGTCTGGGAACAAGATCCCAAGTGTGATTTTTCTCAATTTGCATCAGCTCTTCCTCCATTGCTTTAGTCCAGTTTTCATCATTGCAAGCTTCAATCACTGTCTTAGGTTCAATCTTTGAAATCAGACAATACTCATCTGAATCTTGAGCAATTCTCCTTCTTGTTTGTACACCTTTTCTTTTATCACCTATGATCTAATCTTCAGAGTGGTTTAGTCTTACATACTTGGGAACTTTGGGAATTTCTTGCACTTCTGATTCTTGATCAGGCTCATTAAGATTCATCTCTTCTTCCTGATTTACCAGATCAGTTTGAATCTGAACTTCAGAGGAGGCTTGGGCTCCTTGAATCAGAACACCATTCTGATCATCTTCATCATATTCATAAAACCTTGAGGGTTTTTCAATTCCTTCATCAACCTTCACATTTGTACTTTCTATCATTTTTCTTAGTCTCTTGTTATAGCACCGGTATGCTTTGCTTTGAGTAGAGTAACCCAAGAATATTCCTTCATCACTTCTAGCATCAAACTTTCCTCGATCTTCATCTCTTTTAATGTAACATTTGCTACCAAAAACTCTGAAATACCTCACAATAGGAGTGATGCCAAACCAAAGTTCATAAGGAGTCTTACCGGTATTGCTTCTGATTTGAACTCGATTGAGAGTATAGACTGCAGTGCTGATAGCTTCTCTCCAATAGATCTAAGGAACATTTGCTTCCATCATCATGGTCCTAGATGCTTCCTGGATGGTCCGGTTCTTTCTTTCCACTACTCCATTCTGCTGTGGAGTCCTAGGAGTAGACAACTGTCTCTTTATTCCATGCTTCTCACATAATTCTATGAACTCACCGGATGTGAATTCTCCACCTCTATCAGACCTCAAAATTTTTAATTTTAATCCGGTTTCATTCTCTACCATAGCCTTGAATATTTTGAATTTCTCAAGAGCTTCTAATTTCTCTTTCAGAAAGGTTACCCACATCATCTGGGAATAGTCATCAATTAGTAACATGAAGTATCTATCACCTTGTACACTCCTAATTCTTGCCGGACCACAAAAATCAGTATGAACTAAGTCTAATAATCTGGTAGATGACAGTTCCTTACTCTTGAATGTGATTCTGCTCAGCTTACCCAACTGACATTCTTTGCACAATCTATTAGTAGGTTTCACCAATTTTGGAAGATCTCTTACAGCCTGAGTGTTGCTTATCTTGATGATGTTATCAAAATTCACATGACACATCCTCCTATGCCATAACCAACTCTGATCAACTTGAACAAATAAGCAACTTTTACCAATACCAACCAAATGAAAGATATTACCATTTGTTTGAGTACCACATGCAATCTCTGTTCCAGAACTTTCAAAGATCTTGCATTTTCCATTCTTGAATTAGAGATCATAGCCTTTGTCCACCAACTATCTAACACTGAGAAGATTGTGCTTCAAACCTTCAACATACAGTACATTACCGGTCTTGTTCCTTCCATCAAAAGAAATAGTTCCTCTACCTCTGATTCTACCAGAAGAATTATCACCAAACTTTACCACTCCTCCTTCATACCTCTCCAAATCTATGAACTTATTTTTGTCCCCTGTCATATGGTGAGAGCATCCACTATCAATGACCCAATCATCCTTCTCTTCAACTTGGGTAGCCAGAGCTCTTTCAACAGTCTTATGATTGACAGATACATAGGGCATTGGATCTTCTTCCTTGATGGCAATGAACACCCATTCATTTCTAGATTTGTTTCCTATCTCTGATTCATCATCTGTTACTCCTTCATTATCATCATCTTCATGTACATAGTAACAGTTCTTTTGGAACCTTGGCTTGTTAGGATTTTGCCTTGAAAATCTTTCCAGACACCTTGAGGCAAAATGACCAATCTTATTGCAATTAAAACACTTAAAAGACAATTTCCCTTCATACTTACCGGATCCTCTTGGTAGTCTTTTTGCAATAAGGGCTTCAAGATGAGCAGTTTTAGCTTCTTCTTCTTCCAGGTCTTTTCTTGCTTTTTCATACCATGATAGTTTCCTTGAAGAGTTTTCTCTCGGATCAAACCTTTGTTTACCTTTTACAGAGGCACTAGCTTTGAATGCAGATTCAGTCTTGGGAGGGGCATCTCCAAACTCGGTCATTTCAAATGCGGCCAATTTACCAACCAATTGATCTCTTGTGACAGTTGTATGGGCTCTGAATTCTTCAATGGCAGCAACCTTGATTTTATAAGAAGCAGGAAGGGATCTGAGAATTTTGCCAACAATCTCATTTTCATCCAAGACTCCACTAGCATTTCTAATTCCACAAACAAGCTCATTTACTCTTGGCATAAAAGTAGAGATATTTTCATTTTCTCTCATCTTCAGGTTTTCAAATTTTCCTTTCAGACTCTATAGCCTTGCACATTTAACATACTTGTCTCCTTCATGCAGAAGTTCCAGTTTTTCCCAAATCTCAAAAGCAGTTGGTAGGTCAACAACATTTGAAATCTCTGAGTCAGATAATACACTTAGAAGAGCTTCAATAGTTCACAGATTGTTTTTAGCATCTGTGATTTCATTTGGGGCTTTCGAACCACCCTGTGGAGGAGTATACTTCGTTGAAGCCATGTTCCAGTACTGCATTCCCATACATTGCAAGTGACATTTCATGCGACTTTTCCAAAGATTAAAATTGGTTCTATCAAACTTCGGACTATCCTTCTTGTAGGATGACATCTTGGATCTCTTCAAGTGGTTAAGCTTCTTTTAGATGAACTTGGCTCTGATACCAATTGTTAGATTTAGGGCAGACAACTGAGAGGGGGGGGGTGAATCAGTTGTACAAAACTTTTCTTGCAATTAAACACTTAACTCCACTTTGTAATTTAGCAGCATAATAATAAATCAATCATGGAAACTCAATGCAATGAATCAAGAGCAGAAACACATTAACACATGAGACACCAAGATTTTGACGTGGAAAACTCGGTTAAGGGAAAAACCACGGGCTGATTAACCCAAGATTGTATTCTCTGTTAGAAGAATAGAAAGAACAAAATGGCACATGCCAATTAGGGCTCACTACCTGAGCACATTGCTCATAAGAGGCTCATTGCCTACAAGAGACACATTGTCTACAAAATAATAAGTATCACATACATGAACTGGAGAATAGCATCTTCACCATGCTTGAATCAGTTCCATTTAAGTCCAATACTTCTGCTCTGCCTTTCGGTCTTCTCCTCGCTACCACACTCACATCTCCACAAGACACACCTAGAAATGACTTTACAATCAGTTATTTATATAAGACATCGACTTAGGAATAATCATCTAAGTTAGCAAACAACTACAAGAACATCTGCAGGATGTGTAACTCATCCGGTCGGCCAGTCTCAAGAAGAACACCATCATCTGGAAGTAGTTCTTCAATTGCGAGCTCCAACTCTAATGCGGACCACCAACACGAACTGGACACGATCTAAAGACCTCCACAAGCTTTCCTAAATCACCAAGAACATCCACACTTCATCTGCTTACTGAAATCCTTCTCACCTTCAACCGGAACTTCAAGAACATAGTCTGTCATCACTGTCACAAAGGAATAGATGCTTGCGGACCTTCAAACCATGAACCAATTGAATTGACACTTCACAAAGACTTCCTCAACACTCCCTCAGATCCGTAGAACAGGATAATGCATTTCTGGATCTCACCGGACCTGTCTGTGTCACTCTATCACCTCTGAATACCTGCCGGAACTGGTTTTACTTGAGCGGCCACAACTTCTTCAGATCTTCATGCAGACCTCTGAAATCTTTACTAGATCACCTTAAGACACATATCTACAAACCCTTTAAACTGCATCCTCTGATCCTCATCCTATCTTGGACTTTTGTCTTACTGTCTTCACTGTTCCTTATATGACCAATTTTCTCAATATCCTCAGCAAACAGTTCATCCAATCCTTATCATTAATGTAATAGGAGTATGTTGACATCAATGACAACACCAGTTAGGCCCATACTTGCAACAATTTGGTTAGTTAAAGGAAAAAGTAAAAGATAATCTTATACTGATTCACCCCCCTCTCAGTATTTCCCCATTTTGTGGTCCTTTGTACTTTTTGGTTAAAAGTGCACAAAAACTCCCAATCATATGAGGGAGGTACCCCTCTCAAACACAAAGGAAAATCACAAATCTAATGGTGATTTCTCAAAATGTAGTAAGAGTTTGGCGTTGCCCATTGGTTGAGTCAAGCTAAATATAGTAAAGTATTGTAGAAAAAAATATGTTTGCCAACACATCCATATCTAATTCTCATGTTCATAGTAGACTCATCTTTAGGATTATTTTCTTATCCATTGCCAATTTGGCTATCTTGCATTTTATTCATCCATGCACATGCTTATCTAAGGATTTAAATTATGGACTACACTTTCCAATGTTTGTAATATCCATAATATAGTCTTATATCCAACTAAGGTGTGTTCAAATTTATTCTCATTCCATGACTAAACTTATCTAAATCAAACCTCAATTGGCATAGCATGCATCTTTAACATAGGTATAGAACTACACAATGACCATGTTCTTCCTTTTTCTTAATTGTACTAACATGTTTCATAGTAAATAATAGTGGCTTCTTCTTATGGTAGGTACACGTATGTTTTAGACTAGCTAAACCTTTAAGGTACTTGATGTTGCATGGTTAAAAACACAATTTTATTTTCTTGAAATCAGAAGATAAGATCCTATGTTTATATCAGCACATCTAAAAAACAAATCATGTTCTTCCAAATAAAAAAATAGAGCTTTTTAGGACATACATTCATGCTTAGAGTTTCTACAATCTCACAATGGTAATAGAAAATTTGAGGACATGAAGTTTATCCCTTTTAGCCAATAGTCCTCCTGATCAAAATTTCTTATGACCATGGTCTTTTAATGGTATTCATTGCATTCCCATCAAATCTTATCTGGAAGCCACCATGTAGACCTATATCAACATGATCAATCATTTTAATGTTATGTGTTTGAGTTTGTAGAAGTAAATCCCTTATGGTTGTCTTTACAAGGCTCTTAGCTTATACTCCCTTAGATTTGCATGATAACCTCCAAATCAAAATTTGTCTTTTTTTAAACACTTACAACCCAAATGTAATTTTTTTGGTGCAACAATAAGCCTAACTCAACATCATGAGCTCATATCTTCATATTAGAAAAGAAAAGTTCTCTAATCAATTTTTTCCCTTCATTTTTTAGGGTATTACTTATGGATTTCCCAAGAAAAAGAGACATATTTTTCTTTGAAAGTATAAATCCATCCCACATTATTGAAAAATCATCAATAGCCCTATATCATGATATTTTTACAAACCCTTCGATCCAAGGTTTTGCATAATACTTGATGCTCTACTTTTCTCTACTATAAAAATCACCTTGCAAAGATAGGGGAAGGAAAGGATGTTAGATCTAATTTTCCTTCTTGTTGCAAAGTAGGTAATGGCGTTGATGCAAACAAATCTCAATAGTATATAGAATCTCAAGTATATTTATATGTTATAAAAAATTTTTGAGAAGAAAAGGTTGGCCTCTAAACCAAACACAAATTATTTAGTCTGAATTTGTATAGTGTCCTTTGATCTTAGTGTGTTCTAGGGTAATAAATTTTAAGTCCAAATCTTTTAGTAATGAGTTTTACTTTGTTTTGTAAATCTAGAGAAGGTGCTTGCAAGCATAATTCCTCTCCATAATCTAAACATCTCCACAGGTGTCTAATAATTTTAGGGGATTTCAAGAATCTCTAAAGATACATTTGCTAGCTTGTTGTTTTTGGCTAGCCTACTATCCCAATAGTTGTAAAATCTTTACATTAATATCATAAGGGGTTGTCTATTTATTTCTAGATGTATAAGAATGTTTGGTCATTGGATATCTTGAGTCTTTAAATTTATATTTTAGTGAAAGTGCAACTAGACTAGAAGGATCTCATATACATTTTTGGTTCTCTATTCAAGTTTGATTTACATACATGTTTTCTTACTACTTTATGGTTTAAATTTGTTGTACATGGATCAAGACACTAGTCCTCTTATTAGCCATTTAATTGAGCTTCAAAATGATAAATTGTCCACCTATTGTTTTGATAAATTATTCATAATTTAAGTTTTACCAGTCTACATAAACTGAGTGCTACATGCCTTTGCTACATTCTTTGAGAGCCTACACTTGTGAGTAATCTTTAGTGAGTTATACACGTCCTAGGTTCTATGGTATAGGTGAAGTAAGAAGCTATGAAGGGTTTTATATTTGGGGATATGAATCTATTTTTACATCTAAAGTTGTATTGCAACTTGTTGATTAATCTACTTTATTGAGAGATCTATGGTTTAAAAGACTAGTAAGCCAAACATTAAGGATGTTTAGTGACAATGTTTTTTTGGAATATTCTTATGCTTAGGGTCTACTAAGCCATGTAGCCATTTTTTTCATTTATCATACAACTTGATAAATAGGAACACCTTCCTTGGCCTAAGTAGAGCCAAAAGAGTAGAAGAGATTATCATCCTTGTTAGTTGTCCAAGACCAATTGCAGTTTAATCATGAGTGCTACATGAGTACCTAGCCCGAATTTATTTCCCCAAGGTTAGTATTTAGGGTTTGCCTTCTATAATTGCAGAGTGTGGTTTTGAGCACCACCAAGTCCTATGAAGACAAGAATATGGGTTTGCCTTGTAATTTGATATGACTCTTGGGTAGAGTTAAACTTGGGTGCCCACTTTAGGAAAATTTCACTTGGATGTAGGGGGCAAGATCCCACTTTAGAAATTACATTTTATCTTGTGAAAACATTTAATAGGTGGGGTGCATGGGTTAAATTGAGAAAATTTACTAAGTTTTTGGCTCATGGGTTTCAGAAAACTTACTAAGTTTTCCTAGATTTTCCTTGCTTATATGTCGAATGCTTGGGATGAGATGTGTAAGATGTTATTGGAAGATAGGTACATGTTTTTATATTGATAAAAAATAGGGTTTTGAAAGGGCCCAAACCATTTTACAACTAAACAACCAAAAGTTAGGTAGAACTTGTACCATGAGAAATGGGACTAACATGACACAAAAATGATAGCCTCACTACAACACAACAAAGCAAAACAAGAACTACACAACTCTTGATCATGATCTAGAAAATCTTACTCCCTTGACACCAGAAACTAATTTTGGGAGTCCTTTCTTTCTTCTCTGAACAACAATCCAAGAAAACCCTAAGTCTAAATCCTCAGAATGAGGGGAAAGAAGGGAGTCCTCAATCGATGCCTCAATTATAGACAACTCGCGTAAAGAGAGAGAGAGACATACCTGACCCAGAAGTAAGAAGAACCATAGACAAAATTGGAGCTGGGATCTCTGCACCACCTGACATGGGGGGGCAACAATCGATGAAGGGGCAATTTGGGCTCGATCAGAAGAGGACTTGGGAGGATTTGAGGGGCTCACCATAGCTTCGCCTACCAAAACCCCCATGGGATTGTGCATCGTAGGGGAACAGGTAGAGAGGACACAAAATCCTACGAATCTCCATGTTGCCAAAATAGCTCCAGGAATAATTTTTTAAAAACTCCTTGATAACACAATCAAGTTCTCTCATTTTATTGTAGATTCCTTATTACAAATATAATCAAAGTGGTGCTATTTTTTGTTGCGATTTTTTCCAAAAGATTTTCCTAGGGCAAATCTTGAGTTATGTGTTATTTATTTATTATAATTATTTAGATTCAGATAAGCTTTGCAAGTATTCTTTTCTTTTGGATCAATATTATTTCTATCAATATTGAGATATCTTTTTGCAATTGTTAGAATAGAACAAAAACATTTTTTTATTGGTCATTTGTAATAGCATAGTTTCTTAGGAAGCCATGGTTGTGAGCTAGATCCACATAAAAATGATAAATTTGATTTTAAAAGGGCACACAAATGATTTAAATGACAATTTATCTTAGTCGTGTTTAAAGATTCAAGTTGTTGTCCTTATTTCATTTATTTTGTTCAAACCCTCTTTATTGTTGCATGAACTTACCTTAGATGATTAATGGTCATAGCTCAACAATTTGACTAATTGAGATTCATCAAACAAGGTTGCCCACTTGTTCCTTCTCCTTATGTTCTAGAAATAAAACATTTTATTTATTTGTTTGACAATGGAGGTTTAGAGGCCTACTATAGTGGATTATTCTTCCAAGAGAGGAAAGCCAGTTTGGGTAATGGATATTTTATTGATGAGCATTTCCTTGCCCTTAATAAAACTAAAAATTCTTAAATTAATGGAACTCCTATGAATCTTATTTTTGCAGTTCTTATGGTTTGACATACAATGAAAAAAGTGCTTAATGATGTAGATGAAACTACATGTCTTTTCCACACTAGCTTTCTTAGTATGGTTGGTCTCCAATTAAACTGAGATAAATGTTTGAGATCATGTTTGCCTTGTGGGTAACCCTTCACATTGGATCATCATACCCTTGTCTTTGGCTACAAAGTTTCATATTTGTACTTAGAGTTAGCTACTACATATGTTTATTATTCCTTTTTTAAGGTTCCTTTCAAGGAAACATATGACATGCTTATCAAACTCTTCAAAGATTTTCTTTCATCAAACTCAAGAGTATCAAATAATTTCATAGATTGCTCAGAATGTTTATTGTTCTCCTATTAACATTCACATAGAGTGCATAGACCTATATGTCAAGTAGATTCTTAGGGCAATTTCAAGTAGTGAGGGTTGAAAGTACTAAACAAGGCAACTCATATGGTAATCCTGTTGAGATAGGTTGAGGTGACAAACTTTCCTTGCAAATCCTACCCTTGTTAGAATCAAATGCATCTTTGTTATTTATAGCATTTGGAGATCTATGTAGTATCTAAAACCCTATTTAAGATGGTGTGAAAATTTTTAAGGTCTGGGATTTCTTTCAATGACCACAAACTTGAGTGGTCTCCCACTCAAACTTTCCCTAACAAATCTTTTGCTTAGAGTCCTTGAATTAAAGCATTGATATTTCTTAATAAAGACACCAAAACTATTAGAGAATCATGTAATTTCTAGAAGTTCAAGAGTTTGGGTTCCTTGGGGTGAACTACATACTTTGTCAAATACTTCCACTACATATATGCTTCACTAGAATGGTGGATGAATTGAGGATGAAATGTTAGCCTAGGCTCTTAGCTAGCTATCTATTCAAGATTAATGGAAGATGGCTTCTTCTCATAGTAATGCTAGATGTCATTACTATGAGAAGAAGAAAAGAAAATATGAATCCATTTGTTGTATAATTGATCAGAGGTGGATCAAGCAACTCCATCTATACATTGAAAGGAAAATGACATAGTAGTGAGGTAAAAAAAAATGGAGTCCTTCAAAAGTTCAATTGTAGTCTTATAGATACTAGATTTCTCTAAAAATTGCAATTATAATTTACTTGCAAACTTTTAATGTCATCTGTGCAAATTTGCGACAATAAGATTATGGTGCAAAAACACCAAATCTTCAAAACATTGCAATTTTCCAAGCCTATGACACTTTTAGGTGTAAGTGCAATTGAAACATGTTTGAGGCCATTCATATAAGTAGGACAACAACTGATCCAAAAGCTCTACAATGACCTCATTTTTGTGCACTACAACCTTCATCTTTACATCAAAAAGGTGAAGAAGAAAGACACTCATCATGTGATTGACTTGGATAACATTGGTCTGTATTAATTTTGCTAATTTTAAAGGGGAAACGGCAAAAGGAGTAGCAAAAGAAGCAACACATGGGCAAGAAAAAGTGGGCACATTAAAAGGAGTTGAAAATTGGATAATGATATTCTTGAGGATGACTTTGTTCAATACTAGGCAGGTTCCCAAATACTGATGATCCTCTTACAAATCTTTTAATGACTTGCCAATTGGTTTTGTTGAAATTAAGACAATCTTGATTATACTTTATCTTGATGATTCCTTTCTATCCTTATCTTTTTTTGATATATAATTATGAATAGTGGGCTCTATACCCTTTATATTAAACCATGAAAATGAATAGTATAAAATTTCAAGAAGCAATGCTATGCCAAATTCGCAAGAGAGTGGGATTAAAAAAAGGTTAAGAAACATTGTCTACTAATCAAAGGATGCACCACCACTAGTACTAGTGCCCTTGTCATTAAAAGGCCCTCCCATTTTGGCATTACAAGCCAAGAAACTCATTGACTTTATTTCCTTTTTCAATTTTCTAACCTAACTAGTTGATAAGGGATAATTTGGGAAGGCAAGGAGGTTCTAGGAGTTCTGGATATGACCATCCAAATTTCTATGTTGACTACCTTAACAAAAGCATCAACTTCACCAGAGGTGCTATATAGATCCAAAGGGAAGATCCCTCTAAAATTAGCATCTATTGTGGGAAGTAAGTCATGTTCCTCAAGGCCCTCATCTAAGTTGGGGTGAAACTCTTTGCTAGTGCACTATCTCCTTGTCTTGTATGGAGTCCACTAAGTTTGACAGAAAAAATGAGGCTATATTCACTATTTAGTCTTCCTTTGTGGAACTCTCTTGCAAATTCATATCTAATAACTAGAAAAATAGGTCTCATCACCAACCTTGATAGTCCACAAAGAAGAAAGTCTTAATCCTTTCCACCAAGATCTAATGAGATGAAGAAATGTCCCATTTCCTTGCGAAAGGACTCTTAAAATTATCAAGGCCATTGCCAAAGAAGTAAACAACATGTTACTAATGAATGTAGACATCGTGACCTTGTGAAAATAGGAGTATAAAAGGCAATAAAGCCTCATTTCCACCTTCTCAACTTGAACACGCAATCCAAAGAAAGAAAGTTCATGAAGGTAGGATGTTAGTACGAATCTAAAAAATAGTGGAATTTCCAAATTCGAGGGGGTAACTTGAAGGTATTCGATTTAGTTATCATGTCCAAGGGGAAGTTGGATACCAAAAGAAATCTTTCTAAATTGAGAAGACAAAGCCAACCAATGTATGCATGTACTAGAGACTTCTAAACATCCTTTGCATCTAAAACAATCTAGTCAATAAGGGGGATTGTAAAAGGCAAAGAGAAAGTTGACTTGAACAAGTATCAAAAGGCCATTGAATGCCTCTTTAATCAAAATCTACCTAACCTGATAAGCCTCCTTGATTTAGAATCATAGGAAAGAAGAGTTGGGAACCCAACTAAAGAAGATTCATTTTTAGCACTTATGGAAGTTGTATGCATGAAAATGATCAAAGGAATAAGAAGATAAATGAAATAAACCCAATACCTTCACCTTCAAACCAGTTCGCACACTTCAATAGAACTGAGTAGAATGCATCCAAATCTACTAGCTTTGTTCTCTATGATAGAATGATTGATATGTTGGTTGCTCATAATTTCTACAGCATAACATTATTTTGTCGTGTCTTGATAATGGCTTGGTTGAGGCTAGATTTATAGATTTTTTATCATGGAGGGAAGAAGATTAGATTTTGGAGATAGGATTTGTTTTTGGAGATAGAGATTTGATTTTTGCTTTATTTGACAAAAGAGGAAATAAAACAAGAAGATAATAAGATAGGATATGAGAGGATTATCTAATTAATATAATTAGATACACACGAGTTTAAACAAGAAAGAAATCGAGAATGAGGTGTGATTTGGATTGTGATTTAATTAAATAAACATTTGATTTATTTAATTAAAATTGGATTGTGATTTAATTAATTAAATAATAAATTATTTAATTAACTTTAGAAAATTGAATGGATTAATTAAATAATTATAAATTATTTAATTAATGTGAAGGTATGGTAGATGAATAACTAAGTCGAGAAGTGAGGTGGATTTTAGGTGTCTACAGAAGTCGAATCCAACTATCTGTTAGAGACTCAATCACCAAATCAATCCCCTGGTTTGCCAAGAAGTCAATTGCCACGTTGACCTCCCTATAGCAATGGCTTAAGTCATACTTGTCCAAAGAATCCAACAAACACCAAGGCTCACTAAGTATATTTGCCAATTTCCAATTCTGGGTGCATCTATTTCAAACTTTGTAGAAGATCACCATAAAATCTCCTTCAATTTGCAAATTCTTTATATCGTAATGACGAGCAAGTTGAAGACCAAGAAGTAATGTGTGTGCTTCTGCTTCATTAGTAGATCCCACATGGAGCTTCTAAGAAGCCGCTTTAATAAGGAGTCTATCACTATCCCTAATTACACAACCTTCCCTAGAAAGACCAGGGTTGCCCTAAGAAGCCCCATCGTAATTCAATTTGAAAAAAGTTCCAATAGGGATACTCCACTAGCATTTTTATTTGGCTAAATAGAAGGTTTAACGTTGAAAGTTTCATGGTCAGAAATTTTCCCTCCTTGTGGGATGGGGTTTTGGTGGGGAATGTGGTAGAGGACCTCCCTCTCCTCTCTCATGCAGATGTTTCAGCTAATGGTGTTTCCAAGATGGTTGTTCATCACAAGAAGAAGGGTCTTCCCACCTCGGTGTTTGACTCTCACCCCTGGATCAAGAGTGTGCAAATTGCCTATTCAAGATCCAGTTTTGTGTAGGTTGGTTCTTTGTGTTGTGGGAGTGTTGTTCCCATGGGAAGCTTGGCTGCAATTTTGTAAGGATTCAGGTCCTATCAAAACCTGAGGTTTGTACAAGGTTTATGGTCCCTTTAAAACCAACTTATCCTAATCAAAACGTTGAAAGCCGCTTGGACAAGAAAGAAATGTAAAAAGTTTCAATCATCTCTACTCTTAGGAAGAGACAGAACAATTCTTCATCGATTGATGGTTCACACTATTCATTACTACTTTGGTTGATTGCTACCTCTAACCCATCCACAACCTCTTCCTAGGGAAAACTCTTGTCTTGAAAATTTCTTCTATTTTGTTCTTTCCATGTGTTAGATAGTCAGGAAAGGAAAAGACACTCAAAGTGAAGCAAACATAGATTTGGAGTGCAATAAGGGCCAACTAAGGAACCAACTTAGCAACAAATTAATGAATTCTTTTTTTCAAACATAATCAGTCGCACAACCATTTCCAATATTTTTGAGCAAAGGGGTTGTTAAGAAGGAGATGGTCAAATGATTCCTCTACTTTAAGGCACAAAACACATCTAGAAGGGCCCAAGAATCCAAGCGTTTTAGCCTTTTTCCCCTTAGAATCTTCTTGTGAAAGGAGTCTAGGCAAAGACCCCAACCTTAAGAAGGCATCATTTGTTCCAACATAAAATATGTAGCCAATTAGGGATGTCCTCGAACGTTGTAGCCACCTTATAACCTAACTTGGTAGAATATTCTCTAGATTTGGAATAGGACCATCTTATATGATTCATATTGATCCCGCTAATAGGTCTCCACCTATCCAATTCTTGAATAATTGATTGCCTCTGCACCTCTAAGATGGGAACATTATCCCAACTTTTCTACTCATATAAAGTGATTTTGTCTTAGAGTTTTGGAACAAGTATAGTCTAAGACCTTGCCAAAGAGATGTAAGTACCCACCTTGTCTCTGAGATATATCCACTGAAGGCTTGAGACCATTTCACGAGTCCATCTAGAAGTCTAGATGTTCTCCCATTTTCCATCTTCCAGGTCAGGGGATTAGTGATAATTGGATGACAATGAAGCATAAAATTCCATAAATGATGACCACTGCAAGGATTCAATGTGGAGGGGATTCTACTTCGAGAATTTGAGTCAAGGTATTTCTTCAGAAGTAATATACACCATTTGGTCAAGTGGTTGGGAGGCAAGCCCCAAATAAGTTTGTACCCAAAGCTTTATTTTGAATGTTCAATTTTCTCAGACCTACACCTCCCACATGCTTTGGCAAGCAAACTTTCTCCCAAGCAATTAGAGGAATCTTTTTTTGTCTTTTGGGTTGCAACACAAAAAAATCTCATTATTTGATTATTTTTTCTAACAATTGAAGTTGGAGCTTTGGGAGAGGACATGACATAAGTTGGAAGGGCCCCCAAAACTAACTTTGTTAGCACTTGCCTTTCCAACATCCAAGTTTTGATTGAAAGGAGTTCAGTAAATTAATTATTCCAATTTGCCACCATTGCCACACCAACAAATAATGAGACTCCCAAATGTGCATTTGGAAGCGAACCAATTTTAAAGCCAAGAAAATTTTCAATTCGAGCCTAAGAGGAGGGATGAGTATTAAAATATATATTTCTGATTTGTCTTTGTTAATAAGCAGGTCAAATGCAAGGGAATATGAAGTAAGAACTACCTTGATTGCTCAAGTTTCAACAGAGAAGGCCATTCTGAAGAGCATTGTGTCATCAATGAATTGATGATGCATACAAAATTATAGATCATCAACAATGAGAACACCATTCCATTGTTGAAGCTAACTTGCTCTTTGAATGGAATGCCCCATGGTTTCGGCCATCAACATGTAGAGGGAGGTAGAGGGGGTTCCCGTGACGCAAGCCTCTAGTAGGCTCAAGAAAACCAGAAGGAGACCCATTTACTAAAACAGAATATCTAAGAGAGGAGAAACAATTGAAGATCCATTTTCTTCATTCTAGGCAAAAACCAAATCTTTCCAAAACCAACTTAAAAAATTGCCAATTAACTATATCATAAACCTTGCTGCTGCCAATCTGACCAACATTCTCTTTAATCTAGATGAGGCAATGGAGCAAATGGCTGTGTGTGTTACGACTATGCCCTCCGAGATCAAGCGGTCTGAAACAAAACCCCATTATTCATCCAAGATGACATAGGGCAGCAGAATCCTAAGTCGATTGGAAATGACTTTGGAGAGGATTTTGTATGAAATATTGCACAAAGAAA